>JAJPUD010000961.1:145359-172026 GCA_023553655.1 Myrmecobius fasciatus
AGTCAGAGAGACATAGAGACAGACTGAGAGAGAGACAGAAAAAGACATAGATGGAGACAAAGGAGAGACAGACAGAGACACAGACAGAGAGAGAGAGACAGAAATAGTCAGAAAGAGTCAGAGAGACACAGAGAGACAGAAAAAGGCAGACATATCAGACAGAGACAGAAAAAGACACAGATGGAGGAGACAAAGGAGAGACAGACAGAGACAGAGACACAAAAACAGAGAAACAGAGAGACACGGACAGAAACAGTCAGAAATAATCAGAGAGACACAGAGAAAGACAGACCAAAAGAGATAGAAAAAGACAAACATATCAGAAAGAGAAAGAGACAGAGACAGATAGAGAGAGACACAGAGAGAGAGACAGAGAGAGACAGAGACAGAGAGACAGAGAAAGGCAGAAAGAGACAGAGACAGACACAAAAACAGAGAAACAGAGAGACACGGATAGAAATAGTCAGAAAGAATCAGACAGAAAGACACAGAGACAGAGAGAGAGCGAGACAGACAGACAGACAGACAGACAGAAAAAGGCAGAAAAACACAGGCAGAAAAACAAATAGAGAGAGAGAGAGAGACAAAGAAGGAGAGACAGAGAGAAGAGAGACAGAAAGACAGAGACAAAGACAAAAAGAGAGACAGAGAGAGACAAACAAACACAGGCAGAGAAACAAATAGAGACAGAGAGACAAGGGAGAAACAGAGAGAAGAGAGACAGAGACGGATAGAGAAAGATAGAGACAAAGACAGAGACAGACTGAGAGACAAAGTCACAAAAAACAGAGAGAAACAGAGACACAGACAGAAACAGTCAGAAAGAATCAGACAGAGAGAGAGAGAGACAGAGACAGAGACAGAAAGACAGAGAAAGAGAGAGGCAAAGAATGACAGAGAGAAGAGAGACAGAGACGGACAGAGAAAGACAGACAGATGAAAATAGAGAGACAGAGAGAGAGAGAGAAACATTGAGAGAGATAGAGACACAGACCGAGAAGAGAGACAGAGACAGACAGAGAGACAAAGATAGAGAGAGATGGAGTCAGAGAGATAGAGACAGACAGAGGCAGAGAAAGACAGACAGACAGCAGTTTCATGGGCATACCCCCACAAACTCTCAGGGGCAGATAACAATTGAAGCAAACCAGGAACCTATTTATCTCCCCTATGTGAAGGCAGAGGAAGGGGCAGGGAGAGGGACAGATCAAAGGAGACACAGAGCTTGGGAGGGTTTCCAGGAAGGATAAAGCCCAGGTATCCAGAAACCAACCAGGTGGAGAAAAATCTCTTAAAGATGTATCCAGGCCAAGATCTAATCAGTAAAAGAAATTCTAAGTTTGGGCTAATACTGCTCATTATGTTTGCTCAGATAGGTCTGGGGGAAATGTTGATTATTATCAAGACCATTGATATAGAAATTGCTATCTTTTTGACCAAGCTTTGAGTGACCCAAGTCCCATACCCCAAGGTATCCCACCTCCCATTGTACTAACCAATCAGAGGTGATTAGAAATCCCTCAGGAACACCTCCTCTTTGAAGGGCATACAAACTGTGAGCCCAGCACCATGAGAGCTCTTTGGCCTAAGTGAAGTGGACAAATGACCCTGCTTTTATTAATGACCTGCTGAACTTGCTAATAAAATGGTTAAATTATCCAGAAAATAAAATAGCTGTTGGGCAGTGGCATTCAAGGCTCCTCCACTCTGCTTTTCTTACTGGTGTGGTACAAAGAGTCCATGTTCAAATTCTGGATCTGTACAACTGTGGGCAAGTCACTTCCTCCAAGTGGACCTCACTTTCCCAAAATATAAAAAAAGGTGAGTTGAACTCTACGATCCTAATAATCCTAGAAGCCTCTGGACCTCACTCCCTTTCCAAACCTAAAACAGCCCCCACATTTGGGCTCAATCCTTATGTCCTCCCTGACCACTGCAAAACAACAGAATCTTTCTCTAAATTAGAACATTTCCTCCACAATTTACTTAACTCTTGTGACACTCATTTCCTATGTGTCTTCCAAGGATTGAGTTTTTTTTTCCCATTTTCTATCCCCCAAAGTGCTCCTTATAGGCCTTGCAACACAGCAGGCTTTGATGAACAATTAATTAGTTAAGATGGCAACAGGTAAAGTAGAAATAATCTATGACAGCCCTTGGACAAATCATTTGACCTTTCTGATCTTCCAGAAAATCTGAATAATTACACTGACTCTCTCTCCCTCAGGGCTGCTGGGAAGATGACCTAAGAGCATTATTCTGAAAATGTTCTGTGAGTTTTAAAGAGATGCATGAATCCAAGCTGTAAATTGGACTGCTCTTGGCCATAAGGCAAGATTAGGATGGTTGGCCACCTCCTGAATCTTTTGAGCCCCTCATTCTCATGGCAGGGCTGGGGGTCCAGGCAACTCACGCAATGGCTGGCATGTAGTACTCAAACTTGGCCAAGAACTCAGGGAGGCTTAGGGGATGGTCCATGCCAATGATATTTCGTAGCTCTTCCACTGTGTTAGCAGGAAGTGGGATTCCTCTCCTCCTGGAAGCAAAAGCAAAACACACAGTCATCCAACAGCCACAGATGACCTGAGACCACAAAGCACAAAGAATGGGGCCTTATGCTGGGGTCTTTGTCTTCCTTCTAGTTACATGGTCCTTAACTCCATGGAGGTAAGTGTGGAAAGGACCCAGATTGAGTCAGAAGACCTGGGTTCAAATTCTATCGCAGCTACTTATTGTGTGATTTAAGACAAATTATTTTACCTGTTGGGAAAAAATAAAACACAACATACCTTCAACAATGTCTTCAACTTGTAAAGAAAAGGGGTTGAATTAGGTAGTCTCTGAGGTCTCTCCCAAATCCAGGTCCACCCCTTCTGTTCTATTCCTCCAGCTACCCCTTGTTTCCTCCATCCCACCATAAATCTATCCTGGCTATAATTTTCCTATTCTGCTCAACAACTGCCTGTGGCTCCCTACTGACTAATGAGAAAAGAACAAACTTCCAAGGTGAAAATCTGAAGGCTTTCACAATCTGGCACCGTTCTACCTTCTTAGTTTCATTCTCACATGATTTTCCTTCAAAAACTAGGTGCCAACAGAACTGAGACTCATGCCCGCTTCTTCCTGACTCTATTCACATACACATGTATAACTACCATGCCCAGAATGGTCTTTCTTTGATGGCAGGTAGGTGGTACAGTAGATAGATTACAGGGCCTGGAGCAAGGAGATCTCCCCAGGGTTGTTGTGAGGAGCAAATAAGATATTTGTCAAGTGCTCAGCACATGTGGCATTTAATAAAATGCTTGTTCCCTCCCTCCTTTCTATTCCCACTTCGTGAAATCTTGCTAGCTCTTTTAGGAAGCCTTTTCTAATCCTTTTCTTCATTTCCCACTTGGTTTTTCCAGAACACATGATTTGATCCTTTTAAAGGACTTACTCTTAAAGCACTTACACAACTATTGTTGTATGTCCTTTATTCTCAAAGAAAACCATGACATCCGAAAAGTGATGTCTTGAATTGCAAGCGAGCTGAATTTAAGGGAGAGAGGGTTGTGCAAAGTGACCAGTCTCACTCTTTCCTCTGGCATCATCTGGGTCTAGTGGCAAGATCAGGACAACTGGAGATCGTCCCCGATGTTATAATTAATTCTCTGTGTGTCATGGATCATGAGGACAAGGACAATATCTTCATCTGATCTTTGTATTTCATAAAGGGCTCCTTAAAAATTTAATTTTAAATTTTCCTATTTTTTCAGATACTTTCTATTTTTATATCAGTTGAATTTCTAAATATCTCCAGCCAAAGATGAAAAAAAAATCAGAAAAAAAGACAGTTTAGCAAAACTAACCAATATGACAGCCATGCCTAATGAACATATACAACATTCCACAACCATGGTTCACCTCCATCTTCCAGCAAGGGAGGGAGATACATTTATTTATTTATTTTTATTAAAGCTTTTTATTTGCGAAACATATGCATGGCTAATTTTTCAACATTGATCCTTGCAAAACTTTCTGTTCCAAATTTTTCCCTCCTTCCCCCCACCTCTTCCCCTAGATGGCAGATAGTCCAATACATGTTAACTATGTTAAAATATATGATAAATCCAATATATGTATACATATTTATACAGCTATCTTGTTGCACAAGAAAAATCAGATCTAGAAAGGAAAAAAACCTGAGAAGGAAAAAAAATGCAAGCAAACATTCACAGAAAGTGCAAATGTTGTGGTTCACACTCAGATCCCACAGGCCTCTCCCTGGGTGTATATGGTTTTCATCATCACTCAACAACTGGAACTGGTTTGAAACATCTCATAGTTGAAGAGAGCCATGTCCATCATAATTGATCATCATATAGTCTTGTTGTGCATAATGGAGATACATTTTTTTCAATTCTTTTCTAGGACCAAGCTTGGCCATTACAATTCCATGTGGGTTTGGGGGTTTTGTTGTTATTGTTCTTTCCATAGACCTTATGGAAAGCCATCATTTATACTGCTTTCCTCATCTGCTTGCTTTTGCCTTTTTTTGCCTTTCATACATCTCCTAATACTTCTCTGAGTTTTTCATATTTGTTGTTTCTTACAGCACAGTAATATTCCACTACATTCACATAGTATAATTTGTTTAGTCACTCCAGTTTATAAGTATCTCCTAATTCCAGTTTTTTAGTGGTAGTTTTTTCCCCTAGAAACAAAATTATTTGGTTATTTGGGTCCATATGGACCCTTCCTTTAGTTGTTGACTATCTTGAGTTATGGGAAATTTGGAGCAAAGGAAATAGACATTTTAATCACTTTGTTAGCATAACCCCAAATTGCTTTACCATATAATTGAAACACCAAGTGAATGTTAGTGTGCATGTGTTTCCAATGATGATTATTTCCATCCTTTGTCACTGCGCCAATTTTCTAGACTCTTTATAAATATTTATATTAGTTTGTATTAGAAGCTTGGGCTGAACCAGGAAAAGGAAAGGACAGAAATGGACATGTGGATGTGTGTGTGGGGAGGGGTATGTGTATGTCTGGGTGTGTGTGTGTGTGTGTATGTGTAAAAGAGAGACAGACAGAGAGACAGAGACAGAGTTAGAGAGAAGGAGGGAGGGAGGAAAGGAGAGAAGGAAAGAGAGAGAGAGAGGGAGGGAGGGAGGGAGGAAGGAAGAGAGAGAGAAAGAGAGAGGGGGGAGAGGGACGGAGGGAGAAGAGGGAGATCATCAAATCTTCCCCTCATGGAACCCTTATAAAGAAGGGGCTTATAAGGAAAAGAGAATCCACCATGCACCAGAATTACTATAAATCATTGCTGATTGGGATTTTCTCCCCAAGGGCTCAGTGAAGCACTTATCCGGTCTACAGACTCCCTTATCAGTATAAAAGGGTGTAACCTCTGGGCAAGGACAGGGTTCTGCCTCTAGCTTCATGCCAGGAAGAGCCTGATCAGGGTACTGGTTGCTGGCTCAATGATTCCTGGGGTCTGAGCAGTGTACCCAAAGTTTCTCTGCCTCCAGGCCAGCCTCCTCATAGGCTATCACCACCACCCACTTGATAATGGAAAAGAGTTAAGGGGACAAAGAGTCCTGCAGCCCTTAATTTAAACAGGCTTGATGAGGGAGGGAACTCTTCTAAGCATAGAATGCTAGGGAGGCTGTTGATGGAGCAGTGGGGTTACCTAGTATTATCGGTCCCATACTTTTCACTTTCCTTTGCCAAGATGCCTTAACATAAACTGCCCTTCCTCACTGGTAACATCTGTCTAGAATTGATTTTCTGAGTCCAGCCCCAGACTGGCATCTTTCTTCCCTTCTTCTTCTGTAAGTAGAGCTAGAAGGGATCAGAGAGATGATTTATATAACTCTCTATTTGGCCCAGAAACAGAATTATCCCATATTATAAAGAAACAAGACCAAGACCTAAGCTCTAACCAGAAATTCAATGTTTTCCCTATTCTATGACCTATTTCCTCTCTGCATCCATTTATTGGATCTCAAATCTAGAGATGAAAGTGACCCAAGACCCTCAAGTTCATCCATATATGATCCTACTGAAGAAATTTCTAATGTATTTCCTTTTGGAAATTATGATGATCCTTTAAATAGGATGGCACCATAAATATCAAAAAAATGCCATACTGGCTACAAAAACACAAAAGAATTCAATTCTTTTATTCAAGTCTTATCATTCCAGGAATTAAACACAAAGTCTTCCTACTAGTAGAGGAATATTTTCAAGATGATCTGGTCACATCCTATGAATAATTGTCTTTTAAAAAAATAGTGTTTTTTTAAGCAAATAAGGAAAGTTAGTAAAATTGTACTTTTTTAATGGAAAAACTTAAAGGATGGATTAGGAGTGGTTTGTTGAGAGAAAACCCCCCCACAATCATAAGCTACATATTTTGATGTTATAGGATATAGCACTTCAAGTTAGTAGATATCAATTCAGACAGGTTAAATGATTTGTTCACAGTCAAAGAGCTAGAAATTGTTTGAGAAGGGATGTAAATTTAAATTTCCCTGACTCCAGGATCTGACTCCTATTCTAACCTTGCATAGGATATGGATGTCTTATCCATGGGAGGATAAAACATATCCTCCTATATCTTACTGGTACCTTGATGCAAGTTATCAATCACCTTTATGTTTCAGATGGAGAAATACCCAAGACCACATAGAGTAAGCACTAGAACTCAGTCCGACAAGTAATATTATTGATCAAGATATAAGACTAGCCGACTGAATAGGACTAATGTCACAAAGTATTCAGTGACCCATTGAGGAACGTTATGGATTTTATAGGTTCCTATAGCTCGGGGAGAAAGAACAGCTGAGAGATATCAGGGGTTCAAAAGAAACTATTAATTCAATTCTGACAGGTAGGGAGTGAGGGGAAGAAGAGTACTGAAGTTATAAATTCAGGTAGGGAGTGAAGTGTGCTGGAGAAACTGAGACAGTAAGTCTGGGTCATAACGATAAGGGGTAGGTCGAGGCTGGCCATCTGGAGGTTTTATGATTCCTTTGGAATGTGAGCCCAATTATTTCTGATGGTCAGAGGGAGGGAGGTTGTTATTCTGGGACAGAGCAATTAAGGGAAGTTTGTACATGGGAACTGTAGCATTAAGGGAAACAGGGCAATTTAGGGAAACTGATATTGGGAACTGTGCCTCGGACATGGGAACAGAGCAACTGAGGGAAACTGATACATGTGGCACAACACCTCAAAGCTCACTGGCTTACCTGGTTTCTAGCCTTTCAGACTACAAAGACTTCTCTAAATCTCAACTGCCTCCCTAGAGGCAAACTTCCTCCATATCTGACCTTAGTAAAGAGCTCATGCCCCCAAGCTTTGCCTGCCTTCTTAGGATATCAGAAAAACTACAGAACCAACCACTCTTTAGCCCAGGGCTGGATGATTAGAACTCAGATAATTCTCCACCCCACTAGAGGGAAACTATAAAAGAAATCAATCAATTAAGTTGTCCTGAGGGAAACTTTGAGACAGCTCCCTTTCCTTCCTCCCAACCCAATGTCTCCAAGCTTTTCTTATCTCCATAAAGAGTGTTCTAGGCTTTTTTTTTTTTTTTTTAAATCCCTTAAATGAAAGTTCTCTATCTCTCTTATCCTCTTAAAGGCGGCCCTTCCTTTTTGATCCCAGCTCTGTTTAGTTGCTGCTAATGATCTGATTAGGACCAATCCACATTGCTGCTAGGCCTAAATGAGTTAAGGACAAACAGTTACAACACAGCCCTTCCTTCCCCTGTGCTCTTTCTTCCCCCTCCAGGTTCCTATCTGGGGTGGGTGGGTAAATCAGGCTGTTACTAGTCACTGCCCTTTGAAACCTTCCTCTGGTTTCAGGCTATCTGTAGGACATTTGAAGTCACAGTCCATGATCCCTTTGAGGAACAGCAAATACATCAGCTTGAAGGTAGTCTGAGCTGAGCCACTAACTTGCTATGTTTTAGCTGTAAAATGGAGATAATACTACTGTGACAGGAAAGGTGGATTATTGCCATGGTTTGGTGACCCTGGTCTAATTACTCATGGACTTTGGATATTTCCCACTTCATTCATTAATACTTGGTATGTGACCCTGGTAGGGAGAAGTGTTCCAAAGCTGTACCTGAACCTTTTCTACCAGGCTGTCTGAGCAAGTCATAGATGCCTGATGGTCAGTTCCTGACCACATTAACATGGCAGGAGGAGACAGGAGGCAGTAAGGGATCAATATCAAAGCTGACCCAAAGGAACAGAGGCTCTGGAGAGAAAGGTTTCAGCAGACAAATAGTCAGCAGCAACCTGGGATAACTTGCAAGTTGTATCATTGACCAAGTCTAACACTCATTCTCAGCAACACATTCCCCAGCTCCTTTTAATTTCTTAAGATTTCAACAGTCACTCCCAAGATACCCTGGAATCACTCCAAACTGACTTTTTTTAAATATTAATTTTTAACATTTTTGTATTTGATTTATTTATTTAATATTTTCCCCAGTTACATTTAAAATAATTTTTTACATTAAAATATTTTTTAGTTTTAGGTTTTCTCCTTTATCCCCCCACAATTAAGAAACCATATGTGAAATTATGCAAAACTCTTCCATAAAAGTCAATTTTTAATTTTTTTATGTTTTACCTTTTTTACATTCATCCTCCATTCCAAGTGGCATCAGATCATGTGTCAGAGGCTCAAGTCTCACTTCTGAGACACTGACTATTCATTCTTTGGAAGGTCACAACTTACAGTTCTCTAGATAGCTCTCTGAGAGTTCAAGTTTTGGAGGAAAGTGCCAAACAGCATGCTTCCTCATCTGTCAAACTCCCTGTTATCAATGGAATCACTGATCCAGTTTCTGAGATAAATAAAAGGTAATTCCAGGGAGGAGATACTAACTATCAAAACATATAGGTCCCTTGCCAGCCAGCTGAGGTGGCAAGGCATAAATTCTTATCTTAGTCCTTCCCACCAACAGAGACAATCAATCTTCTATCCCCTTTGCATACTCACTTGCCATAGAACAAGATGGTCTCAGGCTTGATGGCTCCATCCAGATGGACATGAAGTTCTACCTACAAGAGAGAAAGAACTACATGTAAGGGGTGATGATAGTGAGAGATCTGGAAGCCCACAATGCTAGGAGGCCTTCTAAAAATATCAAGAGGGAGAAGCTAAGAGTTAGAGGGAAAAAACTTGATAAGACTCCCTGGTCCTTTTCCTCATCCCTATTAAAAAACCAACATTCTGGATTTGACTCTAGGTCTGAGAAAAGTCTGTCAGCCTGAAAGTTTGAGGCATAAGAGGTAGGATAAGTAGAATCACTTAACTTCTCCCAGGCTGTTTTCTTAACTGGAAGACAGGGTTGAAAATACTAATGTTACCTACCTTAAAGAATTTGTTGTGAATTAAATAAAATGGGGATAGGGAATGAATAGTATTTTCACCTTTTTGCTTCTTTGATTGCTTTTTCTTTCTTGTGTTTTTTTCCCTTTTGGTTTGATTTTTCTTGTCCAACATGACAGATATGTATAATTTGTATCAGACTGCTTGTACTACATGACAAATGTGAAAATATGTTTAAAAGAATTGTACAAGTATAACCTATATAAGATTGCTTGCAGTCTTGAGGAGGGAGGAGGAAAGGGAGAGAAGGGGAAAAAATTTGGAATGAGAAATCTTTTTTTCCCTGAGGCATTTGGGATTAAGTGACTTGCCCAGGGTCACACAGCTAGGAAGTATTAAGTGTCTGAAGCCAGATTTGAACTCAGGTCCTCCAGACTTCAGGGCTGGTGCTCTATCCACCTAGCTGCCCCTGGAATGCAAAATCTTACAAAAATGTATGTTGAAAACTATTTTTCATGTATTTGGATGTATTAAATGTATTTGGAAAAAATAAAATACCATTGGGATAGGGACTGAGAATTTGATTTCACTAATATGGGGACCAGGGTGAGGAAATTCCCTTACTAATACAATCTGGCATATTCTCTTTAACTTAAGAGTTAGAGTTGCCAAGAACTTGGAGGAAATAAAGTGACTTGCCCAGGGTTATACAGTCAGGATGGTTATACAGTCAGGGTTATACAGATCAGAGGAAAATGTTGCATAATATTACACTGCTATACATGCATGAACTATTGTGAATAATAACAAAAGAATCCCTAACTTCCTTCAAAGCACAGGTCAAGAATTACTTCCTACAAGAGTCCTTACTCTCCACCCCCACTTCCCTCATTACTCTGCATTAACTTATTTATGTGCCATTGTAGATAGAGAGCCAGCCCTGCAGTCCAGCTAATAGATACATACCACTAACTAGGTTACCCTGGTCAAATCTCATAGTGCAACATTTCAAGATTAGAAGGTGCTGACTGCATTGGAAAAGGAAGTTTCTAAACTCCGATGTTTCTCAGTCCAATGAAATCACCGATCCAATCTCTATCCTGAAATACAATATAAACATGAACTATACTTTATATTACTTGGGGACAGAGAGGTCCAGACATAGTATTAAGAGTATCTGAGGAGACAACATTTCTAGGTGGAGAGGACTCAGGAAAAGCTTTCTGGAATCAGAGAATTTAGAGCAAGAAGGAATTAGAGCTCATTTAACTAGCCCAGCAGTTCCCAAGCCTTATCAAAATATGCACCCCTCTTAGAATAATGGTTCAAAATGAAGGGAATCTATTCCTAACTTACAGAATTGTGTGAATGTGCTGTTTCACCACAATGAGCTCCTTGAGGGAAGAAAGGATTGTTTCATTTTTATCTGTCTTTCTAAGTTCTTCAGTGCCTAGAATATAATGTGCACTTAAACAATTGCTTATTGTGTCTGGAATATAACATACTCTTAATAAGTGCTTGTTTATTTTGCCTGGAATATAACAATTACTTAACAAATGCCTATTAAATGAATGAATGGTTGCAACTGAAGGGGAAAGTGAGGGGTGAAGGATCCAACAGTGGGATACTCAAGGAATGAGAAGAAGGACCCTGGAGAGTTCCTTCTAAGAGCCTTGACTCAAAAGTACATTAGAACAATGAATTCACCAGATTCTCTTTAATGTCATCTGGCTCCCCATATTAGGTGAAGGGAAGTTGAAACAAGTTTATTTTGGCTTAAAAAGACTTAAAAGGTTTATGAATTAACTGAGATTAGGACTTCCTAATTATTGCTCACTCTGATATGGCCCAATGGATTCTCTGGGTTCATGAGGTCAGTATTACAGGGGCAATCTCCAACTGAGTAAATTACAATTACCCCCTTCCCTCAGGCTGAGCCTCATCCATCTCCCCAATCTCTAATTCTATCTAGCCACTTCAAAGGTCCATGGGATGAAAGAGAAAAGATGGACTAGTACAAAGCCAACCTCACCACTGGAACTAAAGAAGCATCAGGGTGACTATTGATGGGGCTGGTTAGACCTGTTCCATGATACAATAGCCATTGTAGCTCTTAAAGACACTTCCCAGCCTCTAGGGACAGGAAAAGGAAGACATAACTCCCTCCTGCCATCTCTGTCCCCTGCCCCCACCTCATGCACCTAAGAGACTGTCTCTCTAGCAGGGCAGCCTCACTGGAGGCAAGAAGTGCAGTACAGCTGCTAACCACAATGTAGAACAATTTAACCAATCTACTTCCTGGTCTCTAACAGCCACTGAGATCCCAGAGCAGGGGCTGAGATCCAAGTACAAGAAGAACAAGGCAAGGGCTGCATCAAAATGATCCCTCTAAAAGCAAGATCTCGTGTGGTGGTAGGTAGTCAGGAAGCCTGTGTCAAAATTCTAGCTCTGCCACTAATGCTGTATGACTACTTCCTTCCTCTGGGTTAATTTCTCTTCTCTGTCAAATGAATATGTCAGAAATGATCTCTGAGGTCTCTTCCAGCTAGATAACTCTATTTAAAGCTCCATTTACAAAAACTGAATAACATAAAATGTTTCAGGGAGAGAGTTCTAAAGTGAGGTTTTATCCAAACCTAAAATGGGGGTTGAGAATGAATGTACCTTTTTTTTTCCTGAAAGGGCCTGAGCAATGGGTCAGAATATTCAGTGACTACAGTCTGTTCCAAATCCTCCAGAGGAAATCTTTCATCAGTAGGTCAGCCTCCTAGGAGAGCCCTCATGAGATCACCTCCAGGAGCCGGTGATAACTATTGAGAAAGGATTTTTACCCCCTAGGAATCAAGGCAAAAGCCCCCGATGCCCTTGATAGGGCAAGGAGCCAGAGACTGACAGGAAACATGATTACAGGGAACCTTGAATACAGAAGCTCCCTCAGTCAAGAGGGGGCACCCTGCCCACTGGGCACTGTCTCAGGATAGGGAATGTAAAGGAGGAAGGAAGTCTGAAGGCATTGAGAGCCTTGTAGATAATCAGAGAGAAGCTGGACCCTGGAGGCGATGGGGAGAAAGTGCTGGTAAGGAGAGCTAGTCAATTGAGTGTATGCCCAGTTATAGCTGGGGATCCCCATCTCCTTGGATTCTCAGTCTGGGCACTGTTTAACTAGCTAGTGGTACAATTGCATCAGAGTTGGCTGGGACTCAGGAGCAGCTGGCCTGGTTCACTTCCAGCCACCACCTGTAGGAAGGTCCTCTGGGTTTGCTCCTTGCCACTGGGAGAGTGCTTGCTCCTCAGAGTTGAAATTCCAAGGGAGGGAGCAACAGGGCAGGGACAGATGAGGGTCCTCTCCTGCCACCTGCTCCTCCCTGAAGCCTAAGTGACACATGCCCTTTCATTTCAGATTCAAGATTAGTCCTCCAACATGCCATTTTGAAATTTGCTCTTAGGTAAACCCCCTCTTTTTACAGAATAGGAAAGAGAGTAATCTGACCAAAACTACATAGGTAGGAAGAATTGTCCAATATGACAAGAAACTGGATCTTCTGATGCCAAATTCCAAGTTCTTTCCGAGCTTCCTCAATGCATTACAGAAGGCAATATGATGTGTGTCTGAAGAGCAGAGGCAGTGGAAGGGCAATAGATCAGTTATTTATTTACCCAGAAGAATCAGAAGAGCTCTGGACTCCTAGATACTCTGATCTGGGAATGGTTCTTCAGTGCTTAGGATGTGCAGGGAAATCTCTTCCTCTTTCCTTACAGCTTATTCTTTGAATCTCAATTGCAGATGAAGTTTCCCCTAATCCTATAGAGCTGTAGACAGAGCTGGAAGAATCTTATAGATCATCTAGTTCTATCTCCTCATTTTTTCAAAGAAGAAAACAGGATCAGAAAGAGGAAAGGACTTACCCAAGGGAGTAAGTTTCTGAATTCTGGATCAGTGCTTTTTCTGAACTAAACTCCCTACCCATCTCCAGGTGTGTGTGTGTGTGTGTGTGTGTGTGTGTGTGTGTGTGTGTGTGTGTGTGTCTAGTCTGTCTGTCTGACCTGACTTATTTTCTCTCTGTGTGCCTCTGTCTCTGTAAGTGTGTATGTCTTTCTGTCTCTTTCTATCTGGCTCTGTCTTTCTTGTGTATTTGTCTCTATCTCTCTTTCTCTGTGTGTCTCTGTCTCTCTCTGTCTCTCTGTGTATGTCTGTGTGTATGTGTCTGTTTCTTTCTGCCTCTCTGTGTGTATATTGTGTGTCTGTCTCTAGATTTCTATGTGTGTATGTGTCTTTCTGCTGTCTCTCTCTCTCTGTCCAACTCTCTCTCTGTGTCTCTGTCTTTGTCTCTGTATGTGTTTCTGTCTCTCTTTCCCTGTGTGACTCCCTTTCTCTATCTCTCTGTGTGAGTCTCTCTCCATCTGTTTCTGTGTCTCTATGTCTGTCTATCTCTATCTTTCCTTGGTCAGACCTCATTAAGCCTAGGAAGAGTAATAAATTTCTTCTGAAGACTGATCTGCCATCCTAGAGTTCAACAGAAAGATCATGAGAACTCCACTTGCCCAACCCAGCAAATAAAACTATAGGTAGTAGCAGCCTATGGGGAAAATAAGTTTGGAATCTGGGATTCAAATACCAGCTCTACCACTCACTGCCCATATGTCACTCCCTTTCTCTGGACTCCAGTTAATCAGTAAGGTCCCTTCCAGCTCCAGATCCTAGGACCAGGAGACTTGCTGGAGGTTGGTCATCGAACATGACATATCTAATGGAGGTCTCAAGATAGACAAACCCTGAAGATTCGGGAACCTTCCTCTAAGATCACCCCCAAGCCCAAGTCCACTCCCTATATGCCAAGAAGTTGTTCTGCTCAGGCCGGATATCTGCTTGTCTTCCTGATCTCATTTTCTGCAAACAATACATTGGGCTAGGGCCAAGGACTGGAAGAAGTTCAGAGCTTACTAAGGGTCTCTCAGGTGGTCCCTTGAGGGTTCAGTAGCTGGGTATGAGGCAGGAGGGGTGTAGACTATTAATAGGGAAGAATGATCACTGTGGAGGAGCCCGCCTTCAGGGCCACCTCCTGGTAAAAGCCTTCCCTAACTACTGCACACATAATTCTATTCTTAAAAGATTATTCAACTCACCAAATATTTACTAAGGCTCAATCATGTGCTTACTGTGCTCAGATGACCAGTCCCTGCTTTCAAGTAGCTTATGATCTACTTGGAGATTACAACATGTAGACTATGATGAAATAACAATGTGAATAAAGGCTTTACAAATCTTAAAGCAAAGCAATGTGACAAAGTGGATAGAGATCTTGACCTAGATTTAAATCTTGCCCCTAACAGACAATGGTTGTATGATCTTATGCAAGTCATTGATCTAGGTGACTCTCTAAGAACAGGACATGCTAAGCTTGCATCGATAGGATTTCCTCACCCAGCAGTTTTATGATCATCACTGCTGACATTGACACTGACAGAGGGGTTGGACGTGTGATATCATTCATACGGAATTCTTGGATGAGGGAACTGTTTATCAGAATAAGTTTGTCTTAGGAATTGCCTAAGCCTTGAGAAGTTAAGGTATCTGCCCAGGATCACAGTCAGTATTGAAGCCACTTCTTCCTGGCTTTGAGGATACACTATGTCACACTTGATATTCCTTTAGACTTGATCACTGCATTTGATGTAATAGGGAAGAAAGGAAAGGGAATAAGCATTTACATAGCACCTACTCTTTGATCCTCATTCTACAGTTGAGGAAATAGAGGCAAATAGAGGTTAAATGACTTGCCTAGGAAGTTTTCCAGACTAGGTTTGGACTCAGGTCTTTTTTACTCCAGACCCAGCATTCTAATTCTGTTCCACTTAGCTGCCTCAATAGACTTCAGAGCTAGAAAAACCTGCAATAGAGAATGTCAGAGCTGGAATGGACATTAGAACCATTGCATATAGAAAGTGGTCAGAGCTGGAAAAGAGTACCTATCCAACCTTCTCATTTTACAGTCTTGTCCTTCCAACTACACTGGCTGTAGAGATCCTGCAAAGTATAGCCAAGTACCAGGGTAGTAGTAATAGCCACAATAACCAACTAAACTGAAAGGCCCCCATTCTGATTGCCCTGGATAGTATTCAGCTACCACCCTCCCCACTCACCCTGAACACACACACACACACACACCATACACAGTTCCCCAAGTGACTCAGGACAACTTGGCCCAAACTTCTACCTTTTTTTTTTTTCTTTCCTGCAGTCAGGTTTTTCTTTCTGGACTTTTGTCTCCCATTGGGAGGGAAACATGACACGTACCAGGGCCGCCTAATAACATCAAATATGATCCACACTTCACTGATATGGCATCATGATCTCTCATACACACACACAACACACACACACACAAATTCAGAAAAGCAATAGCCTCCAAGCTATTCCTTTATTTATACTCTCATACTCATAAGCACCCCCAACTCACCTTCATATCCTTTGAACCACTACCCATAGGTATAGATCTTGTTATGTCATTACTCTGCTCAAAAATCACCGATGGCTCCCTGTTGCTCATGAGAAAAGTTGAGAATGGAATGCACAATCCAGTACCAAGCTTCTTTCCCAGTTTTGTCTCACATCTCCCTTAATTTGCTCTACATCCCAACCAAACTGTATATAACTTTCTATTCCTTGCATATATCCTGTATTCTGTTTTCCCAATTCTACTTTTTTGCCCAAATTGGTTAGAGCTGGAACTAGTTCTCCTGGAATATTCTCCTCCATCTTTGCCTGTTGAAATTCTACCCATCCTGGGGCAGCTAGGTGGTGAAGTGGATAGAGTACCAGCCCTGAAGTCAGGAGGAGCTGAGTTCAAATCTGGTCTCAGACACTTAATATGTCCTAGCTGTGTGACCCTGGGCAAGTCACTTAACCCCAACTGCCTCAGGGAAAAAAAAAGAAAGAAAGAAAAATTCTACCCATCCTTTCCAAACCAGCACAAATACCCCCTCCTACTCCAGGAAACTTACCTTGATCTTCCTATAATGACTTCTCCCTAAGACCTTACTTAGTACTTTGCTTGTTCTTTTCTAATGCACTTAGCTTTAATATACATTATTATATGATATCAGTATTTCTCTTATCTTTCTACTACACTGCAAGCAAAGAATTCTATATACAATACAGTAGGAAATTAATAAATGCCACCTTTTAGAATCTAGGATTCACAAACTGGTGAAAAAAATCCCCCCTCCGGGAGGTAAATACTTTTGGAAATGTTTATTAATATCTTGCTTTTTTATCACCTTCATTGTTCAAAAGATAATTGCATTCTTTTATAAGATCTCCTGAAGTTAAAAGGCCTTCAGGAATTAAAGAAATGAATTTTTAAGAGTTGAATCTGAGATAAGCATTGAGGCAGACAATTAGGTTAAGACCCGTCACATCACACCCCACCCCATCACTCCCCAAAAGCAGCTGTTCATACTGGCTATTTCTCCTCACTACATAAAGGTGATTGATGCCAGGGATAAAAAGGTTTGAGTATCCCTGACTCCCACTCCTACCCACCCTCAACCCAGGACCTTTCCTGACTTAATCCTGGGAAGGTGATGAACTAACCCAGTTCAGTCTCAATACAGATTTTTCCCAAGGGCAGTAATTATGTCAATCGGGCTCCATCTGGCTAAAATCTGGATCTCCTCCACATTTGGAGCTGAGAATTTCCTGGGCTTATACTCACTCCACCACATCTGGTCCACGATATAGAGCACTTCTCCAGATATTAGTATCCCTGGCCAGGCAGGCCATAACCCTTGGCAGAAAATGCTGAATGCAATTTGGAAATATAAATCTTTCCTGTTATGATCAGGGTTTAGGCAATGTACAAGTTCCTCTGGACAGAATACCCCTTCCTCCCTCCCTGCCCTGCACTACTAGGAAGCTCCACCCTCCAGATAACCTCTATTTTCCTTATTAATTGGATCATGCTATTCCAATTCTACATTTGACTACTCCAAGTACTTTCTTTGACAACATAATCTGGTTTTGATTTTCTCAAGACAGTATAATACAAAGGAAAAAACATATTTAACTAGTCAAAATTTAACCTCTTATACAATTTGTGTAACCTTTACCAAATCATCTCCCTGGGCCTCAGTTTCCTCATCTGTAAAATGTACTAAATGGCCTTTATAATCCCTTTTGGCTCTAAAACTATGATCTTTGGGTATTTTTATCCCCATTTTAGAAGCCAAGAGAGAAGGAACAATTATAATAGACAATATTCCATATCTCAAAATGCTCTTTTTTCAACTACCCTATGAGATGCATATGGAAGGATAAGGATCATTATCCCTTGTTTTACGATTGAAGAACCAGGGGCTAGAATAATTTGACCAAATTTATGCAGTTAATCCATAGCAGGTCTAGGTCTTAAAATGAAAGTTAGAGCTTCAGACTCTCCAATACACCACTTTACATAGGGAGATACAGAGAATGGGAGATGAATGGAAGTCTCAAGACCATTCAGTCCAACCCTTTCATTTTACAGCTGAGGAAACTCAGGACCAGAGAGGGAAATATCCGCCTTAGGCCACAGTGGGAATTCCTGACAGGACTACAATTAAAACTCAGATCTCCTAATTCTACTACAAGGTGGAACAACTCCTGAGAAATGCTGAAATGAGGGATCTCTGAGATCCTCTGTACTCATAGTCAGCTACTTTTCATTTCCATTCTAGACTGAATAGGAAGGGTGCACACAAGTATAGGTCTGTGCCTCCTTATTCTTATAATGGAAAGGGACGGAAATAAGCATTTCAAAAGCACCTACTACTTACTTCAGGCATTGTACTCAGCATTCTTACAAAAATCATCTCATTTGATCCTCACAATGATTCTGAGAGATAAGTACTGTTATTAGCCCCATTTTACAGTTGAGATAGTGATTAAGGGACCAGGATTACACAGCTAAGAAGTATCTGGAAGACCTGAATTCAGTTCTTGCTAACTCCAGGCCTAATACGCCTCTGAGGGTTTCAGATGGAATTAATTTTTTTATCTTACCAGCTGGATTATTTCTCTGTTCTTTCCTCCTAGTTACTATAAGGTACATTAGGATGGCAGGTGGTTTATTACAAAGAACATGGGGGTAGATATCAAGGGACTGATATCTTATCCCTAATCTTCTCCAGTGATGTTAATAAAATTATTTCTATTCCCTGAACCTCAGTTTCTCCAGCTGTAAAATGAGGGTGTAGGGTTCTAACATTTTAAGCCTTAAGGGCTCATCCAGCGCTAACATTCTTTACACAGAGCCATAGGATTTAGAACTGAAAAGGACCCTAGATACATAATTCATTAAGTTGTGATTTATACTACAAACCCTGTGGCAAATAGCAGAGCCGGGATTCACACCCAAGTCTTTAAATCTGACTCTCCCCTCTTTTCTAAGGTCCCACCCGGTTCTAACATTCAATGCTCTTTGTTCCAGCCTTCTCTCCATCGGGACAGTTTCTGCTCTAAAGTCCCTTCTAGTTCTAACCCTCATATTGTTCTCTATTTTAACCTTCTCCAGCCCTGACAGTATCTTCGCTAAATCCCTTTCAGTTCTAACCCTGTTCTCTGTTCTCTGAATGGTCTCCGGCAGAATGCCTATCTTCCACCCCAGCTGTGTGTTAAACAACAGCTTCATCCTACCTCTGGATGCAAATAGGGGGCCATGCCTAGGGGAAGGGGACCATGGAAGGTTCCCCCTGAGTCTCTTCCTCAGACCGTGGCAGCTAGGGAGTCCCAGCAGAGGCATCTACCGGGTTCCAGGGGCCGGCAGTGGGGACCCGGGTTCCTTCCCTCTCCCATTCACCCAGCCACCCCGGGCTCCCGGCTTCCCGCGCTCACTTTAGGTTTGTCAAACACTGGCGGCTGGCTCATGGTGACAGTCTGCTTTCGATCCGTCAGTCGGTGGGTTCGGCCCGCTCCCTGCTGGGGGTTCCAGTCTCAGCCTGGTGAGCCGCCACCCCAGTTTTAACTGGGCTCTCGGTCCCGGCCCCGCCCCCGGCCCAGCCTGGGCCCCTCCTTCTCCACGCCCCCTACACGTCCGCTCCTCCCTCCTTCCTTTCCTCCCTTCCTCCCCCTCTTTCTTTTCCTCCGACTCAGCCCAGGGCGCTCCCTACCTAGCTAGCCCCAGTAGCCAGCTGTGAGTTGGGGTTCCCACCTCACAGCTTCCCGGATCTCGGGTCTGAAAGAAGTCACAGACTCTCAGTCTGATTGATACCCAAACGTTTCCAGGAGTTCAGCTTCTGGTTAGGTGCCCTGGGACCAAGGCCAGGGCTAAGGCCACGTGGGTTTCCGTACGAAACTCCTGAAGATGATGTCCCCTATACGGAAACAGTGTCATCCCTAGTGACAGAGTAAGACAGTGTGGCTCAAAAGCCCCGGACTGCAGGCTAGGAGACTGGGGTTCGGATCCTGGCCCTGCCATTAACGTGTTTTGACAAATCCCTGCGTTTGTTTCCTCTTTAAAATGAGGTGGCTGAATAATACCATCTCTAAAGGCCCTTCTTGGTTCTAGATCCTATTATTAGAACCACCGATTATCAGACCTTTAAGAAGGTCCCCAAGCCCTCTAATTTTACAGTTGAAGTAATACTGGGAACATGACTGCCCAAGATGACAGAATAAAACTAAGTCATATTAGTTTTACTAAGACATGGATTACATTCAAATCCATGTCTTCTGTCACAAAAATCAATGCTCTTTGTTAGAACAACTTGTCTTTCTTAGTGCTGGCCCATAGTAGACACAAAACATATTTATTTTATTTATATTTTTAAATAATAGTTTTTTTATTTTCAAAATATATGCAAAGATAGTTTTCAACATTCACTCTTGCAAACCCTTGTGATCCAAATTTTTTTCTCCGTTTCTTCCCTCCACCTCCTCCCCTAGATAGCAAGTAATCCAATATAGGTTAAACATGTGCAATTTTTATATGCATATTTCCACACTTATCATGCTACATAAGAAAAATCAGATCAAAAAGGAAAAAAAATGAGAAAGAAAAAAATCAAAACAATAACAAAAAAAGTGAAAATACATATGTTGTGATTTCCATTCAATCCCCACAATCCTTTTTCTGGATGCAAATGGCTCTCTCCATCATGTATTGGAATTGGCCTGAGTCACCTCGTTGAAAAAAGCCAAGTTCATCAGAATTGATCATCTCATAATCATGTTGTTGTGTACACTGTTCTCCACAAAACATATTTAGTGCCCAAGTGACTAAACCACACAGTCACAGAAAGTGTTGGCAAAAGTCCTACCTTTACAGATAAGGTTCAGTCAAAACCAAGCTATAGAGCCTTAATATATAGAGCATTAATTTGCATAATCCTTTGCTCAGGGGTTCACAAGATTAATGATCCTAAAACAGACTTGACTGAACCTTGGCAATATTCCAAATCTCATCTTCAGACCTTTACAAAGGTTGTCCTCTCTTCTAGAGTGATGTTCTGGTATTCTATGAAATCTGATTCAAATACAGAGATGGGTGGTGGAAAGAGCATTGGACCTGATTTCTGGACAGTATTGATAATATTCACATTATCAGTAGCTTTAAAGTTAGAAAACTTTATTTTTCTAAATAATTTCTAAAGTTATTGCAAAGCACTTAATGGCTCCATAATTATAGAACTCTGAGAAGTTGGAATTTGGAATAGGGGATGGAGTGGGGGGGAAAGGGATGGAATGGGGCTGACAGAATTAGGATGGAGAAGGTCCTTGATCTGGTCACATCAAGTACGATTGAAAAAGCTGGGGGGGGGGTAATAATCTTTCTCATAGTTTGTCCTTTTTTTTTTTCTTTTCTTTTTTTTGCTGAGGCAATTGGAGTTAAATAAGTTGCCCAGGATCACACAACTAGGAAGTATTAAGTGACTGAGACCAGATTTGAACTCAGGTCCTCCTGACTTCAGGGCTGGTGTTCTATCCACTGCACCACCTAGCTGCCCCATCCTTCATTTTTGAAGAGGACCATGACATCATGGAGGTGATGCCATGATATGCAAATGAATTGGATTTAAGGGAGAGAGGTGTGTGTAAAGTCATTCTCATTCCTCTGGAACCATCTGGATTCAGTGGGAAAATGCAGATCAGGATGACCAGAGATGACCCCAAAGATATGACTTAAAGACTTGATAGCTATCTTCAAATATTTGCAGGATTGGTATGTGAAAGGATTTGAGTTATTTTACTTGGCCCCAGAGGGGAGGATCAGGAGCAATAATTGGAAATACAAAAAGGCAAATTGAGATTGAAGTCAGAAAAAAATTCCTAACAATATTTTTGAAGTAGACTTGTTTCATACAATGAGAAAATTCCCTGTGGAGAGAATTTCTATCAATGAGGATCAATTCCTGCTTGAAGAAAATTAAATATGTTTAAAAGGATTGCACATATTTAACCTGTATCAGATTACTTGCTGTCTTGGGGTGGTGAGAGGTAAGGGAGAAAGGGCAGGAGGGAGAAAAAATTTAGAACACAAAACTTAAAAAAAAAATGAATGTTGAAAACTATCTTTACATGTATTTGGGAAAATAAGATACCATTTGGGAAAAAAAAGAAAATTAAATCTTTAGAAGTCACTGAGGGGTCATGAAAAGTTAAGGGATTTACCAGGGGTCATACAACCCCTAAATTTCGGAGGCAGGACTTGAGCTGGGATCTTCCTGTATTCATGGAACATCCCAGGCTGCTTCTCCTCATAACAGTGAGAATTACCTCAAAGTGGAATGGATTGTCTTGAGATGTGGTGGGTTCTATCACCAAGACCTTATTGGGGGTCTTGAAGTAGGGGCTAAATGACCACTTGTCAGATGTGTTATAATGGGGGTTCCTCTACTGGTATAGAATGGACTAGATGGGTGCTAAGGCCCCTTCCCATTACAAATTCTGGGTGTTAGCTAATCATTCAATAATCCTGTGACCAAAGTAGAACTTTAATTTTCTTCATTTCAGAGATAAGGAAAGTGAGCAAGTAAGTATCCCTCTAGGGATCAGTTTCCTCCTTTGTAAAATAAAGGGGATTGGACTCCATGATTTCTAAGGTCCTTTTCAGCTCTCAATCCTATGATGTGCCCAAAGTTCACACAGCTGATAAGTAGAGACTGCATTAGAACTGACCTCCAAATTGTTTGGCCCCCACACAATGCCCCCTAACTATCTGCCTCTCTAGACATGGGATTCACCAGGGCTCTTCTCATTCTGGATCAAGTTGTGGTGGATTGATGTAACTTTGGGAGAAGGGCCTCTGCACTCCTGAGGTCCTGCTTATCTGGCTGTAAGCAGAAGGAAGCTAGAACCTAAGAAGGAAAGGAGTACCTTTGCATTCTTTCCCCTCTTGTCTTTTGTGGCAGCCAAAAAATTTCCACAGCAACCACTGAGAAAGTGAGCGAGAATTTCTTTTTTTTATTAAATTTTTTATTTTCAAATCATATATGCATGGATAATTTTTCAACATTGACCCTTGCTTAGCCTTGTGCTCCAAATTTCCCCCTCTTTCCCCTCACCCCCTTGCCTAGAAGACAAGAAATCCAATATATGTTATACATGTTAAAATATATGTTAAATCCAATATTTGTAAACATATTTATACAATTCTCTTGCCACACAAGAAAAATTGGATCAAAAAGGAAAGAAAATGAGTAAGAAAACAAAATGCAAGTGAATAACAACAAAAAGAGTGAGAATGTTATGTTGTGATCCATACTCATTTCCCACAGTGCTTGCTCTTAATAACAAGATCATTGGAACTGGCCTCAATCATCTCATTGTTAGAAAGAGTCATGTCCATCAGAATTGATTGTCATATAATTTTGTTGTTGCCATGTATGATGATCTCCTGGTTCTGCTCATTTCACTTAGCTTAGTTCATGTAAGTCTTTCCAGGCTTCTCTATAATCATTTTGCTGATCATTTCTTATAGAACAATAATATTCCATAACATCCATATACCATAACTTATTCAGTCATTCTCCACCTCATGGGCATCCACTTAGTTTCCAGTTTCTTCCCACTACAAAAAGGGCTCCCACCAACATTTTTGCATATGTGAGTCCCTTTCCTTCCTTTAAGATCTCTGATATAGAGGCCCAGTAAAAACACTGCTGAGCAAGAATTTCAAACAGAATTTCCCCAGTTTGGTAAGGTGAGAGTTTACTAACACAGGCCTTGGGCAGTTTGGGAGTCAAATGTTCAGAGGGAAGGGAAGGCAGAGGAAATAAGGATTTCCCCCAATTCTTCCTGATGTTAATATGAGTGACTATTCCACACCCTGTTCTGAAGGGTTCATTGCCATTGTCCTGCATCACTCCCTTCCCCAGCCTAGCTGGGTTTGGCAGTTGGTAGTACAGGCTTTGTTGATTAGAGGAACAACAAGTTTCTTTCTCCTCTCCAGTGGCAGGTGAGGGTGGTATATCAACCATATCAGGGAAAAGAACCCCAAGAGGAAGAAGTAGGGTGTAGTAGAAATAGCATTCTTTAATCCGCAGTCATTGATTAAGCTGCTATTAAGCAGTTTTAAGACTGTTGCACTATGCATTAGGAGAAAGACAAAGTTCACATAAGCCATGGCCTTTGTCCTCCAGGACCTCATAGCTAAGTCAGTGAATAAGACTGAAACTCCATCATGTAATACACAACATTAAAGTATAAATGAAAGAAAGAATCTAAAGTCTTAGTGTGAGTTCCAAAGGTTCCTGACTCTAAAGTGGGAGTTGCAAGGAACCTCAGAGACCATCTATCTTTACTCAGACATCTTGGCTGCCACCCCACCTTCCTCAGAGGCCATTTAGGCCAATCCCATCACTTCACAACCATCACCTCCCTATCCACAAATGGGGAAATTGAAGCCCAGAGAGGTTAGGTGACTTGTCTTATGTTAGTCAATATGAATCCACAAAGATTCCAGAGGTTCCTGCCCTGAAGCCTCCCAGATCTTGCCTCTGAAGGAGGACTGACTCTGACTGATTGGTGATTGAAAACTTCGTCTTGAAATCTTTTTTTTTATATTTTAAAGCAAGAAATTAAAAAAAATTATTAAAGCTTTTTATTTACAAAACATATGCATGGGTAATTTTTCAACCTTGACCCTTGCCAAACCTTCTGTTCCAAACTTTCCTTCTTCCCCCCACCCCCTCCCTTAGGTGGCAGGTA
Organism: Myrmecobius fasciatus; assembly: GCA_023553655.1. Taxonomy (NCBI): domain Eukaryota; kingdom Metazoa; phylum Chordata; class Mammalia; order Dasyuromorphia; family Myrmecobiidae; genus Myrmecobius; species Myrmecobius fasciatus. The sequence continues at coordinate 169,889 of JAJPUD010000961.1, forward strand.
GTCCAATACATGTTAAATATATTCAAATATATGTTAAATCCAATATATGTATACATAGTTATACAGTTATCTTGATGCACAAGAAAAATTGGATCAAGATAAAGAAAACTGAGAAAGAAAACAAAATGCAAGCAAACAACAACAGAAAGAGCGAAAATGCTGCATTGTACTGTACACTCAGATCCCACAGGCTTCTCCCTGGGTGTATGTGGCTTTCTTCATCACAAGATCATTAGAACTAGTTTGAATCATCTCATTGTTGAAGAGAGCCATGTCCATCAGAGTTGATCATCATATAGTATTGTTGTTGCTGTGTATAATGTTCTCCTGGTTCTGCTGATTTCACTCAGCATCAGTTCATGCAAGTCTCTCCAGGCCTCTCTGAAATCGTCCTGCTGGTCATTTCTTACAGAGCAATAATATTCCATAACATTCATATACCATAATTTATTCAGCCACTCTCCAATTGATGGGCATCAACTCAGTTTCCAGTTTCTAGCCACTACAAAAAGGGCTGCCACAAACATTTTTGCACATGTGGGTCCCTTTCCCTCCTTTAAGATCTCTTTGGGATATAAGCCTAATAGAAACACTACTGGGTCAAAGGGTATGCACAGTTTGATAACTTTTTGAGCATAGTTCCAAATTGCTCTCCAGAATGGTTGGATGTGTATACAGTTCCATCAACAATGTATCTGTCCGGTTTTCTCACATCCCTTCCAACATTCATTATCTTTTCCTGTCAACTTAGCCAATCTGACAGGTGCGTAGTGGTATCTCAGAGTTATCTTAATTTGCATTTCTCTGATCAATAGTGATTTGGAGCACCTTTTCATGTGACTAGAAATAGTTTCAATTTCTTTGTCTGAAAATTGTCTGTTCATATCCTTTGACCATTTATCAATTGGAGAGTGGCTTGAATTCTTGTAAATTTGAGTCAATTCTCTATACATTTTGAAATCTTTAGCCCTAAAAGTGTCAGAGGTAGGATTTGAGAGCCCTGGTCCTCTGACTTTGGAGCAAGTGCCACTAGGATGAGGACTGCTATATGGATTTAGCATTTGAGTTTGAGCAATTTAGTAATTGAGTATTCAAGTCAACCAACTATGCTAATTGCTGGAAATGCAGCAGGAAAACTGTTTTAAGTCCTTAAAGGGCTTCTATTCTAATAGGGGAGATCAGATGATGAATTGGTGGTATTATTCTACTTCATACTGCATGTTTCCATTGGGTTGAAATCAATGACCATTTTTCCATAATAGTGTAAATCTGAAAATATGCAACTATTTCACAGAATTTTTTCAGGATCTAGCTATAAAAGGGACCTAAAAACAAGGAGAGGAGAGAAAAATGGTACTGGATTCAGCTCCAAGTATGTATAGTAGAGGAACTCAGGACTTCAACCTGGGAACCCTCCTGAAATGGAGGTTCTAAGAGGGAGGAATATCCAATTCGAGGGAGCAGCTCAAGGGCCAGAGAAAACACCTAATATGTGATTTCCAAGGTTGGAATGAGGCTTTCAAGGATAGATAGAAATTCAAAAGAAAAAGTGATAATGGGAAATAGGGAAGGATGCGAAGATGCTGGGATTGAATGCTAACTCCGTCACTGTCTAGATATAAATGCTAGATTTGAAGTCATATGGTCATAGATGGTATCACAGCACCACACACCACAGATCCAGGGCTGGAAGGAACATCAGAAATAATCTAATCAATTCCTTCAAGTCAATAAGTATTTATTTGGCACCTTCTATGACCTGGCATTGTACTAACTATTGGCACAAGCAAATACAGTCTTTGTTTTTTAAGGAAACTGAGACAACATATAAAAAACTCTGTTAAAAGATGATCCCAAAGGAAAGAAAAATTCTAGAGGAGAGAGAGAGAGAGAGAGAGAGAGAGAGAGAGACAGAGAGAGAGAGAGAGAGAGAGAGAGAGAGGAAGAAGAAGAAGAAGAAGAAGAAGAAGAAGAAGAAGAAGAAGAAGAAGAAGAAGAAGAAGAAGAAGAAGAAGAAGAAGAAGAAGAAGAAGAAGAAGGAGAAGAAGAAGAAGAAGGAGAAGGAGAAGGAGAAGGAGAAGGAGAAGGAGAAGGAGAAGGAGAAGGAGAAGGAGAAGGAGAAGGAGAAGGAGAAGGAG
>JAJPUD010000961.1:172036-196546 GCA_023553655.1 Myrmecobius fasciatus
GAAGAAGAAGAAGAAGAAGAAGAAGAAGAAGAAGAAGAAGAAGAAGAGAACAAGAAGAAGGAGAAGAAGAAGAAGAAGAAGAAGAGAAGAAGAAGAAGGAGAAGAAGAAGAAGAAGAAGAAGAAGAAGAAGAAGAAGAAGAAGAAGAAGAAGAAGAAGAAGAAGAAGAAGAGAAGGAAGGAGGGAGAAATAGAAATAGAGGTGAGAGGGGCAGAGAGGAGAAGAGAGAGACAAAGACAGAGACAGAGAAAGAAGCTGCTCTTTGAAGAAGGTGGGAAATGAGCTGGAAAATGTGGTCTAGAGAAGGCTAAGTAGCTTGGCCAATATTACCTCCACAGTCAGTCTTGACAAAGCTGGGATTTGAACTTGGCCCTTGTGTCTCTAATTTCACAGATCTTTCTACTACACTATTTTGCTTCTCTAATGGTCAGATCCCAGTCCTGCCACATCATACTGTATGACCCCTTGGGCTAGACCTCTCAGGGTCTATTTCCTCAACTGTAAGATAAAAAGTTTGGACTAGAAGGTCTCTAACATGTCATCCAGCTATGATCTAGGATCCATTTCACTACACTACTTCTCTCTAAACCCTGGTCTCAGTCCTCATTGAACTTCCTCAGTCAAGCTTCATTTCTACTGGTGCAACTGGAACATCAGAAAAGCATAGGATACCTGTGCTCCTCATCTCTAGGCAAATGAACTTCTATGAGAGTAATTCTTAGAGGGCTTGTGGGCCCCCATCTTTCAGCACAGATCCTAGGGACTAGAATATGTGGAGAAAATAATATTAAAATTTTATTAATCTTAATTTTAATGAATTTATATGGTTAGAAATTTATCTGATCTAAAGTTTATGGTTGAGATCCTGCTGATCACAGAGAAAATCCTTAGATCCTGTCCAACATCAGAGTTGTTTGATTACTCTGATAGGTGGTAAATTTCTGAAAATATAAAAGTATTCAAGTAGTCAGGTGGTGAGGTGTGGTGTATAATTGTACTGGACTTGGAATTGGGAAGACCTGAATTCATGTAGCCTCAGAGACTGTTAACTTGTCTATCTGTCTCAATTTCTTCATCTATTAAATGAGGATAATAAGAGAATCTATTTCCCAGAGAAGCAATGGCAATTTGTATTCCTTCTCCTGTCATGGAAAACAGCTTCATAGATTTAACAGAAGATGTTGAAGAACCAAAAACAAAAAAATCAGCACTATTGAATGTGGATCTGATGGAATTTGACATTTTGTGGTGTTTTAATTATATAGCATATATTTTTTATTCTCATCTTGGAAATTTTTCAGAGCATATTAATATTTGTAAATTCATTTTTTAATGAGTTAAACTTTGGAACAATCAATATTTAGTGTTCCAGAGATAAAACATGTAATAAATCCAAACCTTGAATTATTTCCCTGAGTCAAAGAAGATTATTATTATATTTATGATATGCTTTGCAAACCTTAAAGCATTACCTAAATGATGATGATGATGAGGATGAGGATGATGATGATGATGATGATGATGATGATGATGATGATACAGAGACTGGATGACAGATACCATAAAATTGATATTGCAAATGGGGGACACAAGATCCTCAGCTAGATCCCTCTATCAACAGACATTCCCTAAGGGCTCTCTTCACTTCTGTGAACTGCAGAGAATAGAGATCCTCACCTTCTAATCATCCATGACTATACCTATGAGTATTCCTTCCTTTGTCCTGCTATTAGACCTGTGTGAGCCCTCACTGATAGCCTCTACCTCTTAATTGAATAGGATTAAGTTAATGATCCTGGGTTTTGCTAATTTTGTTTGTTCATATTTCTTAGAATGACACATCAAGGTTGGACCTGTGGACTTGACCTGCAATCAAGATTAATGGAGTTCATGACATTCCTCCATTAGAGAACCCTGTGACCTCCCAGATCTGAACTCAAGAAATCAAATTTGAAAATGCACTTGAAGGAATATGAGAACATATTCCTATGAAGAGGCCTATGAAAAGATTTCACTGGGTTTGTGAACTTAGATATGGAAAAAAAATGCCAACTTCATTTTCCCTAACCTCTAACTGAAATTTAACATTTCTTTCAATTATTAAAACCATTATTCTGAGAAAAGTTCATAGGTTTGGCCAGACTGCCGTAGGGGGCCATGACATGGAAAAGTATTAAGAACCCCTAGTCAAACCCCTCTCATTTTAAATATGAGGAAACTGAGTCAGAGAAACGAAGTGATTTTCCCAATGCCGCACTGTTGTTGTTATTTTTGTTGTATGGTTGTGTCCAATTCTTCCTGACCTCATTTGTAGTTTTCTTTGCAGAGATCCTTGAGTGGTTTGACATTTCCTTCTCCAGGATGGCCTAGACTCAGCACTTAGCTGCCCACAGAGTAGGTGGCAAAACAGGCACTCAAACTCAGGTCTCATGACCATCCTTTTAGGATTTCTCAAATCCTTTCTGACCCAGGATCTGAGATTAGGCTTTAAGTAACAAGAGTAGGCAGGAGAACAAAATGCATTGTAGAGGAATAAACTTGAGTAGGGGAACCTCCAGAGGAAGATGGGAGAGTTAAAAACATCAATCTTTCTTCCCAGTTTTTCTGAGGGCCTGCTTAAAAACTAGTCCAGGAGACCCTCTCCACACCAGGCTAGATCATCCCCAGGAGACAAGCTGTAAGGAGAGTCTTTACCTAATTACAGAATCACAGAAGGTTAGAAACCATCTAGTTCCATTTTACCAGTAAGGAAACCATTGTCTCAGAAAGGCCAATTGACTCACCTAAAGTTACCTTGTGATCTTATCTCCAAATTAAATACTCATGGAAGCAAATTCCAAGTCAGAAAATCTAGGTTTAAGTTTGGTCAGAGGGGAGAAAAAAGAGACAGAAACCAAGTCTCAGAAGTAAGGGGATTTTTGCCCAAAGTTACCCATGAAGTTAGGAGAAGACTAAGAATTTGAATCCAGAACTTCCTTGGCTCCCAGTACAGGGCATATAGATACTTAAGTATTTCTGCATCTGCTACACTCCACTTGCTGCTTCTCTGTACCCTGGAAATAACAATGTGTAGCATTTGGGCTATCTCTCCTTTGTTCTACATAAAACCTTAACCCAGTTCTAGCCATCCACAAACTGAGCATCTGTTAGGGAGAGACAAAGAACTGTATGAAAGGAGGCTGGCTCTCTCTAGGGTAGCACAGTCTAGATTGGGAGGCAAGATATTTATCCCACAAATTAATACCACCAGACAATCTGTGCGCAGGTCTAAATTCAGTTTGAAGATATTGTTATATAATATTTAATATAATGTGATATAACATAATGTGACACATAACCCAATATAATTTAACATAATGTAACAACATAATATAATAAAATATGATTTAACATAACAGTAATATATTATGATATAGTATAATAACTCAAGAGAGATAAAGATTATTGGTAATTAAGGTCTCTACCCACCCACCACCCATCACCCATCCTTGTTATCTTTCACTTATTAGCTGTGTGATCTTGGACAACAGTTTCTCATTTGTAAAATTAGATTGTGGAACAAATGGGCTCTTAGCGACATTATATATCTAAAGTTATAAATTATATATCAAATATGTCATTTTTTCTACTAATAATAGATGGCATTTTATAACACTTTAAACTTTGCAAAATAATTTACAAACATCTCATTTGAGAGCTGCATTATCAAAATAGTGTATAGAAAGATGACCTTAGAATCAGAAAGGTGTGGATTCAAGTCCAGGCTTTGATGCATACTGACTGTGTGATTCTGGGTAAGTCATTTAACTACTCTGTGCTGTAGGCACTGGTCTGGAGAAGAACTAGATTATCTCTGAGATAGCCCAGACATAGATGCTACCTGGAAGAAGTATAACACACTCCCATTTGTCCTTGTTCATTAGTTGGTCAGCATGAGTTCAGACTAGGTCCTGGGTCCTCTTGAGGCCCCTTTGACTTTTTAGGAGGAGGGGCCCCTGGAGTCTTGATGACAGTAATGTGACAAAAGAAAACTGAAGGAAGAGATAAGGGCCACGACAATCAGCCCAAGCCACCTGAACCAGACTGGACCTCCCTGACTGATAAGCAGGCAGTGGGATAGAAAAAAGAGGGCCTCTTTAGGAACCTCGTCCTTCAAGCTGAGCTGGATAGTTTTGTCACTTTGTTTCTTCCTTTGGGTTCTCCATAAAGCTCCCTGAGATCTGAATGTCACTCTTTGGATATTGTCCATCAGAGTACCTAGAACTTCCAGTAAGGCTATAAAGTCTCTGGGGACATTGTACTGAGTTTACAAAGTCATCCAAATATTTTCTGTGGACACAACTACAAACTGTCAGGTCACACTACAGCATGCAAGGAAAAAGATCCCATTTCATTCAGTCATCTGCCCTGTTTCTCCCTTCTATCACATTTGTACCAGTATTGTAGAAAGCACTGGGTTGGGAGTTGAGATACAGGTTCTAGACTCAACTTTCTCATCTTGAAAATGGTGGAAGGCAAAAGGGGCCTTTGGTTTAAGAAATCTCCAGTAATCCTTGTAGTTCTAACATTCTATGTTTTAAGGTCCTTTATCATATGCTTTAAGGTTTCTGCTAAGTTTAACATTCCATGTTCTAAGGTCCTTTTCTAATATTCTGTGTTCTAAGTTTCCTTCTAGCTCTAATGTTCTGCATTCTAAGGTTCTTCCCTGATAACTGATGTTCTAAGGTTCATCCTTGTTTTAAAATGATGTGCTCTAAACTTTCTTCAAATCTTTCTCAGATTCTAGAATTTTGACTTGCAGTCTAAGCTCCTTCTTTCTGAAACCTCTTGCCAGTGGCCTAATATAAAAAACCTTAGTTAGAAACTCAAGAGATCCATGGCCTAGACCTAACTCTGCTATCAATTCATTATGATTTGGGACAGATCACACTCCTCTCCCACTTAGCTTCCCCTTTGATGAAATTAGGAGAGGGGGCTGGATGATTTCTAAGGTTTTTTGACTATGATTATGAGGGGCAGGAAACCAGGTTTGGGAATAGTCTAGAAACCAGGGGGGAAGGTGTTCTGGGAGGTAAGGCAGGGATCTAAAGGTAGGTGTTTTGTTTTTGCTTTTACCACCAGAAATGGACAGATTATTTTTGACCAAAATCACTCCCAAAGATCTAGATCATCACTGAATCTCTGCTCATTCAGTGATTGGGCCAGGTATGTGGAAGGTTAGAATTAAGGAGGGATTATTTCCAGTGTGGGGAACACTGTATATAGGGATTCTAGCATGAGGATTTCTCAAGGCAAATAGCAGCAAAGGGCAAGAACAGAGGCTTAGGATCTGAGGCAAAGGGGACAATAAATTAGTTACATAGTTATGTATCTATAATGGCTAGAAAGAGTCCCTCTTTAGGTAAGGCCTTGTCTGACCCAGCAAAGTGTATAAAGCTTCAAGTTGCCTTCTCTTTACTCTAGCTAATGCTCAGCAGAGCCCTCTTTAGGTCCACAGGAAGACCCAGCCTAAAGTCTATTACTTCTTAATAGGATTTTATTTCCTTTTGCTATTGCTGTTCAGTTCTTTTCAGAACAGTTTGGCTCTTCATGACCCCATTTGGGGTTGGGGTTGTTTTTTTTTTTTTAATTTTCTTTCTTTCTTTCTTTCTTTCTTTCTTTCTTTCTTTCTTTCTTTCTTTCTTTCTTTCTTTCTTTCTTTCTCTCTTTCTTTCTTTCTTTCTTTTTTTTTTTGGCAAAGATAACAGAGTAGTTAGCCATTTCTTTCTCTAGCTCATTTTGCAGATGAGGAAACTGAAGCAAACTGGGTTAGGTGACTTGCTAAGGGTCACAGACAGTATGTGTCTGTAATCACATTTCTGATCAGGTTTTCCTGACTCCAGACCAGGCACCCTATACACTATACCAATTTGCTGCAAGGCTTTCCTTATTAAAACATAGAACTGATTCTTCCAACTTCATACATTCAGTCTTTAATAATAATATCATGCATTATCAGGGGATCTAGATTTTGGTACCTCAGGTGCTTACTCACTGTGACCTTAAGAGGACATATAAGTCATTTTCTCTTCCATCTCTAAATCCCACAATTCTTAGGAAGTGGGACAAAAGGGAGAGGTGGAGGCTCTGGATATGACCTTGATATAGAAAGGTCATTCTGGTTATAGCTTTTCCTTTTCTATGGCAAAGATGGTAGATGACCCATCAATCTTAGCTTGGCACTGCCCAGCTGCCTACCCTGAAATAGTTTGCCACTACTAACAGAAGGGCAGCCAGGTGGCAACAGGGACATGATTCCTTGTTCAGAGGGTACTCCCTCCCTCCCTCCCTCACACACACACACACACACACACACACACACACACACAAATACATACCACACACTTGTGGTATGGTTTTCAAAATAACCAGGAGGAATAAGCTCAGTTCTGTTTTCCTGAGCAAGAGCCACCATCCAGTGATTTAAAAGAGTAGAACTTATGGGTTTCTCAGACCAGCAAGGACTAGAAGATCCTCAATTCCAGCCTTGAAGAAGTACTATTAAGTAATAAGGCTTATATCCTGGTATAGTTAGCTCCTTTGGAATCTTGATGATTTGTTAAATTTCATTCTGAATATTTATACTTCATAAAGAGAAGCACCATAAATCAGGGCTTGATTTATTGTTCTTGGCTATCTATGCTTAAGCAAGTATTAGACAAAACTATTAATAATGCAGATTAAATTTAAGAGTGTTTTCCAGAAAGCTGGTTGTTAAACACTTTACCAGAATACACTTCCTTGTATCCCAAATAACAAAAAGCTGAAGCAGACCTGGGTATTAGTCTAAAGCAAGCCAGATATCCCACTATGGACAGGCAACTACTTATGGTATGAGAGTTCCAATAGGCCCATGAGTATCTCAGAGGCTCACAGAATGTCAGAGAGATAGGGTTTTAGAACACAGACAGAGCTAGAATCAATCAATAAACATTTATTAAATACTATGAGTTAGGCACTGGGAATACAAACAAAACTTACAAATAAAAGAATGTGTTCAATAAATACCAAGTATATAGAAGGTATTTTAGAGGGAAAGACACTAGCAGATAGGATAAGAGGAAAAGGTTTCCTAGAAAAAATGGATATTTAAATAGAGTCTGAAGGGATTGTAAAGAAGTGATAAAGGAAAGTAATCCAGGCATAGACAACAGTCAATGCAAAAAGCATGGAGAAGGAAGATAGAGTATGCTATGTATAGCAATACCAAGTAGATTGTGGAGTCTTTGCAGAGGAATAACAAGTAAGGACACTGGAAAGAGCTAGATTGTAAAGTACTTTAAATGTCAAATAAAGATTTTTATATTTGATCCTGGAGGAAATGGGGAGCCAATTAAGTTTAAGGGTAGATGGGAGGTCAGACCCACATTTCAGGAAAATCTTTTTTGAAGATCAATGGAAGATAGTTTGGAGTTGGGAGAGGTATGTAGAAGGAAGATCATTTAGGTCCAGTCCAGATTAGAGAAGATGAGGGCCTGAACTAGGGTAATGTCTCTATGAATGGACAAGAAGAGATATCTGCAAGAAATGTTATGGAGAAAAAAGAAATAAGATCTGATAATTGGTTGGCTATTGGGAGTGAATGAGAATTAGGTCTAGGAAGATGTTAAGGTTTAGAGCCTGGATGATTAGAGGCATGATGGTGCCCCCAAAAGAAATAGAGACTGTAAAAAGAGGATGTGTTATGTAAAGGGGGTTAGGGAGAATGAAGTTTTTTTTTGGACAAGTTTTGGACAAGTTGAGTTTGAGATGCACAAAGGATATAGTATTCTAAAGATCCAATAGGCAGTAGGTAATGTGAAAACTGGGCTCAAAAGACAGATGAGAATTGAATACACAGAGTTAAACTTATAACTCAACAAGCCTTTATTAAGCACTGTTAGGTGCTAGAAATATAAATGTAAATAGACAATTCCTGCCCTCACACAGTTTGTAGTACAATGAAGAATTTAACCCATAAAAGGAAACTGAAAAGCAATGAGTGGGGTCTAGAAGATGAAGGTATTGGGTGAAAGAGAATGATAGAGAAAGAGTGGAGAGTCAGATCAATCTAGAGAAAAATTTAGACATGGTTTTTGAGGATCCTCTTTAAAATAAAGATGCTGGAAGGAACCAGCAAATCAGAGGGAGAAGTTGCAGAGATAGAAGTATTTGTAATGTGAGAAGTTTAATGGTAGAATGAAACTTTCAGGAAAAAGAGGTTTCTGGAGCATAATGGGGCAGGAAGTAAGGAGTATACCCTGGAAAGGAATGAAAAGATCTGGGAACCATCACCATAGAGATGATTATTAAGCCCATGAAAACTGATGTGGTCATCAAAGGAAAAAATATAAAGAGAAAAGACAAGAAAGCCCATTGGGTAGCATCCAAAATTAGTGGTTGTGACATGGATAAAAATCCAGCAAAGGACACAGAAAAAGTTTGGTCAGATACGAAGGAAGAACTAAGAAGTGTTATAAAAACCCAGAGAGCCAAGAATGTTTACAAAAAGGTTTTTGGCAGTGCCAAATGCAAGAGAGAGTCAAGAAAGATGAGGGCTGAGAAAAGGTCCCCAGAGTTGGCAACTGAGAGATTATTGGTAACTTTGGAGAATGCAAATGAATGAAGGGATCAGAGTCAAATTACTGAGGGGTTAGACAATAGTGAATGCAGAGAAGGGGAGGTAAGGATGCCCAATAGCAATAGATTTTTTTAAAAAGAGTTTTAGCTGAAGAAGAGATATAACAAGGTAGGTTGGAAAGATGCTAAGATCTAGTAAAGATTTTTTTTTTAAGAATGGAGGAAGCTTAAGAACATTTGTAGAGAAAAAGGAAGAAATAAATAGGTAAGGAATTGACTGAAGATTAGGAAAGGACTAGGAATGACCATATGGAGAAGGCAAAAGATGATGAGATCAAGGGTGCATTTAGAAGGGTTGGTCTTGGCAAGGAGAATAGGTGTCTCTTCACTATGGACTGGAATAAAAGGAGAAAAGGAGAAAAGCAGGATGTGAGATAAGAAAGAGAAATGGAGGAGCTCTTAGCAAATATTCTTAGCAAAGAGGATAGGAGAGGAGTACTATGAAAGGTTTGGAAGATCTTAGCTACTATGGTCAGTGAAATAGAGATTTAATTAAGAAGGTGAAAGATTGCCTTGCTGCAGTGAGGGTCCGGTTGAGATTTAAATAACATAAATTTATAGTGAACTCAGTCAGTATTATTTTGTGGTTTCTTTGAGCTGCATTCAACAGCATATGACTAGTAGTAAAAGAGGTAACTATTGGCACAGTAATTGAGCAGGGGCCTGAGAATCAGGAAGACTCATTTTCATGAGTTCAAATCCAGATTCAGACACTTAATGTGTGATCGTAGGCAAGTTACTTAATCCTATTTACCTCAGTTTCCTCATCTGTAAAATGGAAAAAGGAAATGGCAAACCATTTCAGTATCTTTGTCAAAAGCTACTGGGCAGTGTGATTGTATAATCTTATCTTTTTATGTGTAGTTGCAACTTTCTGAATTTACTATTTTAAAAAGCATATTTTTTTGTGAATAAAGTTGCAATTTTATTGTAGACATTTTAGTAAATTTATATATTCTTTAATTATGCAAAACTAAATGGCCTCCACATATATTTTATTCATTTATTATATTTTTAAAATGCATATTGAGTTATTGATACGCTCAATCAACACTGTAGTATTATTGTGTTATTTGGTGAGCTAATTTCATCTTTTTCTGTTTGTTTAGCCATGTTCATTTATTTAATGAGAAATCTTTCACAAGAATTTCATACAATATTTTTCAGAGATTAATGTTCAGAAAATCATCTCCCTCAGATGCAAAAATCCATATTTTACCACTATAAAAACAATAAAAACAACGACTTTGAAAATTTAAGTTTATTCAGCAGCTTGGAGATGGGGTACAGCTTCTAGAGGAGATACCATAACTCTAAGGTTCCCTGGCCTTCGAATATAATTCTACAAACATTGCTGGCTGATAGATAATATGTGAGACAAAAAAACCCTAACTAAAAATTGACTGCTCAGAGATTTCTCTAGGTACAAATAGAAAGTTTCTTTAATTCAGTTCTCAAAAGAATGGAGGCAGACCCTGCTCCATGTCTGGAGCAGGAAGGCCAATTTACAGAAGTAGGTAACATGATTATATAGTCGAGATTACAGAAATATCCTTTTCTTTAACCCATCCAGGTCCCCAGTTAATCTTTAAAGTCATTGGCCAACTCAATATTTGTCTTTGGTATGCAGGTGGGCCTTTGTGGGGTCTTAGTTAAGCAATAAATATTTCTAACACCTTTGCTGGGTATACTATTTAAAAAGGGGGTCCATTAAGCAAGAGGGTTAAATATTCCTAAACTACTAAACCATTCATCAAGGTGATCTGATCTGTTTTCAGGCATTACTTCTTATGAGAAGCAGTTGAGCAAAGGGTCAAAAGGGTTATCTCAAACATCTCTGCTGGAAGAGCGAATCTTGCTCTTCTCCCAGAGCTCAATAATTAAACAGAACCTGAACTACCCAAGGTTATTATTCTGAGAAGTCTTCAGTTTCCCATTTCATTCAATAACAATCTGCTGGTCAATAACCCTGAGGTTCCTTGGTTTGGGGAGTGCTGTAGTTCCACAAACATTGCTGACTATCAGATAACAATCAATTGTTCAGGGATGATAAAGTTTCTTTTTTTTATTTTGTTCTTTGGTTCTGTTTATTTCATTTTACAGCATTTCACAAAAGTTTTCCCAACTTTCTTTGAAATTCCGAAATTATTATTTCTTATTTTACAGTAGTATTCTATTACATTCATAGATCACAATTTGATAAAGCATAGTCAAATTGATTTGTACTCCTTTAGTTTGAAGCTTTTTGGCTATCACAAAAAGGGCTACTATTTTTGTTGGTCCCTTTGTTCTCCAAGAGAAATTACAAGAGTGATTTCTTACCTTCCATTTAGATTGGATTTAAGTGAGACAAAGCTATGAAAATTTGTCCCCCTCCCTCTGTCCTCAAGATTCATCAAAATCCAGTAACAAGTCAAAAGTCAAGATAAATAACAATAATCTGAATGTATTGGTCGGTGACTTTGACCTTTCTAAATTCAAATCCTCCCCAGATCTCAGTTTGTCTGAATCAATGACCTTCAATGACTAAAGGGTAGGTGAACATTGAAACAAAATATAGCCTAATTTACTATCGAACAAATTCAATTTCAGAGGGAAATATTTCAAAGCATCGGATCAGAGCAAAAAACAATTAATATTTGTACTCATTCTAAGTCACAAGAGGCTTGGGCTAGGGAATACTGCCAAAAATAAAAGTTTCTTTTTTTTCACTTTTTTTTCTTTATTAAAGCTTTTTATTTGCAAAACATATGTATGGATCGTTCTTCAACAATGACCTTTACAAAGTTTTCTGTTACAAATTTTTCCCCCCTGGTTCCCACCACTTCCCTAGATGGCAGGAAGTCCACTACATGTTAATTATGTTAAAATACTTGAAAAATCGAATATATGTATACATGTTTCCATACTTACCTTGTCATGCAAGAAAAATCATATCTACAAGAAAAAAAATCTGAGAAAGGAAACACAATGCAAGGAAACATTAATAGAGAGCATGGAAATGTTATGTTGTGGTCCACATTTCATATCCCTCTCTCTGGGTGTATATGGCTTTCTTTACTGAAAAACTGGCACTGATTTGAAACATTTCACTGTTGAAGAGAGCCATGTCCATCGGAACTGATCATCATGTAGTCTTCTTGTTGCCGCGTACAATGATCTCCGGGTTCTGCTCATTTCGCTCAGCATCAGTTCATGCAACTCTCTCCAGGCCTCTCTGAAATCGTCCTGCTGGTCCTTTCTTATAGAACAATAATATTCCATAACATTCATATACCATAATTTATTCAGCCATTCTCCAATTGATGGGCATCCCTTCAGTTTCCAGTTTCTAGCCACTACACAAAGGGCTGCCACAAACAATCTTGCACATGTGGGTCCCTTTCCTTCCTTTAATATCTCTTTGGGATATAAGCCCAATAGAAATACTGCTGGGTCAAAGGGTATGCACTGTTTGATAACTTTTTGAGCATAGTTCCAGATTGCTCTCCAGAATGGTTGGATCGGTTCACAGTTCCATCAACAATGTATCAGTGTCCCAGTTTTCCCACATCCCCTCCAACATTCATCATTATCTTTTCCTGTCATTTTAGCCAATCTGATAGGTGTGTAGTGGTATCTCAGAGTTGCCTTAATTTGCATTTCTCTGATCAATAGTGGTTTGGAGCAACTTTTCATATGACTAGAAATAGTTTTAATTTCATCATCTGAAAATTATCTATTCATATCCTTTAACCATTTATCAAAGTGAATTCTTATAAATATGAGACAATTCTCTATATATTTTAGAAATGAGGCCTTTATCAGAATCCTTAAATGTAAAGATGATTTCCCAATTTATTGTTTCCCTCCTAATCTTGTCTGCATTAGTTTTGTTTGTACAAAAACTTTTTTTAATTAAAACTTTTTATTTGCAAAACATATGTAGGGGTAATTCTTCAGTATTGACCCTTACAAAGCTCTCCGTTACAAATTTTTCCTCCCTAGTCCCCATCCCTTCCCCAGATGGCAGGAAATACACTACATGTTAATTATGTTAAAATACTTGACAAATTGAATATATATATATATATACATATATATATATATATATACATATTTCCACACTTATTGTTGTGCAAGAAAAATCATATCTACAAGAAAAAAATCAGAGAAGGGAAACAGTGCAAGCAATCATCAATAGAGAGCATGAAAATGTTATGTTGTGGTCCACATTTCATACCCCTCTCTCTGGGTGAATATGGCTCTCTTCACTGAACAATTGGAACTGGTTTGAAACATTTCATTGTTGAAGAGAGCCATGTCCATCATAATTGATCATCATATAGTGTTGTTGTTGCCATGTATAATGATCTCCAGGTTCTTCTAATTTCATTCAGCATCGGTTCATGCAAGTCTCTCCAAGCTTCTCTGAAATCATCCTGCTGGTCGTTTCTTATAGAACAATAATATTCCATAACATTCATATACCATAATTTATTCAGCCATTATCCAATTGATGGGCATCCATTCAGTTTCCAGTTTCTAGCCACTACAAAAAAGGCTGCCACAAACATTCTTGCACATGTGGGTCTCTTTCCTTCCTTTAATATCTCTTTGGGATATAAGCCCAATAGAAATACTGCTGGGTCAAAGGGTATGCACAGTTTGATAACTTTTTGAGCATAGTTCCAAATTGCTCTCCAGAATGGCTGGATCCATTCACAGTACCACTAACAATGTATCAGTGTCCCAGTTTTCCCACATCCCCTCCAACATTCATTATTATCTTTTCCTGTCATCTTAGCCAATATGACAGGTGTGTAGTGGTATCTCAGAGTTGTCTTAATTAGCATTTCTCTGATCAATAGTGGTTTGGAGTACCTTTTCATATGACTACAAATAGTTTAAATTTCATCATCTGAAAATTGTTCATATCCTTTGACCATTTATTGATTAGAGTGGCTTGAATTCTTATAAATATGAGACAATTCTCTATATATTTTAGAAATGAGGCCTTTATCAGAACCCTTAAATGTAAAGATGATTTCCCAATTTATTGCTTCCCTCCTAATCTTGTCTGTATTAGTTTTGTTTGTACAAAAACTTTTAAACTTAATATAGTCAAAATTATCCATCTGGTGTTCAATTAAGAATTTCAGTTCTTCTTTGGACATAAATTTATTCCATCTCCACAGGTCTGAGAGGTAAACTATATTACATTCCTCTAATTTACTTATAGTATCACTCTTTATATTCAGATCATGAACCCATTTAGATCTTATCTTGGTATGTGGTGTTAGGTGTGGAATTTCTTCCACACTAGTTTCCAATTTTCCCAGCAGTTTTTGTCAAATAGTGAGTACTTATCCCAGAAGCTGGGGTCTTTGGGTTTATCAAACACTAAATTGCTCTAGTTATTACCTAGTTTCTCCTGTGATTCTATTCTATGCCACTGATCAACTACTCTATCTCTTAGCCAGTACCAAATGGTTTTGATGACTGCTTCTTTATAATATAGTTTTAGATCTGGTACAGCAAGGCCACCTTCATCTGCCTTTTTTTTTCATTAATTCCCTTGAAATTCTTGACCTTTTTTTCTTCCAAATGAACTTTGCTACTATTTTTTCTAGATCTGTAAAATAATTTCTTGGGAGTTTGATTGGTATGGCACTAAATAAATAAATTACTTTGGGTAGTATTGTCATTTTTATTATATTCACTCGGCCTACCCATAAGCACTTGATGTTTTTCCAATTGACCAGGTCTGACTTTATTTGTGTGGAAAGTGTTTTGTAGTTTAGTTCGTATAGTTCTGACTTTTTCTTGGCAGATAGATTCCCAAATATTTTATACTATCTTTTTTTTTATTAAAGCTTTTTATTTGTATAACATATGTATGGGTAGTTCCCCAACATTGATCTTTACAAAGCTTTCCATTACAAATTTTACTCCCAGTCCCCTCCCCTCCCCTAGATGGCAGGAAGTCCACTACATGTTAATAATGTTGAAATGCTTGAGAAGTTATGCAAGAAAAATCCTATCTACAAGAAAAAAAAAGAATCAGAGAAAGGCAACACAATGCAAGCAAATATCAATAGAGATCATGAAAATGTTACGTTTTGGTCCATATTTCATTTCCCTCTCTCTGGGTGTATATGGTTTTCTTCAGTGAACAATTGGAACTTGTTTGAGACAATTCTTTGTTGCAGAGAGCCACGTCCATCAGAATTGATCATCATGTAATACTGTTGTTGCTGTGTATGATGATCTCCTGGTTCTGCTCGTTTCACTCAGCATCAGTTCATGCAAGTCCCTCCAGGCCTCTCTGAAATCCTCCTGTTGGTTGTTTCTTACAGAGCAATAATATTCCATAACATTCATATGCCATAATTTATTCAGCCACTCTCAAATTGATGGGCATCCTTTCAGTTTCCAGTTTCTAGCCACTACAAAAAGGGCTGCCACAAACATTCTTGAACATGTGGGTCCCTTTCCCTCCTCTAAGATCTCTATGGGATATAGGCCCAGTAGAAACATTGCTGGGTCAAAGGGTATGCACATTTTGACCACTTTTTGAGCATAGCTCCAAATTGCTTTCCAGAATGGTTGGATCCGTTCACAGTTCCACCAACAATGTATCAGTGTCCCAGTTTTCCCACATCCCCTCCAACATTCATTGTTATCTTTTCCTGTCATTTTAGCCAATCTGACAGGTGTGTAGTGGTACCTCAGAGTTGTCTTAATTTGCATTTCTCTGATCAATAGTGATTTGGAGCAACTTTTCATATGACTAGAGATGGTTTTAATTCCATCATCTGAAAATTGTCTGTTCATATCCCTTGACCACTTATCTATTGAAGAGTGGCTTGAAATCTTATATATATGAGACAATTCTCTATATATTTTAGAAATGAGGCCTTTATCAGAACCATTAAATGTAAAGATGATTTCCCAATTTGATGCTTCCCTCCTAATCTTGTCTGCATTTGTTTTGTTTGTACAGAAACTTTTTAACTTAATATAGTCAAAATTATCCATCTGGTGTTCAATTAGGAGTTCCAGGTCTTCTTTGGACATAAATTTGTTCCATCTCCACAGGTCTGAGAGATAAACTATATTACGTTCCTCTAACTTGCTTACAAAGTCCCTCTTTATATCTAGATCATGAACCCATTTATATCTTATCTTGGTATGTGGTGTTAGGTATGGGTCAAGCAAATATTTTATACTATCAACAGTTATTTTGAATGGAATTTCTTTTTGTATCTCTTGCTGCTGAACTTTCTTAGTAATATATAAAAATGCAGCTGATTTATGTGGATTTATTTTGTATCCTGCAACTTTGCTGAAGTTGTGAATTGTTTCTAGTAATTTTTTAGTCTAGTCTCTAGGGTTCTCTAAGTATACCATCATGTCATCTGCAAAGAGTGATATTTTGGTTTCCTCATGACCTATTCTAATTCCTTTAATCTCTTTTTCTTCTCTTACTGCCAAAGCTAACATTTCTAATACAATATTAAATAATAATGGTGACAGTGGGCAGCCTTGTTTCACTCCTGATCTTATTGGGAAAGGTTCTAGTTTGTCTCCATTACATATGATGCTTGCTGATGGTTTTAAGTAGATACTACTAATAATTTTAAGGAAAAGCCCATTTATTCCTATACTCTCTAGTGTTTTTAATAGGAAAGGGTGTTGGATTTTATCAAAAACTTTTTCTGCATCTATTGAAATAATCATATGGTTTTTGTTAGTTTAGTTATTAATATAATTAATTATGCTGATAGTTTTTCTAATATTGAACCAGCCCTGTATTCCTGGTATAAATCTTACTTGGCCATAGTGTATTATCCTGGGGATGACTTTCTGTAATCTCATTGCTAATATCTTATTTAAAATTTTTGCATGAATATTGATTAGGGAAATTGGTCTATAGTTTTCTTTTTCTGTTTTCTCCCTACCTGGTTTAGCTATCAGCACCATATCTATATCACAGAAGCAATTTGGTAATACACCTTCTTTCCCTATTTTTTCTTTCTTTTTTTTTAATTAAAACTTTTTTATTTGCAAAACATATGTATGGGTAATTTTTCAACATTAACCCTTGCAAAGCTTTCTGTTACAATTTTTCCCCCCTACTCCCCACCCCTCCCCTAGATGGCAAGATATCTTTCCCTATTTTTCCAAATAGTTTATATAGTATTGGAATTAATTGTTCTTTGAATGTTTGGTAGAATTCACATGTAAATCCATCTGGCCCTGGAGATTTTTTCTTAGGGAGTTGATTAATGGCTTGTTCTATTTCTTTTTCTAAAATAGGGCTATTTAAATAATTTATTTCCTCTTCTGTTAACCTAGGCAATCTATATTTTTGTAGATATTCCTCCATTTCATTTAGATTATCAAATTTTTTGGCATAAAGTTGGGCAAAGTAACTCCTAATCATTACTCTAATTTCCTTTTCATTGGAGGAAAGTTCTCCCTTATCACTTTTGAGACTAACAATTTGATTTTCCTCTTTCCTTTTTCTAATCAAATCAACTAAAGGTTTATCTATTTTGTTGGTTTTTTATAAAACCAACTCTTCATTTTATTATATTCAATTTTATTAATCTCTCCTTTTATTTTCAGAATTTCCAATTTAGTATTTAATTGAAGGTTTTTAATTTGCTCTTTTTCAAATTTTTTTCATTGTAAGCCCAATTCATTTATCTTCTCTTTCTCTATTTTATGCAAATAAGCATCTAGAAATATAAAATTACCCCTTATAACTGCTTTGGCCATATCCCACAAATTTTGGTATGTTGTCTCTTTATTGTCATTCTCCTGGATGAAATTACTGATTGTGTCTATGGTTTGCTCTTTCACCCATTCATTCTTTAGGATTAGATTATTTAATTTCCAATTAACTTTTGGTCTATTTTCTCCTGGCCTTATATTACATGTGAGTTTTATTGTATCAGGATCTGAGAAGGATGCATTTACTATTTCTGCCTTTCTGCTTTTGATTTTGAGGTTTTTATGCCCTAACACATGGTCAATTTTTGTATAAGTTCCATGAACCACTGAGAAAAAAGTAAACTCCTTTCTCCATTCAATTTTCTCCAAAGATCTACCTAACTTCTCTAACATTTTGTTTACCTCCCTAACTTCTTTTTTATTTATTTTGTGGTGTGATTTATCTAATTCTGTGAGAGCAAGGTTGAGATCCCTCACTAGTATAGTTTTGCTGTCTATTTCTCCTTGCATCTCTGTTAGTTTCTCCTCTAGGAATTTGGATGCTATACCACTTGGTGCATATATGTTTAGTATTGATACTGCTTCATTATCTATGGTACCCTTTAGTAAAATATAGTTTCCTTCCTTTTCTTTTTTAATTAGATCTATTTTTGCTTTTACTTGATCTGAGATAAGGATTGCTATCCCTGCTTTTTTTTGTTTACCTGAAGCATAAAAGATTCTGCTCCAGCCCTTTACCTTCACTCTGTATGTATCTCTATGTTTTAGATGTGTTTCTTGTAAATAACATATTGTAGGATTCTGGTTTTTAATCCAGTCTGCTATCCACTTCTGCTTTATGGGAGAGTTCATCCCATTCACATTCACAGTTAAAATAACTAAATCTGTATTTCCTGCCATCTTATTTACCCAAAGTTATGTTTTTCTCTTCCCTTTGCCTTTTCTCCCTTCTGCCTTCCCCAGTATTTTGTTTTTGATGACCACCTCCCTCTAACAGTCCTCCCCCCTTTAGAACCCTTCCCTCTTTTTTGCACCTTTCCCCTAATTTTTCTATTTTCCCTTCTATTAGTCTATCCCTTTATTTTCCTCCTTTCCCTCCTACTTCCCTATAAGGAGGGACAAGTTTTTCTGTGAAACCTAATGTGTCAGATATCCTTTTTTGGAGCCCAATCTGATGAGAGTAAGATTTACACATTGCTCATTGCCCTCCCTTCTTTCCCTCAATTATATTAGATTTTCTATGCCTCTTCATGAGATTTTACCTTATTTTATCTCATTTTTAAAATTTTATTTTACCTCCTTTCCCCTCTTTTTCCAGTATGATAGCCCTTCGATCTCTAATTTCTTTTCCATTATTATCAAAGTAAAATCAAATTATACCCCCATTCTTTAAGTATACCCATAGTAGAAATATAGTTCTCAAGAGTTCTTTCCTTTTTACCTTTTTATGCTTCTCTTGAGTTCTGTGTTAGGAAGTCAAATTTTTTGTTCAGATCTGGTCTTTTCATTAAGAAATAGGTGAAATTCTCCTGTATCATTGAATGACCATCTTCTTCCCTGGAAGATAATGCTCATTCTAGCTGGATAACTTATTCTTGGCTGTAATCCAAGGTCTTTTGCCTTTTGGAATATCTGATTCCAGGCCCTTTAATGTGGAAGCTGACAGATCTTGTGTAATTCTAATTACAGTTCCTCAGTATTTGAACTGTTTCTTTCTAGCTGCTTGCAATATCCTTTGCTTGGTGCGATAGTCCTGAAATTTGGCCCCGATATTCCTTGGAGTTTTAATTTTGGGGTCTCTTTCAGGAGGTGATCAGTAAATTCTTTTGATGGTGATTTTGCCTTCTGATTCTAAAACATCAGGGCAGTTTTCTTTCATGATTTCCTGGAAGATAGTATCTAGGTTCTGTTTTTCATCATGGCTTTCAGGGAATCTAATAATCCTTAGATTGTCTCTCCTAGATTTATTTTCCAAGTCAGTTGTTTTTCCTAGGAGATATTTCATATTTTCTTCTATTTTTTCATTTTTTTTGTTTTTGTTTGACTGATTCTTGAAGTCTTATTGAGTCATTCACTTCTATTTGTTCAATTTTAATTTTTAAAGTATTATTTCCTTCAGTTACCTTTTTTAGCTCCTTTTGTAATTGCCCAATTGAATTTTTTGGTTCATTGCATCCTTTTTCCATTTTGCCAATTTTATTTTTCAGTGAATTGTTGTCTTTTTCCAATTCACCAATTTTGTTTTTCAATTAATCGTTATCTTTTTCCAATTCACCAATTTTGTTTTCCAGTGAGTTGTTGTCTTTTTCCATTTTGCCAATTTTGTTTTCCAGTGAGTTGGTGTCTTTTTCATATCTCTTTTGCAGGGCATTATATTCTTCTTGCACAGATCTCAATTCATTTACCCATTTTTCTTCTAATTCTCTTTTGAGATTTTTTATGCAATCTTCTAGGAAAGCTTTGTGAAATGGAGACTAGCTTTATGGCTTCCTCTGGGGTTGCTTTCCCTTTAGGAACCTCAGGATCTGAGGTCTGCCCTTCTTTCTCTCCATAAAAGCTGTCTATGGTGAGAGCTCTCTTCTGCTTCTTACTCATTTTTTAGAGATCGAAGTCTGATTAAACAGGGGACCCGAAGCCATTTCAATTTGCCCTGGGGCAGTTTTTGTAGTTGACTTCCTGTCTGGGGCTGGTCGGGCCAGGTCCACGCTCTCAGCTGCTCTTAAACCACCCTTTACCAAAGGCAGATCTGTCAAAGCACCGGTCATTAAGCAGAGCAAAGTGGCCTAAATGTCTCCCAGGGACTTCCTGGGTGCCTAGAATCTGTCACGCTCCATCCCAGCCCCAGTCTCCAGCCCCGGCTGCGCGCTGGTGCCTGAGCGTGGTAAGCTGGCCTGATCCCCTGCCTGTCTGAAACAGACCTGCTCCAGAATTCTTTCAAGGTAATTTTTTGATAGAGGTGTGTTGTACTCCAAGTGTTTGATGGAGCCCTCACTCCAGAACTAGTTCAGAGGCTTAATTTGTTCTGGGTCTGAGGGTAGATCAGAGGAGTTCACAGAGAGTGGTCTCTGCACTCCGCCATCTTGGCCTATAGAAAAACTGTCAAAATTATCTATCTGGTATTCAATTAAGAGTTCCAGTTCTTCTTTGGACATAAATTTATTCCATCTCCACAGGTTTGAGAGATAAACTACTCTATGTTCCTCTAATTTGCTTATAATATCACTCTTTTTTTTATTAATACTTTTTATTTGCAAAACATATGTATGGGTAATTCCTAAACATTAACCCTTACAAAGCTTTCTGTTACAAATTTTTCCCCCTACTCCCAACCGCTCCCCTATATGGCAGGCTATCCACTACATGATAATTATGTTAGAATACTTAAGAAATCGAATATATGTATAGTTATTGCATCATTTTTTTTTGTGCAGGAGAAATCATATCTACAAGAAAGAATAATCTGATAAAGGAAATACAATGCAAGCAAACCTCAATAGAGAACATGAAAATGTTATGTTGTGGTCTACATTTCACATCCCTCTCTCTGGGTGTATATGGCTCTCTTCACCGAACAATTGGAACTGATTTGAAGCATTTCATTGTTGAAGAGAGTGATGTCCATTAGAACTGATCCTCATATAGTATTGTTGTTGCCGTGAATAATGATCTCTTGGTTCTGCTCACTTCACTGAGCATTAGTTCATGCAAGTCTCTCCAGGCCTCTCTGAAATCGTCTTGCTGGTTGTTTCTTTTCTTTTCTTTTTTTTTTTTTTTTGCTTTTTTGCTGAGGTAATTGGGGTGAAGTGACTTGCCCAGGGTCACACAGCTGTTACGTGTCTGAGACCAGATTTGAACTCAGGTCCTCCTGACTTCAGGGCTGGTGCTCTATCCACTGCACCACCTAGCTGCCCTTGCTGGTCGTTTCTTACAGAACAATAATATTCCATAACATTCATATACCATAATTTATTCAGCCACTCTCCAATTGATGGGCATCCATTCAGTTTCCAGTTTCTAGCCACTACAAAAAGAGCTGCCACAAACATATAATATCACTCTTTATATCTAAATCATGAACCCATTTAGATCTTATCTTGGTGTGTGGTATTAGGTGTGGCATGACAAAGTTTCTGAGACAATAATGAGGTGTATACCAGACCACGTCCCAAATCTACCTCTAAGCCATAAAATGAGCATATCAGTGATAAGAAGCACCTGGTCTCTCTAACAGTTTCCAACAAATTTAAGTTCTTACTCTTCACTCTATGCTAAATTCTTTCGGAACTTAGACTTCTATAATTGATGGTACAATTATAATAAACTATGTTCCTTGACTTGGAGATGGGTCTGAGCCTGAAAATTCTCTTGAGACACCTCATGACAGCAGTCTAGAACCCCAACTTTTTAGGGGTCTCCTTTGGACCCCCAACATTGGTATGTCAAAAAGAAGAGAATAAAAATGTGGATGGAAGGAGCAAAAAATCAGTGAATTTAATAGTTCATTTGAAATAAAAAAATTGCAAAACAAAAAAACCAAACCTTTCATATTGTGCCCTTTTCAAAAATATACAAGTAAAACATACCATCTTAAACAATCAGTATCAAATTAAACTTATTTTTATAACTCCATTATGAAATTATAATCCTTCAACATTAATTATAAGACCTGCAAAGAAAAAAACAACCTACAAAAGGTTATACTCAGAAAATCAAGTTCATAAAATGAATAAATATTTTAGAAATGTGGGGTTCAGATATATATTAAAGAAATACATCATTGATTTCAGAGAGGCCTGGAGAGACTTGCATAAACTGATGCTAAGTGAAATGAGTTGAACCAGAAGATCATTGTACACAGCAACAAGATTATACAATCATTTCTGATGGACATAGCTCTCTTCAACAATGAGATGATTCAAACCAGTTCTAGTTGTTCAGTGATGAAGAGAGCCATATGCACCCAGAGAGGACTGTGTGAACTGAATGTGGTTCACAATATAGCATTTTCACTCTTTTTGCTGTTGATTGTTTTCATTTTCTTCTTTTTCTTCTCTTTTTTTATTGGTTTAATTTTGATTTTCCTCATGCAGCACAATAATTGTATAAATATGTATGCATGTATTGTATTTAACATATGTTTTTACCATGTTTAATATATATTGGACTACTTGCCATCTAAGAGAGGATGTGGGGGAAGGAAGGGAAAATTGGAACACAAAGTTTTGCAAGAGCTAATGTTGAAGTATTGTTCATGCATACGTTTTGAAAAATAAAGGAATACATCACTTATAGAAAACTGAAAGTACATCAAAGTTAATTTTTGATCCAGTTAATAATCTTTCTAGAGGAAAAAAAGCATCACTGCTTTAACCTGGGTAAGTAGTTCTTAGAAAACTGTGACAATTTAGTTCACCATTTGAATTGACTTCTCATCTGTTGTAAAATACATCTAACTTTGTTCTTTCCCTTTCTCTTCTTATTCAGTTGTTTCAGTCATGTTCAACTCTTTGTGACTCCATTTGGAGTTTTCTTGGCAAGGCTACTAGAGTAATTTGTTATTTTCTTCTCCAGCTCATTTTACATATGGGAAACCTGAAGCAAATAGGGTTTAAGTGATTTACCCAGAGTCATACAGCTAGTAAGTTTCTGAGGCCAAATTTGAACTCAGAAAAATGAGTCTTCCTAATTCTAACCTCAGTGCTCTGTTCATTGCACCACTGGGCTTTCTCATTCCCTTCCAAAAGAAAAAGAAATGGGGGCTTGAGGAATTAAACATTAAAAAAATTTTTTTTCTAAAATATTTGTGATGGGGGGGTGTAGAGCCAAGATGGCAGAGAGCAGACACAATTCTCTGTAACCTCCTCTAACCTTCCCTCAAACCAACAGCAGATGAAGCCTCTAAACTGGTTTTGAAGTCAAAGAATCCACAAATATGTGTAGTACAACACATATCTAGAAGAAGATACCCTGGAAGAACTTCAGAAGAGGTCTGTTTTAATTGGGCAGAAGGGTGGTCTGCTGAACCCAGATTGTGGCACGGGAGACTGAGTCAGGGAGCTGGAGCAGGGAGTCAGAACGTTGTGGCTTCCACAAACCTGGGGGACCTCTTGGACCAATCTGTCCTGATTGTAAGCGGGTGTTTTGGCAAATTTGCCTTTTGTGGGGGATAGATTGTGAACCACTGAACCCCAGAAGAGCATCAGACCTAGCTGCCATTACACAGCACCCTAAAACAATCAATCAGTCAGCAGAACTGCCCAGCACTAAAAATCAATCAATCAATGAACAGAACTGCCCAGCACTTGAAATCAATTAATCAGCAAAATTGCCTCAGGGCAAATTAAAGTGCCTCCTTTGCTTTGAACAGACCTCAAACCTTAAAAAATGAATAAAAACCCCAAAAGAACTCTTACCATAGACCTCAAATCCTGAGGTCTCTAAAGGTAAAGCAACTCCAGAAAAAGCCCCAAAGAGAAACATAAGTTGGACCCCATGTCACAAGGCTTTTTTCGAAGATTGCATAAAGGATCTTAAAAGAGAGTTAGAAGAAATATAGGAAAATGAAATGAAATCACTGCAAAAAAAGAATAGAAAAAGAATTCAATGAACAAAAAAAATTTAATTGGCCAATTGCAAAAGGAGCCAGAAGCAGTAACTGAAGAAAATAATACACTAAAAATTAGAATTGAACAAATAGAAGTGAATGACTCAATAAATAGAAGAAAATATGAAATGTCTCCTAGGAAAAACGACTGACCTGGAAAATAGATCTAGGAGAGAAAATCTAAGGATTATAGGGCTTCCTGAAAGCCATGATGAAAAAAGAAGCTAGGCAACATCTGACAGGAAATCATAAAAGAAAACTGTCCTGATGTTTTAGAATCAGCATAATTAATTATATTAATAACCAAACTAACAAAAACTATATGATTATCTCAATAGATGCAGAAAAAGCATTTGATAAAATCCAACACTCTTTCCTATTAAAAACACTGGAGAGTATAGGAATAAATGGGCTTTTCCTTAAAATGATCAGTAGCATCTATTTAAAACCATCAGCAAGCATCATATGTAATGGAGACAAACTAAAACCATTCCCAATAAGATCAGGAGTGAAACAAGGCTGCCCACT
>JAJPUD010000961.1:201546-247238 GCA_023553655.1 Myrmecobius fasciatus
CCTGTTTTTACTCCTTTCCCCTGATTCTTCTATTTTCCCTTCTATTAGTTTGTCCCTTACTTTTCCTCCTTTCCCTCCCACTTCCCTCTAGCAACAGACAAGTTTCTATGTGAAATCAAATGTCTGATATACACTTTTAGAGCCCAACCTGATGAGAGTAAGATTTACACAGTGCTCATCTCCCTCCCCTCTTTCTCTCAATTATATTAGGTTTTCTTTGCCTCTTCAAGTGATTTTACCTTGTTTTTACCTCCTTTTTTTTTTAGATCTTATTTTACCACTTTTTCCCTCTTTTCCCCAGTATGACAACCTTTTCCCCTCTAGTTCTCTTTTTCATATTATCAAAGTAATATTTAGTTAATTATACCCCCAAACTTTGAGTATCCCCCTAGTAAAAATAAAGTTCTCAAGAGTCCTTTCCTTTTTACCTTTTTATGCATCTCTTGAGTTCTGTGTTTGGGTGTCGAATTTTTTGTTCAGATCCGGTCTTTTCATTAGAAATAGGTGAAATTCACCTATATCATTGAATGACCATCTTCTTCCCTGGAGGATAATGCTCATTCTAGCTGGATAGGTTATTCTGGGCTGTAATCCAAGTTCCTTTGCCCTTCGGAATATCTGGTTCCAAGCCCCTCGATCCTTCAGTGTGGAAGGTGACAGATCCTGACAGATTCTAATTATTGATCCTTGGTATTTGAATTGTTTCTTTCTAGCTGCTAGCAGAATCTGTTCCTTGGTGCTATAGTCCTGAAATTTAGCCACGATATTCCTTGGGGTTTTAATTTTGGGGTCTCTTTCAGGAGGTGATTGGTGAATTCTTTCAATGGTGATTTTGCCCTTTGATTCTACAATCTCAGGGCAGTTTTCTTTCAGGATTTCCTGGAAGATAGTGTTTAGATTCTTTTTTTCATCATGGCTTTCAGTAAGTCCAATAATCCTTAGATTGTCTCTCCTAGATCTATTTTCTAAGTCAGTTGTTTTTCCTACAGATATTTCATATTTTCTTCTAATTTTTCATTTTTTTGTTTTTGTTTGACTGATTCTTCAAGTCTTAGTGAGTCATTCACTTGCATTTGTTCAATTCTTATTTTTAAAGTGTTGTTTTCTTCAGTTACCTTTTTAAGTTCCTTTTGTAACTGGCCAATTTGTTCACTGCACTCTTTTTCCACTTCACTAATTTTATTTTTTAATAAATTGGTGTCTTTTTCATCTCTTTTGCAGAGCATCATATCCTTCTTGCAAGATACTGTATCCTTCTTGCACTGATTTCAGTTTATTTTCCCATTTATCCTCCAGCTCTCTTTTGAGGTTCTTTATGCAGTCTTCCAGAAAGGCCTTTTGAAACGGGGACCAGTGATGGTCCTTGCTGTTTTTTTCTGGATTTTCATCTAAAGAAACCTCTGTATCTGAGGTCGTTTCTTTGCCTTGATAAAAGGTGTCTATGGTGAGAGCTCTCTTTTGCTTCTTCATCATTTTTTTTTTTTTTTTTTTTTAGACAGAGTGGATATCTCTTTAAGGTAGGGGAAAAAAAAAACCTCGGCTGAAGACGCTTTGCCCTGGGGCACTTCGGCGAGTTGACTTAAGGTGCTGGGCCGGTGGGGGCTAGGACTAAGTCCGAATTACTCCTTAAACAAGGCAAGTCTGCCAGAACACCTGTCCCCAATCAGGGCAGAGTGTCCCGAGTGCCTCAGATAAATTCCAGGTGTTTGGAATTTGGAGTTTGGAGTTTGGAATTTCTTCCACGATGAGCTGAGCTGAGTCCCACCCTCATTTCCGGCCTGCACAGGGGTCGTCTATTTATATCTCTGTCCGAGTCCGACTAACCTGATATGAAGTTATCCAGAGAGCCGTGCCCAAATATTTCTGAGTTCGTTGACTTGAAGATCAGTTCAGAGGCTTATTTTATTGTTGATTTGAGAGAAGATCGGAGGAGAAGCAGAAAGCCACCTTTTCACTCCGCCATCTTGGCTCCGCCCCCCCATTTTTCCATTTTTTTCTTGCAATGATCTCATTTCATTTCCCCAGTTTTCTTCTAACTCTCTTTATGCAGTCTTTCAGGAAAGCCTTGTGAAATGGGGACCAGCTCATGTCTCATGTCTCCCTTTGGGGATTTTTTTGCCTTTAGGAACCTCAGGATTTGAGGTCTGTTCTCTCTCTCCATAAAAGCTGTCTATGGTGAGCATTCTTTTTTGTTTTTTATTCATTTTTTAAGGCTTGAGGTCTGTTCAATGCAAAGGAGTGACAGTTGTTTTAATTTGCCCTGGGTCAGTTTTGCTGATTGATTTCCAGTGCTGGGTAATGACAGCTAGGTCAGGTGATCTTCCAGAGCTTAGTGGTTTACAATTTGTCTTTTTCAAAAGGCAAATCTGCCAAACCACCTGCTTGCAACCAGAGCAGAGTATCCTAAGAGGCTCACAGAAGATTCCCAGTTGCTTAGAAATTGCAAAACTCTGACTTCCAGCCCAGCTTCCTGTCCCAGTCTCCCCTTGCTGCTGTTTGGGTTTGGCAGACTGTTCCCCTGCCTGAATGAAACAGACCTGTTTTGAAGTTCTTCCAAGGTATCTTCTAGAAATGTGTTGTACTCCAAATATTTGTGTGTGCTTTGACTCCAAAAGCAATTTAGAGGCTTAATCTGCTGTTGGTTTAAGAGAAGATTAGAAGAGGTTACAGAGAGTTGTGTCTGCTTTCCACCAGCTTGGCTCTGCCCCCTCCATTAGTTTTCTAAGGCAGTTTCTAAGAAATGTAAATAATTTAGTCCTTTTGGTGACATTTCTCTTAGTGAGGAAGTTTTTTTTTTAATGATTTCATCAATTTGAATCTTGATGAGAAGGGAAGTTTTATATAAGAATAAAGGAATTTTGTCCTAGGAGCACTTAAAAGAAGGCATTAAAAAGTCAATCCTAACAATATCCTTCTAAAACCCAATCTGATAATGGTTGTGGTAACTGTCTAGTTATAAGTGTCTTATATAAGTTATAATTTATAATTGTCTAGTATGGGACTATCCCACTTAACGTTAATGAGTTCTGAGGAAACAGACTATTTTTTTTTTGCTTTTTTTTATTAAAACTTTTTATTTGCAAAACATATGCATGGGTAATTTTTCAACAATGACCCTTGCAAAGCTTTCTGTTACAAATTTTTCTCTCCTTCCCCCCACTCCCTCCCCTAGATGGCAGGTAGTCTAATACATGTTAATTGTGTTAAAATATATGACAAATCGAATATATGTATACATATTTATGCAGTTATCAGATGCTTTTTTTTAAATTTTATTTTATTTGCATAACATATGTGTGGGTAATTCTTCAACAATAACACTTACATAGCTTTCCGTTAGAAATTTTTCCCCCCAACTTCCCCACCCCTCCCCTAGATGGCAGGATATCCACTACATGTTAATTATGTTAAAATATTGGCAAATCGAATATATGTATACATATTTCCAAACTTATCATTGTTGTGCAAGAAAAATCTTATCCACACAAATGATATATCAGATAAAGGAAACACAATGTAAGCAAACATCAATCAAGGAGTATGAGAATGTTATGTTGTGGTCCACATTTCGCATCCCTCTCTCTGGGTGTATATGGCTTTCTTCAGTGAACAATTGGAGGTGGTTTGAAACATATCATTGTTGAAGAGAGCCATGTCCATCAGAATTAATCGTCATATAGTACTGTTGTTGCCGTGTATAATGATCTCCTGGTTCTGCTCATTTCACTCAGCATCAGTTCACGTAAGTCTCTCCAGGTCTCTCTGAAATCATCTTGCTGGTCATTTCTTACAGAACAATAATATTCCATAATATTCATATACCATAATTTATTCAGCCATTCTCCAATTGAAGGGCATCTATTCAATTTCCAGTTTCTAGCCACTACAAAAAGGGCTGCCACAAACATTCTTGCACATGTGGGGCCTTTTCCTTTCTTTATGATTTCTTTGGGATATAAGCCCAATAGAAATGCTGCTGGGTCAAAGGGTATGCACAGTTTGATAACTTTTTGAGCATAGCTCCAAATTGTTCTCCAGAATGGCTGTATCCGTTCACAGCTCCACCAACAATGCATCAGTGTCCCAGCCCTCCCACAACCCCTCCAACATTCATCATTAACTTTTCCTGTCATTTTAGCCAATCTGACAGGTGTGAAGTGGTACCTCAGGGTTGTCTTGATTTGCATTTCTCTGATCAACAGTGATTTGGAGCACCTTTTCATGTGACTATAAATAGTTTTAATTTCATCCTCTGAAAATTGTCTGTTCATATCCTTTGACCATTTATTGATTGGAGAATGGCTTGAATTTTTATAAATATGAGACAATTCTCTATATATTTTAGAGATGAGACCTTTATCAGAACCCTTGAATGTAAAGATGATTTCCCAGTTTATTACTTCCCTCCTAATCTTGTCTGCATTGATTTTGTTTGTACAAAGACTTTTTAACTTGATATAGTCAAAGTTATCTATCTGGTTTTCAATTAAGAGTTCCAGTTCTTCTTTGGACATAAATTTATTCCTTCTCCAAAGGTCTGAGAGGTAAACTATATTACATTCCTCTAATTTACTTATAGTATCACTCTTTATATCCAGATCATGAACCCATTTAGATCTTATCTTGGTATGTGGTGTTAGATGTGGGTCAAGCCCTAATTTCTTCCACACTAGTTTCCAGTTTTCCCAGCAGTTTTTGTCAAATAGTGAATACTTATCCCAAAAGCTGGGGTCTTTGGGTTTATCAAAAACCAAATTGCTATAGTTATTGCCTAGTTTGTCTTGTGATTCTATCCTATTCCACTGATCGACTATTCTATTTCTTAGCCAGTACCATATGGTTTTGATGACCGCTGCTTTATAATATAGTTTTAGATCTGGTACAGCAAGTCCTCCATCATCAGCCTTTTTTTTCATTAATCCCCTTGAAATTCTTGACCTTTTGTTTTTCCAAATGAACTTTGCTACTATTTTTTCTAGATCTGTAAGATAATTTCTTGGGAGTTTGATTGGTATGGCACTAAATAAGTAAATTAGTTTGGGTAGTATTGTCATTTTTATTATATTTGCTCGGCCTACCCATGAGCATTTTAAGTTTTTCCAATTGACTAGGTCTGATTTGATTTGTGTGGAAAGTGTTTTGTAGTTTAGTTCATATAGGTCCTGACTATCTCTTGGCAGATAAATTCCCAAATATTTTATACTATCAACAGTTATTTTGAATGGAATTTCTTTTTGTATCTCTTGCTGCTGAACTTTATTGGTAATATATAAAAATGCTGATGATTTATGTGGATTTATTTTGTATCCTGCAACTTTGCTAAAGTTGTGAATTGTTTCTAGTAGTTTTTTAGTTGAGTCTTTAGGGTTCTCTACGTATATCATCATGTCATCTGCAAAGAGTGATAATTTGGGGAAACAGACTATTTGAGCACAATTTTGTTATGGAGGATCAGTCATTCCCCAGGAACATTTCAAATGGTAGATTGGCCAAGGGCAATTGGTTAAAGTAGGTTTTCTGATGCCACAGTGGAGTATGTAACTATTTTGCATGGGATCCTTTTATTGACACAAAACTGGTTTAAAGATCAGACATAGGAATGTCTTTATCATAGAAAATGGGGATTGCAATAACTATCCTACTTCATTGGGATGTCCTAAAGAAAGTTCTTTTGAGCTGGAAGGGACCTTAAAGGCAATCTAATCCTACACCCTCATTTTATAGATGAAAAAACTTAGGTTCATAGAAGGGAAGTAATTTATTTAGAGTAAGAAACAATGGCAAGGTCAGAGCGAGCCAGTAGATCTGATTCGAAATTTTCTGCATTGTGTTTGGTGTACAAATGTGAATTATTAGTATTGAGGAGATAGAGACATATTTTTCCTAGGTCCTTTTATTTAAAAAAAAAAGGGAAAGGAGGTTTTTTTTGATATCAGAAACTCACATTCCAGGTACTAATACTGTGCTCAAGTGCTAATAAAGTAGAACAAATGGACCAATGACACTACCAAAAGTCCAAAAATAATTTCGCTCAATCCTGCTTCTCAATATTGATTATCAATCAACCTTGGTTCCTGGCTGCCTCTTTTACCTACTGAGCTGAATGGTTTAATGTCATTTTCTTTCTTTCAGATAACTCTAAATAAGGACTGCAGAAAATAACTGCTACAGCTGCCACAACTCAACTATTTAATCTCTTTTCTTTTTAAGAATTTGATATTTTATTTTCCCCAATTACATGTAAAAACATTTTAAAACATAATTTCTTAAAATTTTGAGTTCTAAATTCTTTCCCTTTTTTTTTCTTCCTCTCCCCCTTCAACCAGAAGGCAAGCAATTTGATAATGGTTATACATGTTGTAGTCATGCAAAATGTATTTCTATATTATCTATATTGTGAAAGAAAGCTCAAGCCAAAAAAATTCCCCTTAAAATAAAGTTTAAAAAATATGATTCAATCTACATTCACACTCCATCAGTTTTTTTTCCTGTGGAAATGGGTAACATTTTTCATTGTAAGTCCTTAAGAATTATTTCAGATCATTGTATTGCTGAGAATAGTTAAGTCATTCACAGTTGATCACCCTGAAAATATTGCTGTTACTTTGTACAGTGTTCTCCTGGTTTTGCTCACTTCACTTTGCATCAGTTTAGATAAGTCTTTCCTGGTTTTTCTGAAAGCATGCTGCTTGTCATTTCGTGTAGCACAATAGAATTCCATAACAATCATATGACACAACTTGTTTAGTCATTCCCCAATTGATGGGCATCTCCTCAATTTCCAATTGTGCCAGCACAATAAGAGCTTCTATCAATATTTTTGTACATATAGGTCCTTTTAATAGTTTAATTTGAAGGCCTCTTTTTATTTTATTTTTTTTATTAAAGCTTTTTATTTGTATAACATATGTATGGGTAGTTCCCCAGCATTGATCCTTATGAAGCTTTCCATTACAAATCTCACCCCCAGTCCCCTCCCCTCCCCTAGATGGCAGGAAGTCCACTACATGTTAATAATGTTGAAAAGCTTGAGAAGTTATGCAAGAAAAATCCTATCTAAAGAAAAAAAAAAGAATCAGAGAAAGGCAACACAATGCAAGCAAATGTCAATAGAGATCATGAAAATATTACGTTGTGGTCCATATTTCATATCCCTCTCTCTGGGTGTATATGGTTTTCTTCAGTGAACAACTGGAACTGGTTTGAGACAATTCCTTGTTGCAGAGAGCCATGTCCATCAGAACTGATCATCATGTAATGCTGTTGTTGCTGTAAATGATGATCTCCTGGTTCTGCTCGTTTCACTCAGCATCAGTTCATGCAAATCCCTCCAGGCCTCTCTGAAATCCTCCTGTTGGTCGTTTCTTACAGAGCAATAATATTACATAACATTCATATACCATAATTTATTCAGCCACTCTCCAATTGATAGGCATCCCTTCAGTTTCCAGTTTCTAGCCACCACAGAAAGGGCCGCCACAAACATTCTTGCACATGTGGGTCTCTTTCCCTCCTCTAAGATCTCTTTGGGATATAGGCCCAGTAGAAACACTGCTGGATCAAAGGGTATGCACAGTTTGACAACTTTTTGAGCATAGCTCCAAATTGCTCTCCAGAATGGTTGGATCCGTTCACAGTTCCACCAACAATGTATTAGTGTCCCAGCCCTCCCACATCCCCTCCAACATTCATTGTTATCTTTTCCTGTCATTTTAGCCAATCTGACAGGTGTGTAGTGGTACCTCAGGGTTGTCTTAATTTGCATTTCTCTGATCAATAGTGATTTGGAGCAACTTTTCATATGACTAGAGATGGTTTTAATTTCATCATCTGAAAATTGTCTGTTCATATCCCTTGACCACTTATCTATTGAAGAGTGGCTTGAATTCTTATATATATGAGACAATTCTCTATATATTTTAGAAATGAGGCCTTTATCAGAACCATTAAATGTAAAGATGATTTCCCAATTTGATGCTTCCCTCCTAATCTTGTCTGCATTTGTTTTGTTTGTACAGAAACTTTTTAACTTAATATGGTCAAAATTATCCATCTGGTGTTCAATTAGGAGTTCTAGGTCTTCTTTGGACATAAATTTGTTCCATCTCCACAGGTCTGAGAGATAAACTATATTACGTTCCTCTAACTTGCTTACAAAGTCCCTCTTTATATCTAGATCATGAACCCATTTAGATCTTATCTTGGTATGTGGTGTTAGGTATGGGTCAAGCCCTAATTTCTTCCACACTAGTTTCCAATTTTCCCAGCAGTTTTTGCCAAATAGAGAGTATTTATCCCAAAAGCTGGGGTCTTTGGGTTTATTGAACACTAGATTGTTAAGGTTAATGCCTAAGTTGTCCTGATAACCTATCCTGTGCCACTGATCGACTGCTCTATTTCTTAGCCAGTACCAAACGGTTTTAATGACCGCTGCTTTATAATATAGTTTTAGATATGGTACAGCAAGGCCACCTTCATCTGCCTTTTTTTCATTAATCCTCTTGAAATCCTTGACCTTTTGTTCTTCCAAATGAACTTTGTTACTATTTTTTCTAGATCTGTAAAATAATTTCTTGGGAGTTTGATGGGTATGGCACTAAATAAGTAGATTAGTTTGGGTAGTATTGTCATTTTTATTATGTTCGCTCTGCCTACCCATGAGCACTTAATGTTTTTCCAATTGATTAGGTCTGATTTTATTTGTGTGGAAAGTGTTTTGTAATTTAGTTCGTATAGTTTCTGACTTTTCCTTGGCAGATAGATTCCCAAATATTTTATCCTATCATCTGCTATGTGGAATGGCATTTCTTTTTGTTATCTCTTGCTGCTGAACTTTGTTGGTAATATATAAAAATGCTGATGATTTATGTGGATTAATTTTGAATCCTGCCACTTTGCTAAAGTTGTGAATTGTTTCTAGTAGTTTTTTAGTTGAATCTCTAGGGTTCTCTAAGTATACCATCATGTCATCTGCAAAGAGTGATAATTTGATTTCTTCATTACCTACTCTGATTCCTTTTTATTTTTAACAAGAGAGAGGGAGAAATGTGGGAAGTAATTAAAACTGGACCAAAGTCTTGTATATTTTCTACTTTACTGCTGAGATAAATCATGAAATAATAGTGGAAACTCTACATATTCTGGGGGGAGGGAATATGAGTGTTTTGATCTATCCTCCTAGTAAATATGGAGATCCAAGGAATCTTCTTCCCCAAAACTGCAACTTCAGGGAGAGACCTTATCAAGTGTATAGAAATTCTAGTCACAAAGATTTAGTGGTTATTCAAGGCTCATAAAAGCAATTAAATAAAAAGTTCCCTTCCTTTATAGCTGATTTATTGCAAATAAGATTTCACATATTTGTGGAGTCAACACTTCATGCTTCATCTCCACAGAGACCATCTGTGGTTCAACCTAAGTCTGTTTTTCATCAAAAAGATGGAATGAAAGCCCAGTTTAAAGAGACCAGGAAACAGTTCCTAACCAAATCAAGTGAAGTCATTTATTTTTATTTTTTATTAAAGCTTTTTATTTGTATAACATATGTATGGGTAGTTCCCCAGCACTGATCTTTACAAAGCTTTCCATTACAAATTTTACCCCCAGTCCTCTCCCCTCCCCTAGATGGCAGGAAGTCCACTACATGTTAATAATGTTGAAATACTTGACAAGTTGTGCAAGAAAAATCCTATCTACAAGGAAAAAAAAAAGAAAATCAGAGAAAGGAAACACAATGCAAGCAAACATCAATAGAGAGCATGAAAATGTTATGTTGTGGTCCATATTTCATATCCCTCTCTCTGGGTGTATATGGTCTTCTTCAGTGAACAATTGGAACTGGTTTGAGACAATTCTTTGTTGCAGAGAGCCATGTCCATCAGAATTGATCATCATGTAATATTGTTGTTGCTGTGTATAATGATCTCCTGGTTCTGCTCGTTTCACTCAGCATCAGTTCATGCAAGTCTCTCCAGGCCTCTCTGAAATCGTCCTGCTAGTCGTTTCTTACAGAGCAATAATATTCCATAACATTCATATACCATAATTTATTCAGCAAGTGAAGTAATTTTCAAAGCAGAGTCTAACTTATACAGATAAACAGGCATTAGTTTAGAGAAGATAAAACATCATTAGGAAGAAAGATTGTAGAAGTGGCCAAAGAATGATAGGTATTAGTAATGGTCAGATCATTTGCCTCTTCTAGAATTCTTTGAGCTTATGCAGATCTAAACTGAACAAATCCATAAAGGAGTGGGTGCTTGAGGAGAACTACTTCCTTCCTCACTTCTTCCCAAGAAGAGAATTTAACTGAGATTCATGATTTTTCAGATGTAGATGTGTTATCAACCAATACAAATAGCAAACTACCCCATGACTCAGTGTACAATTCTTGTAGAGGCTTTTCTCTGAGGTTGTTGCTTTTTTTAAAAAAAAATATTTCATTTAATTTATTTTGGACTACACTAAATTTAAGTAACTTTATCTGCAAAAGTATTTGTTTTTTCTTATCTTTATTTGGAGCCAGGAACAGTCCAACATGTTTGTGGACATTCTTTTCATCTGTCTTTAGATAGATGAAAAGACAAAGACAAAGGAAAAAGTTATGCATTTTTGAATAGTGTAATTTAGAGAGGGGAAAGATCGAAAAAAATACATAATTCACATAAGGGAAAAGGGGGAAAGTATCTTTTCCATGTTTGCCATGAAGATAAAAGTGCTTTTATGAATGATATTTAATTCCCAGCCCATAGTTTATCATTTATGAAGTCATAAGGAGTCCCCCAAAGAGCCAGTATACTAATAGTCTACAACAGTTGACTTAAATTATTAAAGACTGCAGACTTTAACAATTCAGCTTATTTTCTAATACCAAATTTGATTCCTCAGGAGATTGGAAAACATGACCAAAGTTTCCTTTAACCTTTTAACACTCTAAACTGTAAAAACATCTTCAATCTATGATTTATGGGAAATAATAAACTTAAGTAATGTCATAATTAAAATTAAGGTTTATTCAGATACTGGATTTTAACCAGCAAAATATTCACTTTCAGTTCCAAATTTACATATAAACTTCAGTGTCTGTTTAAAATAATTACAATATAAGGAATGCCAATGTATTATCCTCCTTTATTGACAGCATGCCCCATATTTTAAAAAAACATTTTATTTTTTTAATTCCATGTAAAACAAATTTTTAACATTCACTTAAAAAAATTTTGGTTCCAAATTCTCTCCCTTTCTCCCTTCTTTCCCATCATTGAGGGGGCAAACAATTTGATATAGGTTACTTGGAATGAAGCAAAGTGTATTTTCATAGTAGTCATGTTGTGAAAGAAAACAGACAACCCCCCCCCCAAAAATAGAGTTCTAAAAAATGTTTGCTTCAAACTATATTCAGATTCCATTAGTCTGCAGGTAGATAACATATTTCATCTGGAATTGTCTTAAGTTATCATATTCTGAGAATAGCTAAGCCATTCAAAGCTCATCATTGTACAATATTGCTGTCATTGTATATGTTCTTCTGATTCTGTTCACTTCATTTTGCATCAGTTAATATAATTCTTTCCACATTTTTCTGAGAGCATCCTGCTCATTATTTTTTTTAGCACGATAGTATTTCATCACAATCCTATACCATTTGTTCAATCATTCTCCAACTGAAGGTCATTCCCTGAATTTCTAATTCTTTGTCACTACAAAAAGAGTTGCTATAAATATTTGGTACATTTATGTCCTTTTCTTCTCTCCCTCCTTCCCTCCCTCTTGTACTGCCTTCTTTCCTCCCTCCAGCCCTTTCTTCCTGTCTTCCTTCCCCTCTCCCTCCTTCCCTCCCTCCTTCCCTTCTTTCATTTTCCTTTTCTTCCCTTTTCTTATTTTAAAAAAAAAATCTCTTTGTGATACAAATCTAATAATGGTATTGTTGGGTCAAAGGTATGCACAGTTTGGTTGTCATTTGAGTATAGTTCCAAATTGCTCTCCAGAATAGTTGAATCAATTTACAACTCTACCAATAGTGCTTTAGTGCTCCAGTTTTCCCACATCACTTTCCCTTCCAGTCACATTAGCTAAGCTGACAGAGTGGTTTTAATTTGCTAGAATTTAATTGACTAGAGTCAATAGTGAATAAGAATATTTTTTTCATATGTTATATAACTTTAATTTCTTCTGGAAACAACTGGTTCACATCTTTTAGCCATTTACTAATTGCATTCTTATAAATTTGACTCAGTTCTCTATATATTTGAGAAATAAAATCTTAGAGAAATTTATAAAAATATTCTATTGTTTTGATCACTGTGTATTTCCCTCCACCTGATTTTTCCAATATATCCTTCTCTCTTTCTCCTTTTATGCTGTCCTTCCTCCAAAGTGTTTTGCTTCTCACTACTGCCTCCTCTTATCCATCCTCCCCTCTATCAGCTCTACCATTCTTTTATTTTTCTCCCCTTCTACTTCCCTATATGGTAAGATATATTTTTATGCCTGAATATCTTATTTCCTTTTTCAACCAATTTAAATGAAAGTAAAGTTCAAGCATAACCCCCTTCTCATCTCTCCCAGACATTGAAAAAGCTCTTACACTTCACTTTTATCCCATTCTACCTCTCCCTTCCCCCTTCTCTTCCTCTCTTATCTCAATTATTTTTTCATTTTGGATATCATCCTATCTGAGTTAACTCATACCAAATCTTTTGTCTCTGTACTCCTAACTGCCTTAATAATGATACAGTTCTTAGAAGTGCTCAAATTATGTTCCCATGTAAAAATGTCAACAGTGTAACCTTATTGAATCCCTTATAATTTACCTTTCCTGTGTATCTTTTTATGCTACTCTTGAATTTTACATTTGAAAGTCAAATTTTCATCATTGTGTTTGGCAGTACTATATTTCATTAAATATCCATTTCCCACCCCTCACTCCCAAAAGATTATACTGAGCTTTGCTGGGTAGGTGATTATTGGTTATAATTCTAGCTCCTTTGCCCTTCAGAATATCATATTGCAAGCCTTCTGATCCTTTAATATAGAAATTACAAGTGAGCAGTTTTTGCATAGATATGTTTGCAGACAATGGAATTAGCCAGTAGACAGGGAAAGATGGAAAATAAGTGATAGAGTGGGTATGACAGAGGGGCTATGTGTTGGAGGAGAAGGAATGGCATGGTATTGACTGAACAGGTAGAGGGATCAGTCTTGGTAAGGAGTAGAGCTACTTCATCATGTAGCAAACAGGTGAAGGAAGAGATAGTGACAGAAAGCATCTGAGTAGTAGGTCATGAGGAAGAGGGGAAAATAGAGAGTTCATTGCAAATGACCTCGTTTTTTTCCTGTTAAAAGTGAAACAAAATTCTTAGCTGAGAGAATGTGAGGGAGAAGGAGCCATGGGAATTTTGAGGAAGGACAAAAAGAAAAAATATGGTGGAGAGAGCAATAGTGACTTAATAAGGGAGGTATAAAAGGGTTTTCTAATATTGGTGAAGGTCCAGTTGAGGTTGTATAATATAAATTTGTAAGGGATGTAATCAGAATGATTTTTGTGATTTTTTTCTATCTTCATTCACCAGTACATGTGCAGAAGCAAAGCAATCAAATGGCAGGAGTGATCCAAAAATGAGTCTTGCCTGGAAATAATTGCAGATATGATAAGAAAGCAAGGGATTCAAGAGAGGAAGATTGTGTAGAGTTAAATTGGTTCACCAAGGAATCAAGCTGGAGAGAAGAGGAAGAGTGGCTAGTACAGGGGAGATGGCTTGGGAGAGAATTGAAGGCTCAAATAATTGAATCAGGTCATGGTGCAGATGAAGAGTAGGCTTTTATAAGGAAAGGCAGAGGGAGAGATAAAAGGCCAATAGATAATGGTCACATAGGGGGATTCCAGAATTCTTGAATATAGAGGTGGTACATTCATAAATTATGGCAAGAATAATGGTATGATCATCTTTGTGTATATAACCCTGAAAGTCCTGAAGCCCTGAAGTCAGGAGGACCTGAGTTCAAATTTGATCTCAGACATTTAATACTTTCTAGCTGTGGGACCCTGGGCAAGTCACTTAACCCCAATTACCTCAGCAAAAATAAATAAATAAATAAATAAATAAGAGTTCTTATCCCAAAAGCTGTGGTCTTGGGTTTGTCAAACACTAAACTACTATAATCATTGACTATTTTGTCCTCTAAACCTAACCTATTCCACTGATCAACTACTCTGTTTCTTAGCTAGTACCAAATGGTTTTGATGACTATTGCTTTATAATATAGTTTTAGATCTGGTATAGCTAGGCCATCATCATTTGCTTTCTTTTTTTTTTTTCATGAATTCCCTTGAAATTCTTGACTTTTTGTTCTTCCACATGAATTTTGTTGTTATTTTTTCTAGGTCAGTAGAATAGTTTCTTGGGAGTTTAATTGGTATAGTACTAAATAAATAGATTAGTTTAGGTAGTATTGTCATCTTTATTATATTTGCTCGACCTATCCAAGAGCACTTGATATTTTTCCAGTTGTTTAGATCTTACTTTATTTGTGTGGAAAGTGTTTTGTAATTTTGCTCATATAATTCCTGACTTTCCCTTGGCAGATAGATTCCCAAATATTTTATACTATCAACAGTTATTTTAAATGGAATTTCTCTTTGTATCTCTTGCTGTCAAATTTTGTTAGTGATGTATAAAAATGCTGATGATTTATGTGGATTTATTTTGTATCCTGCAACTTTTCTAAACTTGTGGGTTATTTCTAATAGTTTTTTAGTTGATTCTCTAGGGTTCTCTCAGAATATCATCATATTATCTGCAAAGAGTGATAATTTGGTTTCCTCATTACCTACTCTAATTCCTTTAATCTCTTTTTCTTCTCTTTTTGCTAAAGCTAATATTTCTAATACAATGTTGAATAGTAATGCTGATAGTGGGCAACCTTATTTCATCCCTTATCTTACCGAGAATGGTTCCAGTTTATCCCTATTACATATGATGTTAGCTGATGGTTTTAAATAGATGCTACTATTTTAAGGAGAAGTCCATTTATTCCTATATTAGCTAGTGTTTTAATAGGAATGGGT
This sequence comes from Myrmecobius fasciatus, assembly GCA_023553655.1. Classification (NCBI taxonomy): domain Eukaryota; kingdom Metazoa; phylum Chordata; class Mammalia; order Dasyuromorphia; family Myrmecobiidae; genus Myrmecobius; species Myrmecobius fasciatus. Next base: position 216,614 of record JAJPUD010000961.1, read on the forward strand.
GTTAGATTTTATCAAATGCTTTTTCTGCATCTATTGAGATAATCATATGGTTTTTGTTAGTTTTGTTATTGATATAGTCAATTATGCTAATAGTTTTCCTAACATTGAACCAGCCCTGCATTCCTGGAATAAATCCTACTTGATCATGGTGTGTTATCCTGGAGATGACTTTCTGTAATCTCTTTGCTAGTATTTTATTTAAGATTTTTGCATCAATATTCATTAGGAAAATTGGTTTATAATTTTCTTTCTCTGTTTTTATCCTACCTAGTTTAGGTATCAATACCATTTGTGTGTCATAAAAGGAATTTGGTAGGCTTCCTTCGTTTCCTATTTTTTCAAATAGTTTGTTTTCAAATAGTTTATACAGTATTGAAGTTAATTGTTCTTTAAATGTTTGGTAGAATTCACATGTAAATCCATCTGGCCCTGGCGATTTTTTCTTAGGGAATTAATAGCTTGTTCATTTTCTTTTTCTAAAATGGGACTATTTAAGTAATTTATTTCCTCTTCTGTTAATCTGAGCAATCTATATTTTTGTAGGTATTCCTCCATTTCACTTAGGTTATCAAATTTATTGGCATTAAGTTGGGTAAAATAATTCCTAATTATTGCTCTAATTTCCTCTTCATTGGTGGAAAGTTCTCCCTTTTCATTTTTGATTCTAACAATTTGATTTTCCTCTTTCCTTTTTCCAATCAAATTAACTAAAGGTTTATCTATTTTGTTGGGTTTTTCATAAAACCTACTCTTAGTTTTATTTATTAATTCAAAAGTTTTTTTTTTACTTTCAATTTTATTAATCTCTCCTTTTATTTTTAGGATTTCAAGTTTGGTATTTGATTGGGGGTTTTTAATGTGTTCTTTTTCTAGCTTTCTTAGTTGCAAGCCCAATTCATTGATCTTCTCTTTCTCTATTTTATGCAAGTAAGCATCTAGAGATATAAAATTTCCCCTTATAAACCGCTTTGGCTGCATCCCACAAATTTTGGCATATTGTCTCATTATTGTCATTCTCTTGGATGAAATTAGTAATTGTGTCTATCATTTGCTATTTCACCTATTCATTCTTTAGAAGGAGATTATTTAGTTTCCAATTGCTTTTTTGGTCATTTTTCACCTGGCCTTTTATTGAATGTAATTTTTATTGCATTGTGATCTGAAAAAAAAATGCATTTACTAATTCTGCCTTTCTGCATTTAATTTTGAGGTCTTTTTTGGTCAATTTTTGTATAGGTTCCATGAACAGCCAAGAAGAAAGTGTACTCCTTTCTGTTTCCATTCAATTTTCTCCAAAGATTTATCATACCTAACTTTTCTAGTATTCTATTTACCTCCTTAACTTCTTTCTTATTTATTTTGTGGTTTAATTTATCTAGCTCTGAGAGAGCAAGGTTGAGATCTCCTACTATTATAATTTTGCTGTCTATTTCTTCTTGCAGCTCTTTTAAATTCTCCTTTAAAAATTTAGGTACTATACCACTTGTTGCATATATTTTTAGTACTGATATTGCTTCATTATCTATGCTACCCTTTAGCAAGATATAGTTTCCTTCCTTATCTCTTTTAATTAGATCAATTTTTGCTTTTGCTTGATCTGAAATAAGGATGGCTATCCCTCCTTTTTTTTTTACTTCATGTGAAGCATAATAGATTTTGTTTCAGCCTTTTACCTTTATTCTGTATGTATCACTTGGCTTTAAATGTGTTTCTTGTAGGTTCCAGCTTTTAATTCAGTCTGCTATCCACTTCCACTTTATGGGAGAGCTCATTTATCCCATTCACATTTACAGTTGAAACTACTAATTCTGTATTTCCTGCCATCTTATTTACAACCAATTATACTTTTCTCTTTTCTTTTCCCTTTTCCCTCCTCCCCAGTATTTTACTTATGAGCACCACTTGCCTCAAGCAGCCCTCCCCCTTTAGAGCCCTTTCCCCCCCTTTCTTATGCCTTTCCCCTACTATTTCCATTTTCCCTTCTATTAGCCTACCCCTTCTCTTTTCCCCTTGCCCCTCCCACTTTCCTATAAGGTGAGAGAAGTTTCCAACTTCGCCACTTCAATTAACTAACCATAGAGAATGAGTGAAGGTACAGCAAATACTGGAAAAGGTGGCTGGGGAAGCTGTGTCATCAGGGAGGAATCAGGTTTCAATAAAGAGCTAGTAGGTGGAAAAGGAAACAATTTGGGATAGAGGGAAGTTTGTTCCCTATGGAACAGGATACAGAATACAGAGTGGAAAGACTGGGACATATTTAGTGGAAACTTGGGAGTGGGAATGGGGTAAGAGGGATAAGGATAAGTAATCAGGTAATGGCAGGGCATGGAATTGGTTTTGGAAGATGATCTACAGGGGTTCAAAATCACTGGGATGTAAAGGTAATGGTCAAGTGTGAGAATCTTAATCATGAGGTGAAGGGCACCACTCTTCCTGACAGATGATGGGGGTCTGGCTGGAGGAAAGTACAATATGAAGCACACAGTCAGATAGTCAGATGGAGATCTTGGTTCACAATTATTTTACCTTGGGAAGGCTGGAAAAAGGCAGAAAAGGATAAAGGAGATGGAAGTTGAGCTTTCACAGCAGGAGAAACAAGTCCCATTTCTCACCAACTTTCTTCATCACAAGTATAGCACAATATAGAAGGTCTGAGCTCAAAAGGTAGGATCTTCCTCTTGTCCTGGAGGTTCTAGGTGTGGCAGATGAGAGAGCAGGCTAGCAACAGGAGGGAGAAGTTGCCTAGCAGAGGTAAAAGTTGTTGCTCTGGGTTTAAGGAAGATTCCCCATTTGGCCCATCCCCTTGTCACCTCTTGCCAGAGAACTCAGTAGGCTTCAAAATGCACTCTGAGTCCATCAATTCTCTATCTGGAGGTGGTCAGTATATTTCATTATTTTTCATTATTAGTTCTTTAGAATTGTGATTGGTCATTGCTCTACATATATTTCACAAGAAATTATTATTAAAATATTTCTACCAGAAGAACATTGTACACAATAACAACAAGATTATGTGATGATCAACTATGATAGACTTAGCTCTTCTCAGCAAGACAGTGATCCAAGCCAGTTCTAATAGACTTGATTTAGCAAATGCCATCCACATCTAGAGAGAGAACTTATAGAGGCTGAATGCAAATTGAAGCATACCCCTTCCACCTTTTTTGTTAGATTATTTGTTTTTTTTTTTCCTCTTATGGTCAGATTGCTTGCTGTCTTGGGGAGGAAGGAAGGAAAGAGAGAAAAAAATTGGAATTCAGAATCTTACAAAAATTAATGTTGAAAATTATCTTTGTATGTATTGAAAAAATGAAATACTATTAAAGTTTTAAAAAAGAAAGAAAAAGAAACAAATAAATATTTAAAATATTTCTAATTGCATTATTATATTTTCAAATAAATAAGATCTCACATAAAAATGATAAAGCCAGCCAAGATGGTGGAGTGCAGACAAAATTCTCTGTGACCTCCTCTGATCTTCTCTCAAACCAACAGCAGATTAAGCCTCTCAACTGATTCTGGAGTCAAAGCGCCTCCAAATATTTGGAATACAACACATTTCCAGCAAAAGTTACCTTGGAAGAGCTTCAGAGTAGGTCTGTTTCAGACAGGCAGGGGGTTGGGCAGTTTGCCGAGCTCAGATGGCAGTGTGCAGACAGGGCAGGAAGCCAGGGCTGGGATGGAGTGTGGCAGATTCTAAACACCTGGGAAGTCCCTGGAAGACTCTTGGGTCACTTTGCTCTGTTGTGGGCAGGTGCTTTGCCAGATCTGCCTTTAGTAAAAGGTAGATTGAAAACCACCGAGAACGTGGGACCCAGTGCAGAAAGCCCAACACCAGAAGTCAACCCGCCGAACTGCCCCAGGGCAAATTGAAGCAGCTGCTGCTCCTCTGCTTTAAACAGATCTCAAGCTTTAAAAAATGAGTAAGAAACAGAAAAGAACGATCACCATAGACAGCTTTTATGGAGAGAAAGAAGGGCAGACCTCAGATCCTGAGGTTCCTAAAGGTAAAGCAACTCCAGAGGAAGCCATAAAGGGAGACATAAGCTGGTACCCATTTCACAAGGCTTTCCTAGAAGATTGCATAAAGAATCTCAAAAGAGAGTGAGAAGAAAAATGGAGAAATGAATTGAGATCATTGCAAGAAGGATATAATGTGCTACAAAAGAAATATGAAAAAGACACCAATTCACTGAAAAACAAAATTGGTGAAATGGAAAAAGACACCAAGTCACTGAAAAACAAAATTGGTGAAATGGAAAAAGATTGCAATGAACAAAAAAATTCAATTGGCCAGTTACAAAAGGAGCTAAAAAAGGTTCTGAAGAAAATAATACATTAAAAATTAGAATTGAACAAATGGAAGTAAATGACTCAATAAGACTTCAAGAATTAGTCAAACAGGGGCAGCTAGGTGGCACAGTGGTTAGAGCACCAGCCCTGAAGTCAGGAGGACCTGAGTTCAAATCTGGTCTCAGATACTTCCTAGCTGTGTGACCCTGGGCAAGTCACTTAACCCCAATTGCCTCAGCAAAAAGTAAAAAAAAAAATTAGTCAAACAAAAACAAAAAATGAAAAAATAGAAAAAAATATGAAATATCTCCTAGGAAAAACAACTGACTTGGAAAACAGATATAGGAGAGACAATCTAAGAATTATTGGACTTCCTGAAAGCCATGATGAAAAAAAGAACCTAGACGCTATCTTCCAGGAAACCATAAAAGAAAACTGCCCTGATGTTTTAGAATCGGAAGGCAAAATCACCATTGAAAGAATTCACCGATCACCTCCTGAAAGAGACCCCAAAATTAAATCCCCAAGGAATATGGTGGCCAAATTTCAGGACTATCGCACTAAGGAAAAGTTATTGCAAGTAACTAGAAAGAAACAATTCAAATACTGAGGAACTGTAATTAGAATTACACAAGGTCTGTCAGCTTCCACATTAAAGGATCGAAGGTCCTGGAATCAGATATTCCAAAAGGTAAAGGAACTTGGATTACAGCCAAGAATGAGCATTATCTTCCAGGGAAGAAGATGGACATTCAATGATATAGGTGAATTTCACCTATTTCTAATGAAAAGACAAGATTTGAACAAAACATTTGACCTCCAAACACAGAACTCAAGAGAAACATAAAAAAGTAAAAAGGAAAGAACTCTTGAGAACTATATTTCTACTATGGGTATACTTAAAAAATGGGGGTATAACTTGATTTTACTTTGATAAAATGAAAAAGAAATTAGAGGTGGAAGGGCTATCATACTGGAAAAAGAGAGGAAAGGAGCTAAAATAAGGTTTTTTAAAAAAGGAGGTAAAAATAAGGTAAAATCTAATGAAGAGACAAAGAAAACCTAATATAATTGAGGAAAGAAAGGAGGATGATGAGCTTTGTGTGTATCTTACTCTTATCAGATTGGGCTCTAAAAGAGTATATTAGACACATTTGGTTTCACAGAAAAACTTGTCCCTCTTTATAGGGAAGTAGGAGGGAAAGGAGGAAAAGAAAGGGATAGACTAATAGAAGGGAAAATAGAAGAATCAGGGGAAAGGAGTAAAAAAAGGGGAGGGGCCCTAAAGGGGGAAGGTAGTCATCAAAAGCAAAATACGGGGTAGGGTGAAAGGGAGAAAGGGGAAAGGAAAGAGAAAAACATAACTTTGGATAAATAAGATGGCAGGAAATACAGATTTAGATATTTTAACTGTGAATGTGAATAGGATGAACTCTCCCATAAAGGGGAAATGAATAGCAGACTGGATTAAAAGCCAGAATCCTTCAATATGTTGTTTACAAGAAACACATCCAAAACATAGAGATACATACAGAGTGAAGGTAAAAGGCTGGAGCAGAGACGATGGTGGACTTGCTGTACCAGATCTAAAACTATATTATAAAGCAGCGGTCATCAAAACCATTTGGTACTGGCTAAGAAATAGAGTAGTCGATCAGTGGAATAGGATAGAATCACAAGACAAACTAGGCAATAACTATAGCAATTTGGTTTTTGATAAACCCAAAGACCCCAGCTTTTGGGATAAGTATTCACTATTTGACAAAAAACTGCTGGGAAAACTGGAAACTAGTGTGGAAGAAATTAGGGCTTGACCCATATCTAACACCACATACCAAGATAAGATCTAAATGGGTTCATGATCTGGATATAAAGAGTGATACTACAAGTAAATTAGAGGAATGTAATATAGTTTACCTCTCAGACCTATGGAGGTGGAATAAATTTATGTCCAAAGAAGAACTGGAACTCTTAATTGAAAACCAGATAGATAACTTTGACTATATTAAGTTAAAAAGTTTTTGTACAAACAAAATCAATGCAGACAAGATTAGGAGGGAAGTAATAAATTGGGAAATCATCTTTACATTCAAGGGTTCTGATAAAGGTCTCATCTCTAAAATATATAGAGATTGTCTCATATTTATAAAAATTCAAGCCATTCTCCAATCGATAAATGGTCAAAGGATATGAACAGACAATTTTCAGAGGATGAAATTAAAACTATTTATAGTCATATGAAAAGGTGCTCCAAATCACTGTTGATCAGAGAAATGCAAATCAAGACAACCCTGAGGTACCACTTCACACCTGTCAGATTGGCTAAAATGACAGGAAAAGTTAATGATGAATGTTGGAGGGGTTGTGGGAGGGCTGGGACACTGATGCATTGTTGGTGGAGCTGTGAACGGATACAGCCATTCTGGAGAACAATTTGGAGCTATGCTCAAAAAGTTATCAAACTGTGCATACCCTTTGACCCAGCAGCATTTCTATTGGGCTTATATCCCAAAGAAATCATAAAGGAAGGAAAAGGCCCCACATGTGCAAGAATGTTTGTGGCAGCCCTTTTTGTAGTGGCTAGAAACTGGAAATTGAATAGATGCCCTTCAATTGGAGAATGGCTGAATAAATTATGGTATATGAATATTATGGAATATTATTGTTCTGTAAGAAATGACCAGCAAGATGATTTCAGAGAGGCCTGGAGAGACTTACATGAACTGATGCTGAGTGAAATGAGCAGAACCAGGAGATCATTATACACGGCAACAACAGTACTATATGATGATTAATTCTGATGGACATGGCTCTCTTCAATAATGAAATGTTTCAAACCACCTCCAATTGTTCACTGAAGAAAGCCATATACACCCAGAGAGAGGGATGCGAAATGTGGACCACAACATAACATTCTCATACTCCTTGATTGATGTTTGCTTACATTGTGTTTCCTTTATCTGATATATCGTTTGTGTAGATAAGATTTTTCTTGCACAACAATGATAAGTTTGGAAATATGTATACATATATTCGATTTGCCAATATTTTAACATAATTAACATGTAGTGGATATCCTGCCATCTAGGGGAGGGGTGGGGAGTTGGGGGGAAAATTTGTAACAGAAAGCTATGTAAGGGTTATTGTTGAAGAATTACCCACACATATGTTATGCAAATAAAATAAAATTTAAAAAAAAAGGCTGGAGCAGAATCTATTATGCTTCAGGTGAACAAAAAAAAAAGCAGGGGTAGCAATCCTTATCTCAGATCAAGTAAAAGCAAAGATAGATCTAATTAAAAGAGATAAGGAAGGAAACTATTTTTTACTAAAGGGTACCATAGATAATGAAGCATTATCAATACTAAACATATACGTACCAAGTGGTATACCATCCAAATTCCTAGAGGAGAAGTTAAGAGAGATGCAAGAAGAAATAGACAGCAAAACTATACTAGTGGGGGATCTCAACCTTGCTCTCTCAGAATTAGATAAATCAAACCACAAAATAAATAAAAAAGAAGTTAGGGAGGTAAACACATTAGAAAAGTTAGGTATGATACATCTTTGGAGAAAATTGAATGGAAACAGAGAAGAGTTTACTTTTTTCTCAGTGGTTCATGGAACTTATACAAAAATTGACCATGTGTTAGGGCATAAAAACCTCAAAATCAAAAGCAGAAAGGCAGAAATAATAAATGTATCCTTTTCAGATCATGATGCAATAAAAATCACATGTAGTATAAGGCCAGGAGAAAATAGACCAAAAGTTAATTGGAAATTAAATAATCTAATCCTGAAGAATTAATGGGTGAAAGAGCAAATGATAGATATAATCAATAATTTCATCCAGGAAAATGACAATAATGAGACAGCATGCTAAAATTTGTGGGATATGGCCAAAGCGGTTATAAGGGGTAATTTTATATCTTTAGATTTTTACTTGCATAAAATAGAGAAAGAGAAGATCAATGAATTGAGCTTACAATTTAAAAAAAAGCTAGAAAAAGAGCAAATTCAAAATGATAAAACTTTTAAAATTGAAATTCTAGTGAAAAACAAAAAAATTTATTTTAAATATTTTTCATTGTGTGAAAAGTTGCAAAGTATAGAGTTGCATTTTGTGAGTATTTACTGCAAATTATAATAATGTGACATTTTATGTGTGATTTTGTTCTTTTATACATTCTTTAAAAATGATTTTTTTTATTCTGACATATGTGTTGGTATTTTTTTTTGAGGGGGTGGGAAGGCAACACAATTTCCCTATATAGATTTCTAGCTCTTTCTTCCCCCAACCAGTTCCTCTCTTCTACCTTGTTTTCCTCTATTCTTTCCACATGTTGAGTGAGCCTAAATTTTTTTTTCACCTGAATCAAACTGGTTACTCCCCAAATGAATGAATGAGTGAATTTTATTTTATTTTATTTTTTTATTAAAGTTTTTTATTTTCAAAATATATGTATAATTTTTAACATTAATGTTTACAAAACTTTGTGTTCCAAAATTTCCCCAAATCCAAAATTCCCTTCTCCCCACCCTCCTCCAATTCTTTTATACATATTTCCACAATCATCATGGTGCACAAGAAAAATCAGATCAAAAAGGGAAAAAATGAGAAAGAAAACAAAATGCGGGCCAATAACAATAAAAGGTGATAATACTATGTTATGATCCACACACAGTTATGATAGTCCTCTCTCTGGGTGCAAATGGCTTTTTTCATCACAAAACCATTGGAACTGGCATGAATTACCTCACTGTTGAAAACAGCCACGACCATCAGAATTGATCATCATATAATCTTGCTGTTGTTGTGTTCCATGTTCTCCTGGTTCTACTCACTTCACTTAGCATCAATTCATGTAAGTTAAATGAATGAATTTTTAAAAAGTGTTTGCTAAAGCACTGTGCTAAACCCTTAGGATAAACATAGGAAAATAAGGCAATCCTTGGTCTCAAGAAGCTCACATCCTAGTAGAGGAGAACACCATTCAAAAGTTCAGTTGAAAGTTAAGCAGAAAGGTCCTGTGATGCACTGGCAAAGCAGATACTAATTTGTCACCTCTCATGTCATTTTCATCATCAAAAACTTTGGTGAGAACTTTCCTAGGTCTTTAAGTAGCTATTACTGTAGCACCTATAGAAACAGTTGTAAAACGTCTACCTAGGGACTACTTCTCAGAATGATGGTTTCAGAGGATAAGCTAGAAGCAGGATCATTGGTTTAGGGGTATCAACATCCCTAGAGCTCTTGGATGTACCCATCCATCCATGATAATTGGTGGTGCTGGTGATAAAGAAGGCATTCCTCTCTTCACAGGGATTTCTGCATTCAGTGGCTAATATTGTTACCATAAAATTCATTTTTGAGATGTCACTCTCTCCCTCAAAATCAAATACTCCTTAGTTTGGATTTAGGACTAGCAGGAACCTTGACTCTTTTTCTTCTCATTTTACTGATGAGGAAGCTGAGGCAAAGTCCAACAGAGCTAGTAATGATAATCTAAGACAGGACTTAATCCCAGATAGTTTTGAATCCAAATCTAATGCTCCTACTAGTTTTTCCTCAACTAATTTGTAGAAATATATAAGGAGTGGCTAGATGATGCAGTGCATAGAGCACTAGCCCTGGAGTCAGGAAGACCAGAGTTCAAAGTGACCCTGGACAAGTTACTTAACCCCAATTGTGTTGCCAAAAAAGATACAAGTAACATTTTAAATTAATTGAGTTACACCTTCTAAATGGGATTAGTTATTTAAGTAGTAAGAATAGTCACCAATTGCACCTATACAGGCAGGGAAATATTTCCACTTCAGTTCAAGAATCCTTTTTTGTACCCAGTCCACTTATTCAGAGAAAACAGTTTTTTCAAGGTGCACAGCTCAGTATAGTCCTGGGTAGCCAGGTGCCAGTATGAGTTATGACTTAATTAGAATTCATTTGAACATGTCTCAGCTGACTTTTCATCCTGGGATTTCTCCCAGAATCTAGGGCCTTCTTACCCTGAAATATATTTCTGCCACATTGGCATCCTTCTTCCTTTGGTCCCCTCCATTTAAAAGACCGGCCTAAGTCATCCATTTTCATACTACTCCTATCTTTGCTTCTGACTTTGTGGATTTAACATCCCCCTCCCCCACTATGCAGGTAACCGCACACAGGTAACTTTCTCCCATCTTCTCAACTCCCTTTTGTTGACTTCCACTATTCAAATGTAAATTTCCTGAGGCAGGGACTTTATTTTTTCTGCTTGTATTTGTATCTCTAGTGTTTGGTGCACTGGCACATTTTAAGTGCTTTCTAAATGCTAGTTGCTTACCTGCCTTCCTAAGGAGAATGAGCACAAAGCTTTTCATTAGGAGTCTTAATTAGGACCTTAGTTTGAATTCTGGCTCTGCAACTTGCTTTTTGTGTGAACTTAAAAATGTCACTTAATAAATCTTAGCCTGAGCTTACTCATTTGTAAAGTAACTGAAGATTTCTACCTCACTGATTTGTGAGAACAAATGTCAAATATTTTGAAAACTCTAAATAGGAGGAAATATTATTATTATTTGTCCAGCTTTATCTCATACTGCAGTTCTTCTCTAATGTTTATTTTGAAAACTAGAATTCGTTCCAAGGCCACTGATATATTAGGGAACAGCTGGAGCATAGCCCAAATTTCAAGTTTGCTAATGCTCGATTTCCTCTACTTGAAGAAACCACAAGAGAACACAGAAAATTGCATCCTTTTATAATACCCCAGAAGCTACAATGCTTCCAATTCCCACTTCTACAAGCAAAAAAGTATCATATATTTTCTTCTATAATAGGAGATGTGGTTAGAAGAAGGGCCCAAATACTGCATTGCCTGCTCACTAATAGAAAGATTTTCACATCCTGGATTGTAGTAACTGAGGCAAAGACTAAGCAATAGCCCAAGACCTCAAATACTGTTACTGTTTTTTTTATTTTATTTATGTACAGTAGTTCCTAACAATGTAACATTTATAAAACTGGGCTATCATTTTAATTAGGTTTCTCTCCATGAAGTTTCTGAATATTGTGCCCCAATCCCATATTCCCCATAAGGCCTCTGGTCACACCATTTATGGTAAAATTGATTGTGATGCAGTAGCCAGCAAGCTGGACTCAGAAACAAGAAGAGCTGGATTCGTGTCCTGTGCCTCTGACTCATACTCAAGTCCCTTAAACTCTCAGGACTCCTCATACTCCCAAACTCTAAAATGAAAAAAAAAAGTGACAATCTGCATTTGGTAAAAGAGGTTCCTCACTGGGAACTCCCTAAATTCACAAAATAACTTGTCTGGTATGACTACAATACCACTCTATCTTACATAATTGTTTTGAAGCTCAAATGAGGTAAAGAACTACTCTCTTGCCCTTCTCATAGGATTGTAACATCTCCATTTTATTGCCTTTCTCTATCTCCATTTGTGGATGTCTTTTCTGTCCTTCAAGGTCAAATACTTCTGCTTCCATGAAGCCTTTGTCCATCTCCTTCCCAGATGTAAATGATCTCAGATTTCTTATATCATTTTGCCTAACCCATTCCTTTGAACTCTCTCTTGCATCATACTTCTATTTATACTTGTCATCCTCCCTCTTCCACTCAATTGTAAACTCCTTGGCAGTAGCAGGGCCTGTCGTCCTGTTGGGATTTAACACAAATGTTAATACAATTATCACACAAATGCCATGTATGTTACTCCCGGCACTGAGTAAAGGATTTTGCAACTTGTGGTTGTTTAATATTTGATAAATTAAATTATGAATGTTTGAGTCAGAAAGACTCTTGGAAATAATTTATTGCTGGGATCTCTCTAAGCCAGAAACAAGAGGAATCTGAAAATAATTAGACAAAGGAACTGTTGGTGAATTATGAATCAGTAGGTGGCGCTCTTCCTCCAAAGGTTGCTGAAGCTGACTTGGCATTCTCCCAACCCTTACTTAGTATTATTGGGGAGGTAGTGCTGAGGATATCAGTAATTGATCCTTCTTCTGGTGTGTTCCATTAAAGCCTACTTTAGGCTTCCTTCTTCCTTTTAATTAAAGCCTCTGACTACTCTCTCTGCAATGCAATCAAGCAATCAGCATTGGCTTAACTTGTTTCCTTTCCTGAGCCAACAGATTGAAGCCTCTCCTTCACTTAGTTACTCTACTGGGATGTGAAAAAAGAGAGTGTCTGGAAACAGGTGCAACTGAGAAAACCCAGGTGCAAATTCAGACGTAATGCGTAAATGATTTGACTTAGTATCATCTGTTCTATAAAATGAGGAGATTGGATTTGAGGAAATCTAAAATCCCTTAATCTGTGTTCTTAAGACTATTTAAAGTCCAAATCAGACGCCACTTCTAGGAAGTTTTCCTTATCCTCTTTCAGCCACTTAAGTGAGTAAGCAGAGATCACACAGAATTTTGGCTGCACTTTTCCATTGCGCGCTCGTATTATTCTGTATTGCAATGTTTGCATTTGTGTTTTTCTTTTATTTAATTTCCAATGAGCAGAATCTGTATTTGTTTAGATTTAATCTGTGGCTCAGGACCTTAGCTTCCATGGTTGAACTCAATTTAGGAGTTTCTCTCACCATAATGGCCACTAGGTGGCATCATAGTGAATAGAGTACCAGATCTGGAGTCAAAAAGACACATTTTCCTGAGTTCAAATCTAACCTCAGACACTTAACTAGCTGTGTGACAAGGCATATAACTAACTGTTTGTATCAGTTTTCTCATTTGCAAAAATAAGTGAGCCAGAGAAGGAAATGGCAACCACTGCAATTTCTTCTTCAAGAAAGCTTCAAATGGGGTCACAAAGAATCAGATAATGGGTGAATAACTGAAAAATAGCAACTCATCATAATCCTTATAGTTTATGTTCCTACCCAGGAGGAATATCAGGAATGGGGTCTGCATTTTTCTTAAGAACTTTATCCCTTGATTCCCTCTCTGCTTATTATCAGTGAGGCTGCTTAATAAAACATTGACAAAAATCAATTTATTGAGACTCTGTTCAAGTACTTCCTGCAGAAGGATCTTTCTGCTTCTAGGGCCTTCCATTCTAAGACTATTTTTTTTGCTTTTGCTTTTTCATTGTATCTCTAGCACTTTGAATAGTGCTTGGCACATAATAAGTGTTTAGTGCTTGCTATTAAAAAGGAGGAGGAGGAAGAAGAGGAGAAGGAGGAGAAGGAGAAAGAGAAGGAAAGGAGGAAGAGGAGGAGAAAATGAAGAAGAGGAGGAGGAAGAAGAAGAAAAGGAAGAAGAAAAAAGGAAGAAGAAGAAGAAGAGGAAGAAGAAGAGGAGGAGGAGGAGAAAGAAGAAGAGGAGGAGGAAAAGAAAGAGGAGGAAAAGGAAGAGGAGGAGGAGAAAGAGGAGGAGGAGGAAGAGGAGATCCCCCTTTCCTTTCATTGCAAGCATGGGCTTCTCAGTGTTGTCAATGTTCAGAGGCCAAGAGAAGCCTGTTCAATGCATTCTGGTTCCATAAGCTTTGCAGATTTATTACACAGTACTCTTCTTTCCATTCTCTAGAGTCTATCCAACTGGTCTTCCTGTTATTCTTCACACACGGAGTTCCATTTCTCTCATTTTGCCTTTTCAAAGGCTGTTCTTTGTGCCTGGAATTTTCTTCCTCCTCACCTCTTGGGATATCTAGGTTTATTAGGGCCCAATTCAAATGCCACTTCCTACATGAAACCTTTTCTGTTCCCCTCTCTCAGCTGTTATTGGCACAAAGGATAGAATCTTAGGCCTGGTGTCAGGAATAGATACTGGATTTAAATCTAGTTCCAGATACTAGTTGTGTGATCCTGGGTAAATCACTCCGCTGTTGTCTGCCTCAGTTTCCTCATGTATAAAATGGAATAATAATAGCACCTATCTCTCAGGGTTGTTGTGAGGACCAAATGAGATAGTATTTCTAAAGCTCTTATCATAGTGCCTGGAACACAGTAGACATTATATAAATATATTAGTATATATTACATATATATAAATATATTAGTAGCAGTAGTTAAGTAGTAATAATATCTTCCCTCATTAATGTATATTTACTCTGTATATATTTTGAATCTATGCATATATGTACATATTATTTCTTCCTATGGAATAAAAACTATTTTAGAACAGAGATTTTAGTTGTTATCCTTGTTTTACCGTTGCCTAGAACATAGTAAGTGATTAATAAATATTTATTGGTCATTTATATAAACGTCTTATCTTTTTCCTTGTCTATAATGCCTCTCTGAACATAGTAGTTAAGTGTTCTTCACTGAATTCAAATTAATTGCATTTTTATCTGGGTGTTAACTGGGGCAAGTACAAGCCTTGATATAGAGAGGGAAGGGGCACATTTGGTCCTTGTCCTGACAGAGTTCAGAGTCTAGTTGGAAAGAGAAATCAGAAGAACATGAAAAAGTTCAGTCTTTGCCAAAGGCCAGGTTAGTGGGAAAGAGAGGTGACTTTAGTGCTTAGGGAATCTTTTCTGGAGGGAGACGGGACTTGAGTTGAATCTTGGAGAGGCAGAGCTAAGGAAGCACAGTATAGCTGGAAAAGCCCTGGGCGTGGCTGAGTAGGACAATTGGAAGTGGTTTGAAACATTTCATTGTTGAAGAGAGCCATGTCCATCAGAATTGATCATCATCATAGTATTGTTGCCGTGTATAATGATCTCCTGGTTCTGCTCATTTCACTCAGCATCAGTTCATGCAAGTCTCTCCAGGCCTCTCTGAAATCATCCTGCTGGTCGTTTCTCACAGAACAATAATGTTCCATAACATTCATATACCATAATTTGTTCAGCCATTCTCCAATTGATGGGCATCCACTCAGTTTCCAATTTCTAGCCACTACAAAAAGGGCTGCCACAAACATTCTTGCACATGTGGATCCCTTTCCTTCCTTTATGATTTCTTTGGGATATAAGCCCAATAGAAACGCTGCTGGGTCAAAGGGTATGCGCAGTTTGATAACTTTTTGAGCATAGTTCCAAATTGCTCTCCAGAATGGCTGTATCTGTCCACAGTTCCACCAACAATGTATCAGTGTCCCAACCTTCCCACATCCCCTCCAACATTCGTCATTATCTTTTCCTGTCATTTTACATATTGCTACTTCTTCAATCACCCTGACTTTCCAAGTTCTCATTCTATTTAATTCCTATAACTTGCTTATTCCTGCACTCCTCCTCAGCTATACACAGGCATGGTCATACCTTGATCTTGTTATTTCCCACAAGTGTTCCTGCTTATTAACATGCTCATGAACTATGAAATTTCTTTATCTGATCATAATCTTATATTATTCCATCTTTCCCTCTGCCTAACCTTTTCTTTGTCCTCATTGTGACCTCAAACCCTTCCATGCTTTGTTTCCCATCTTGGTCTCAGCTATATTCTCCTTCTGTCCTACCCCTTGGAAAATTAGTTCAACTCTGCACTATTATCGACTTGTGAGTTCCTTGCCTCTTATCATGTCTTCCCAATACCCAGGCTTCAATTACTTCTCTCCTTGCTTTCATTCTTCATAAGGTGCTGAAAGAAGGCATAGAAAAATGCACAACTGCCGATTGGATCTATTCCAAATTTGTTACATGATCTCAACTGGGCTCTCACAGCAGTAAGACAATCATTTTATACCCCCTTAATGGATTCACTATCCCCACTTAACAGAGCAGCTATTAAAAATCTTTTTATTCCTTTTCAAGCCTCTTGTGACACTCCTTTCATTCTATTCTCTTAGCTGAAGATCTTTTCTTATATTTCACCCTTCAAAATTGAGGTCATTCAGTAAGAGGTCTTTCTTTTCCTCTGTCTGACATCATTTAGATATCTTTCCCTACTGAGAAAAATCCAGCAGTCATTTCCCTCTAACATCCTTATTCTTTAACTGATTTTCAATCTCCTCCTGTCTATTGGCAGCTTCTCTGCTGTCTACAAACATGCTTGTGCCTCTTCCATTCTTATAAATCCCTATTCTATCTATTCCTTCTCCCTAACTATTGTTCTATATCTCCTCCCTTTAAAACCTTAACTCCTTGAAAAAGCTTTATACAACCCTCCATTTTTTTCTTTCTGTCTAGTCTAAATCCTCTGTAGTCTGGCTTTTGATTTCATCATTCAACTTATCCCTCCAAAATTATCAATGATTGCTTACCTATCACATCTAATGACCTTTCATAAATTCAAGCTTCTTGATCTCTGCAGCCTTGAACCCTCTTTTCCTAGATATTTCCTTCTCTCTAGGTTTTCTTAATACTACTCTTCCCCAGCTTTTCAGCCCATCTGACCATTCCCTGGAGGAATCTTCTTCCAGGTCAGCCTATTAATTATGGATTTCTCTCAGAGGCCTATCCTTGGCTCTCTGCTCTTATGTAAAATTTTACTTAGTCGCAGCAATGTTTCCCATGGAAGCATTATCATCTTTATGAGGATGATTCTTAGATTTATTTTTATTCAGTTCTAAATACTTTCCTGATCTCCCGTCTCATATCATCAAATGCCTCTTAGACATCTTGAACCGAATGTCTCATAGATATCTCAAACTCAACATGTCCATAAATAAACTCATTACATATCCCCCAAAGCCTCCCCTCTGTTCAACTTCTCTATTATTACTATATGTAGCATCATCATCCCAGTTATCCAGGACCACAATCTCAGCAGCATCTTTGATTCCATACTTGCACGCACACAACAATATATCCAATCTCTTGCCAAGTCTTGTCATTTCTATCTTTACAGCTTCTCAGCTCTTGTCTACATCCCTTTCTCTCCAGTTACACTGCTGCCAACCTGGCACAGACTGTCATCACTTCAAACATGGACTATTGAAATAGCTTCCTGGGTTCCCTCCCCACTGCAGTTCATCCTCTACCCAGCTGCCAAAGTGATTCAAAATTTGACAAGGTCACCTCACATACTCAAGAAATTCTAGGGATTTTCTATTGCCTCCAAGTTCAAATATAGAATCCTCTGGATTTTAGAGCTCTTTATAATGTGGCCCTTTCCTATCTTTCAAGTTTTATCAACACTTTACTTTGCTCCACAGGTTCTTCAATCCATTGATTTTCTTGATATTCCTCAAGCAGAATTCTCCATTTCCCAGCTCTGCATCTTTGTACTGAGTATCCCTTATCTCTGGAATATTCCTCTTAGATTCCTTGGTTTCCTTTTTAACATTCAGGACAAATCTTACTTTTAGCAAGAGACCTTTCCTGGTCCTTCCCACTGCTAGTGCTTTCCTTTGAGATCATCTTCCATTTAGACTGTATTTATCTTGCATGTACACAGTTGTTTACATGTTATCTCCCCTTTGGAATGACTGCTTCTTGAGGGCAGATAATATTTTCTCCTTTCTTTGTATCCCTAGCATTTAATACTATGCCAAACTTGTAGTAGATGCTTAATAAATGTTCGATGTTTGATTGACTAAATGGAAAAAGATGGGAGATTGGAGGTGGGAGAAAGAAGAGAGCAAAGTCCAGAGGCAAGAATGTTCTTGTATATTGGGGTGAGAATGAATGAGAAAGCCTACCTGGCTTAAACAGTGTTACCATAAATCCATGGTAGGAGATTAGTGCCTCATAGTTCCATGATTCCTCCTGTCAGTAATGACCTACCTCTTTAGGCTAGATGATGTCAAAGACCTTTCCAACTTTAAATCTACTATCCTTTATGGCCATTTCACAGAGAAATTTGTCTGTACTTCTCTAATTCTCAGCTAATAACTGGAATTCATATAGTATTTTTAGGTTTGCAAAGCACTTTACTTATATCATTTAATTTCTAGGTGAAATTATTATTTCTATTTTACAGATAAAGAAATCAAGACTGAGAAGAGTCACACAATTAGTGAACATCTGAGACAGGATTCAAATTCAGACTTTCAAGATTCTATCTCTATCACTCTATATATCCACATATCTCTTCCCTGGATTTCAGTTTTCTTAGAAAAATGAGTGGATTGCATTGCTGGACATATATACTACAAGGGAGTCAAAGATTAAAAAGATGCTTAAAAAAGGATCTTAATCATAGAAAAATTGTCAGAGCAATACTTTGTGTGATAGCAAAAACAGGTGCAGTCTGAAACAAACTGATATATGTGTATGCCTTGGAACACTACTGCACTATAAAAAATATCAGGGCAATGAGATGATGCTGTAGTGAACAGAGTGTGGGGCCTGGAGTTAGGAAGATTTATCTTCTTGAGTTCGTCTGACCTCAGACACTTACTAGTTATATGTTTCTGGGCAAGTCACTCAACCCAGTTTGCTTCAGTTTCCTCATCTGTCAAATGGAGTGGAGAAGGAAATGAAAATAACACTTTGGTATCTTTGCCAAGGAGATGCCAAATGGGATCACAAAGAGTCAGACATGACTGAAAAATTACTGAACAACAAACCACATAAGAAACAACAAATATGAAGAATATTTGTATGAATGGCAGCAGAAAGAAGTAAGTGAATCAGGAAACAACCTACATGATGACTACAATAAAATAAGGCAACCTTGAACATTGTCATTCTAATAACCAGTCTTGGCTGGGGAGAAGAAATGAGAACATGTACCTTCCTCCTTTCACTTTGGGAAAGACATTGCAAAATGTTGAAAACACTGGCAAATGTTACTATGTTGATTAGTTTTGTTCTACTGTTTTCCTTTAATACAAGGCAAGGTTTATTGGAAGGGGAATCTAGAAGAGGGCATATTGAGAAATGACTATGATTACTTCAATACTTTTTTTTTTTTTTTTTGCTGAGGCAGTTGGGGTTAAGTGACTTGCCCAGGGTCACACAGCTAGGGAATGTTAAGTGTCTGAGACCAAATTTGAACTCAGGTCCTCCTGACTTCAGGGCTGGTGCTCTATCCACTGCGCCACCTAGCTGCCCCAATACTTTTTTTTAAAAAAGAGATTGGACTAAATGATTATAAAAGTGGTTTTTTTTTTTTTGTTGGGTTTTTTTTTTTTTTGTGGCTTGACATTCTATGCTCTGTATTCTAAGATTCTTTTCAGTATTGGTCCTAGATGTTCTGCCTGTAATGTATGCAGAATTCTAAAGGTCAGATTGGGCTCAAAGCTCTACAAGGAACTGCAGACAACACACATAGTGAACCATATCTAGTATTGTCATTCTGCCTCACTACTTTTGGTTGCTCTCTCCTTTTTTTTCCTTTGGTGTTGCCGCTGGGTCATGGTGGAGGGAGATGCTGAAGGTATCATTAAGTTTCTTCCCTAATTAGACCTAGTAAAACCTAGTAGTAATAGGTTTGGCATGAGAAGACCTGAATTTGAATCTTGACACTAGTACTTACCATCTGAGTGGTGTTGGGTAAGTCATTGAAACCTGAATGGGTCTTACTTTCTTCATTTATGATATGAGGGGGCTGGATTAGATGAGTCTAAGTTCCTTTCCTGTCCCCAAACTTTTGGCCCTATGTTTGACCTAAGAGGAGAAGATTTGGAGTTAGAAGACCAGGGATTGATTTTTGGTGCCATTTATTACTACCTTTGTGATATGGGACATTTATTTCAACTTTCCATGCTTCTGTTTTTTTCACATGTAGAATAAGAACATTGAATTACACAATCTCAGAGTTCCCTTCACTTTCAGTTTTGTGACTGATGAGCTTTTGCCATTTTTAACTGGTCTCAGACTCCCCCCCCCCCCAGCCTTACTACACTCTGGTGATTTTCCCACCGTGCTTTCTAGCAAATACCTGTCCTTCCCAAGACCTTTTCTTCTCTTGGTCAGAGAAACGTTCCTGCAAAGGGACATGTTAATCAATTCTCATTTGATTCCATTTACCATCCCTGTAATTTCTGAGACCAAAATTCTCCTTTCTCTCTACCAGTTCCTTATTAAAATATAAGTTTCTTGAAGGCTAGCTTTTTGTAAGCAATAGCGCCCATAATGAGTACTTGATACTTTTCATTCATTAATTTATTCATTTATTCCTCCTTTTATGCATTCATTAATGATGGCTGTTATGTGTCTGTGTCTCATCCCATTGTCAGATTGTGAACTCTGTGAAGAGTTGACAGACCATAAACGTTGTGTCTGTGTCAGCAGACCACCAATTTCTGCACACACTAGGTGCTTAGTAAACATTTGTTGTTTTAAGGAATTGCATTTGCTCTAGGCTTTCATTGCTTAACAGAGAAAAGCCCCAAGGACTAGACATTCCCAGTCAGTGATGTTCAATCAAGTTCATTCCCCTGCCTCAGTTTCTTCCTTTATAAAATGAGGGAGTTAAACTATCTGTTCTCCTAGGTCCCTTCCAGTTTTAAATCCTATGATCCCATGACTGTGGAGCTTGGCTTAGGAAGGGAAGCTGCTGTGTGTGTGTGTGTGTGTGTGTGTGTGTGTGTGTGCTTAGTTCCTTGGCAAGAAGGGATTTAAAAGACAGAGAGATTGAAAACAGATTATTGGGAAGAAAACTATTTCTGTTTCGAGACAACTGTCTCTGCTGCCATTGGCTCCACTCCCACCCATTCCCCAAGCCTGACGCAAGACTGGCCAGCAAAATGCTTTCCCTGTAGAAGAGGTGGGGGTGGAGCAGGAAGGCTCCTGAAGCAGTCAGGTGCCTGATGGTAGCAGGGTAAGGCTGTCTTTGAGAAGTGACCCCAGAAAAGCCTGGGTCATACAAAACTGCAACATGTCTGAACTGGGATCAGCTAGTGCAGCCCCCTTCTTTGGCAGATAAAAAAACTGAAGTCTAGGTTAATGACAGAGCTGGGATTTTAACCTGACCGGTTCTTCTACCTCAAAGACCAGAACTTGCTTCCCTATGCCATCCCAATATTCCTTTTTGCATAAGTTTGGCCTGACTTGGGACTTGTCAATACTTGACTTCCAGTGGAAAGCATTTCTTCCTAGCAAACCATATTAGACAGGGCTTGGTAAAGGCTGGCAAGAAGATTTTGCCTGGAGATTTAGACCTCTACTAGTACTCTGGCTCTCATCGACTGGTCAACAAAAGGTCCCAGGTCAAACCCACTTGCTCTTTGTTTTGGCCCTGATCACCTTAGAGTGATCATCACCTTAGAGCAATAGTTGTGTTGATCAGAAACTCTGAGGAGCTCCCCCTCCCAGAATGATTCCTTATTGATTGATTGCTTGAGTTGACTAAGTAAAAAAGGCCATTCTTTGCTTCATTTCTTACCTATCTTTAATCACTGAATGGGTGGTTGCCTCAGTCAAAAAAAGGCCAAGATTTCCCATTCCATCTAGGGCCATCTTTAATCATCCTGATCTACATCTTGCTACTGGACCCAGATGGCTCCAGAAGAGAAAGTAAAGTTAGTGACCTTGTACAGCCTTCCCTCATTCAAATCCAACTCACTTGCATGTCATGTCATCACTTCCCTGATATCAGGTTCCTCTTTGAGAACGAAGAACAAACAATCATAACCTTTCTCACTCTTCTCAGCATTTCCATACATAGCTCAATATCCTCAAGGGAAAGGAGCTTCCCAGAATTAGCCTTCTGTCTAAGAGACAAGCATTGCAAGGTGCTAGGACTTTGAAAGAGGAGGCAGTATAGTATAGTGAGAAGAGCTATGATTTAGCCCCTAGTATCAATTTTTCCACATCCACTGGGCAACCTAGCTACCCTCTGCAAAGATCTACGAAAGTGGAAGTACTTATTCAAAGTCACACAATTGTTAGTTGCAAAGTCAGACCTGAACTCAGATCTTTCTAGTCTCAATCATGTTTTTGCTCCTTTCTAATTATTTTATTCTCCAGCACTTCTTTATGCTCCTCTGAGTATATCCTGTGGTCTTCAGACTCCATGCCTGAAATCACTGTGGTACAGGAAAAAATATTGGCTTCAGGATCAGAGGCACTGCTTTTCCCCCTTAATGAGTGACTCAGTTGTCACTTCTCTGGGCTTTAGCTTCCTTATCCATAAAATGAAGGAATTGAAGGCCCCAAGGATCCCTTACAGATCTAAATCTGTGATGCTATGATTTTTACTCATTACCTTTCCGATATTTGAAATCTTTTCCCGCCCTTCTCTCCCACTTCCTTTCTCTTCTTGGCCTATTTATACTTTAAATCCCAACTCACAGGCCACCTCCTCCAGAAAGCCCTCCATCCCTGATCCTGACTCATAGTAAGAGTTCAATAAAGAAAGAAAATTAGCAAAATTTTAATTTTTAAAATTCCTATGATTTATTAAAAAATAAAGAGATTCTTGATTGCTTGTTCTCTCAGACTTCACACAGCACTTTTTTGTACATCTGCTCACTCGAGTGTGTTGTTGATTATGCTGCTGTCTGTCCTTTGTGTTGTTACTGCTACTGTTTTTGATCAATGACATTTGTGTAACATGTTTAAGTTTTGTAAAGCATTTTAAATGCATGATCTTATTTGATTCCCTCAGTTACCTATGATATAGTTCTTATCATTTTCAGCCCATTTTACAGAAGAAGAAACAGACTCAGAAAGGCCGAGTTACTTGACCGTGGCCATACAGCTGGCAAGTGTAGGAGGTGGAATTCAAACTCAGATCTTCCTGACTATAAGCCCAGCACTCAATTTACCAAATGTCAGACAACTGCCACCTACAGGGTAGGCAATTCACCCTAGTTGAATCAATAATGTATCCTGCAGGAAAAATAGGGGGCAGCATGTTCCAGGCAAGTCAAACCACCTGTACCTTGGCCACCATTTCTTCACAGACCTGGACTGACATAGCCCAGGACCCTGAAACCAAAAGCTTAGAAACAGCAATGCTTGTAGTTATTGTCTGCAGCCCATCAATCTAGAAAGCAATCCCTTTGAAGAAGTAAAATGGCAATTGCTCCTGAAGGTGACATAATCACACCTACTGAAGACTCAAGGGCAATGAAAGGGTCCAGGAGTAGAACACTGGTTGTAGAATCAAGAAGATCTGAGTTAAATCTAACTTCAGACACTTACTGAATGTGTGATCCTGGGCACATCTCTTTATTATTTGTCTCAACCTCTCATCTGTAATATGGGGATACAGTATTAAGGAAATGGCAAACCATTCCAATATCTTGGCCAAGAAAAACCCATAGGCAAAAGTCAGTGGGATCACATAGACTCAGATCTAACTGAATGACAATACCATCAGACCTAGAAAAGGAAGTTCTTGATTCTTGACTAAAGTTCTGGACTCTGTCAGATGGTTCACCATCAGAAACTGATATCATTTATATGTGGAAAGGATGCTAAAAGAAGTGTCTCATTATCTGCTTTGATACTACACTCTAAGAATCATGGAACTTTTTCAATTGATTTGCAACTGAAACCTTCTATATGTGTTTGTTATCTTTCTCATTCAGAAGTGAGCTCCTTGAGAGAAAAGATTCCCTTATTTTTCCTATTTGTATTTTCAGTATTTTGCACACACCAGCTGCTTAATAAATGCTTTATTCATTCCTTCATTTCATAGCATCTCTACTTGATTTCCTTGAGCCCAGAAAACATGTTATATAAACTTTTTATTTTTCTAAGAGTTGTGTGTGTAGGATTCTATACACAAGTAGGTGCTCAATAAATGTCTTCTATTCATCCAAGCCAGTTGAGCACAGCTCTGTACCTGAGAGTTCTGAACCATCCATCTAAATTGAGGTAATTTGTCAGCAACCCTCATGACATGGCAGATAGATACTTCTTTTCTTGTACAGGAATGAAGTATATGTGTGCATGAGACCCTAACTCTGCCCTCTGCATGCACTGGATGCTCAAGGAAGGGGGAAATGTAGGCTCCAGTGGGAGATGAAGGAGAATGCTTGAAGTTGTAACTACAGGCTGCAACTTAGAGTGGCCTGATTGGGAATGGGAGGAAGAGAGATAAATCTTGAAGTAGATGAAAAGTCACAGAGCTGCCCCACCAGGAAATGCTCTGGGTGTCACAGGCAGCTTCAAGCATCCATTCAATCTGAATCAAGAAAAATGGAGTGTTTTCAATCATCTATCCAACACTTTTGACTGTTTTCTCATGGACATTACTAAGGAGGAGTTGAGGACAGGGTACCAGTCAGACTGACTTTTGTTGGGCCTTTGGCCTTTGAGAACAGGGGATTTACTCCCTAAAAATCTGGGATTCAGGGGTGATAACAGGGCTGACCCTGTGCAAAATTGTAGCTACAGAATGATGTACTCTAATGTATTGATCTTGGATTGGGGGTCATAAATTGATAATGATAATAAAAATCATATTTATAAGATACTTTAAGGTTTTCAAAGTCCATTATATAGATCATTTTATTTGATCCTCAAAATTCTATGAGATAACTCATTTTACATTTGAATAAACTGAATCTGATAGCTGAATTACACAGCTAGTATCTGAGGTTATTGCTGTATGACATTGGGCAACTCACTTCTGTTTGATACTTATTTTCCTTTTACATAAAGTGGGAGATAATAATTGTCTTATCTTCCTCAGTATTATAAGAAAAGTGCTTTATAAATCAAAGTCTGTTAGAAATATGTTGTTTTTATTATTAGTATATCTAACCCATCCCAACCACCCAAACTATCCTCACACCCAGCATCAGTCTACCTCCAATAGTAATCAAACCAATCCATTGCCCCTGGAAAGAGAAAATTGTTCCACTCTATGGAGTGGACTCTATGGCTTAACCCATCATCCCATTGGATGCATGAGACGTACTCTTTCCTAACTACTACTTCCCCCATCTGTGTTCCCTCTCCCCATTCCTGAAATATAAGTTTCTTGAGGACAGGGATTGTCTCATTTTTGTATTTCTATTCCTGGCACTTAGCATAATGCCCAGCATATAATAAGCTCTTGTCTTTTTACATAATGATGATGTATTTTTTTTAATTTTGTGATTCTATGAACCCTTTTGATCCTCAGTCTTTCTTCTTCTTAGGATATTACTATCCATCCCTATGATAAAGGTTTAGAGACCAGCCAGAGCACTGCCCTCTTGGAACTTGGTAGAGGGTCCCAAGGTTATGGCAGAAGTATATTACCTCCGGACATAATGGCCCAGGAGGTTTGAAACAAAGGCCATGAACCTCTGTCTCACTCCAATTCCATGCAAAGAGACAGAACACTTTCCCAGACGGAATGACCTTCTTCATTTGTTATGAGAAGAGATTCTTTCTGGGGGACGTGATGCTGAATGCTAGGAGCTTGGGTTCCAGGCCTTAACTCACAGGAATGTAGAGAGGAATCTTCAGGCTTTAGCCTTGTTCCTCCCTCACACCCTACTCCCCCCTTCTCCTGAGGCAGGAGTTCCCAGCCTCCCCCTCCCTAGGGGCATTCCTGCCATCACAGTGTTATTCCAGGCAGCTCTCACAGCTTCTTTTCCAGAGAACTTTTCCATCAAAAGACAAAGGATTATGGGGGATCCAATCAGAAGCTTCTCTAAAGCAGTCTGAGAATGGCCCCCAAAGATCATATGTCATCCATTTATCATCTAGTCAG
This sequence comes from Myrmecobius fasciatus, assembly GCA_023553655.1. Lineage (NCBI taxonomy): Eukaryota > Metazoa > Chordata > Mammalia > Dasyuromorphia > Myrmecobiidae > Myrmecobius > Myrmecobius fasciatus. The sequence goes on from JAJPUD010000961.1 coordinate 242,351, forward strand.
TCAGTCAATAAACATTTATTAAGCATCTATAATGTGCCAGGCACTGTGTTTTGTGCTGGGGATATTAAAGAAAAATAAAAGACAGTTTCTGCTTTCAAGAAGCTCACAATTTAATAGGGGAGACAATATGAAAAGAACTGCATATAGGCAAACAATATAGAATAATTTGGAAATAATTACCAGAAGGAAGGCACTAAAGTTAAGGGGGGTAGTCCTGGAAAGTCTTTCTGTAGAAGATGGGATTGTAGCTGGGACATTAAGGAAGCCAGGAGGAGGAGATGAAAAAAGAGAGTATTACAAGCATAGGGGACAGCCAGGGAAAACATCAGGAGATAAAAGATGGATTGTTCTGTAAGAGGAGCAGTCAGGAGGCCAGTATCATTGGATTACAAAATCTGTGTGAGAAACTATAAAGGTATAAGGAGACTAGAAAAGTATATTGGGGGGGGATGTGGAGGGAGGAACAAGTTATGAAGAGATTTGAATGTCAAATAGATGGTATATTTAATCCTGGAGGTAATAGGAGCTATTAGAGTTTATTGAGTGTTTATGGTGGGGAGAGGAGTTGATATGGACAGATAAGCTTTAAGAAGGTCACTTTGAGGGACAGCTATGGCACAGTGAGTTCTAGCCTTGGACTCAGGAGAATCTGAGTTCAGATCTGGCCTCAGACATTTATTAGTTGTGTAACTCTGGGCAAGTCACTTAACTCAATTGGCCTCAAAAAAAAAAATCACTGACAATGAGTAGAAGATGGACTGAAGTGGGGAGAAACTTGAGGCAGAGAAGCCAATCATTAGGCTACTTCAATGCAGTAGCTAAAGCAATGGGATAGTATCATTCTTCACTACCTAAGCGAGCTCTTTGTCCTTTATTGAACTGGGAAGAAGAGTCTTGTCTACATTCTTCACTGAATTCCCCTCTTGAAAGTTTTATCTGTCTTGTAGGGATAAGATTCAAAGTATGGTGGGTTAGAGAGGCATAGATTTAAAGTTAGAAAGGACTTTGGAAGCCATATAGTCTGACGACTTGCATTAGGTCACACGGTTCAGCAAGGATCAGAAGCAGCATTTGAATCCAGGTCCTTTGACTCCAGAATCAATCAGTGCTCTTTCTATCACACCATACAAGTTTCCATCAAAAGACAAAGGATTATGGGGGATCCAATCAGAAGCTTCTCTAAAGCAGGCTGAGAATGGCCTGAATTTGAATCATTGAATTTAGAGCAGGAAAGGACCTTCAAGATCACTCAATGTAACTTCCCTTATTTTATAAATGAGGAGCCTCCATTTTAGAGCATTTGTGTGATTTGCCTAAGGTCACAAAGATAGTGTAATAAGTAGTCATGTCAGGATTCAAATTCACATCTTCTGACTTCAAATCCAATTACTCTTTGTAATCACCACTCTTGATTTCCCACTTTAGCTTAATTCTTTGGCATCTATAGCAGTGAGGGGAGGCAGTGGGATCAGAGGCAGTAGGACATAGGGGCAAGGAGAAGATGAATCACTCTTTCTGGCTGCTGGAAAGACTGCTGTCCAGGCTCAGATCCTGGTCTGTTTCCCAGGAGCCTACTATGTTTTATGCCCAGAACATCCTGGATCAAAGGTACACTGTGCTCACAATGCTATCTGGTCAGAGTAAGAACACAAGAAGTCCTGGCCTGGCCTAACAATGAACCTGGGAGGGCCAAGAAATTGAGAGATAGCATTCGAGAGGTGTGGAAAGAATCCTTCACTCTAGAACATTCTAGAGGAAAGAAATTGAAAACTATTAATTTTGGGATCAAAATTAGGATTTCATTGCAAAGGGAACTCCTGGGAGGGAAGTACCTCCCCAAATGGATATATCAGCACCTCCTTTGCAATTTATAGTCTTAGAGAATTTCTTCATTATCTTTCAAGTAGAAAAGGTAGAACTTTTGTCTTTGTAATCCTATCTCTAGTGCTTGTGTTCCAAATTTTTCCCCCAAGACAGCAAGCAATTCAGTACAGGTTAAATATATGCAGTCCTCTTAAACATATTTCCACATTTGTTATGTTGTCTAAGAAAAATCAAACCAAAAAGGGGAAAAAAAGCCATGAGAAAGAAAAAGCATACAAATAAACAAGAAAAGGGTAAAAATACTATGCTTCTATGCACATTAAGTCTCCATAGTTCTCTCTCTGAATGTGGATAGAATTTCCCAACACAAGTCTATTGGAATTAAATTGCTGAGAAGAGTTAATTTAGTCTGTTATAGCTGATCATCATATAATCTTGCTATTACTGTGTAAAAGGTTCTCCTGGTTCTACTCACTTCGCTCAGCATTGGTTCATGTAAGCCTTTCCAGGCTTTTCTGAAATCAACCTACTCATTCTTTCTGATAGAGCAATAATATTCCCATTACATTCATATACCATAACTTATTCAGCCATTCCCCAGCTGATGAGCATCCACTAGATTTCCAGTTCTTTGCCTCTACAAAAAGAGCTGCTACAAACATTTTTGCACATGTGGATCCTTTTCCCTCTTTTATGATCTCTTTAGGATACAGACAACGTGGTGAGACTGATGGATCAAAGAATATATACAATTTTATAGTCCTTTGGGCATAGTTCCAAATTAGTTTTCAGAATGTTGTATCACTTCACAACTCTACCAACGATGCATTTGTGCCCCAGTTTCCCCACATCCCCTTCCAACATTTTTTATTATCTTTTCCTGTCATTTTAGCCAATCTGAGAGGTGTGTACAATTATTTTAAACATTTCCATATGAGTCATGTTGTGAAAGAAGACTCATAATAAAAGGAAAAAAAAACACAAGAAAGAAAAACAAACAAAAGAGGTGAAAATAGTATGCTTCAATCCACATTCAGTTTCCATAATTTTTCTTGGCATTTTCTACCCTGTCTATTGTAATTGTCTCAGATTACTGCTTTGCTGAGAAAAGCTAAGTCTATTATAGTTGATCATCACATGATCTTTCTGTAAATGTGTACAATGTTCTCCTGGGTTGAACCTGTCTTCCTGATTCTAGAGACTCTGTCACTACTCCTCAAGCTGCTTCTCTGTTAGCTGAGGACTTAGAACATGAAACACAAAAAGTCAACTCTGGGAGAACTTATTCAACACAGACTGTCAGAGCTTCAAGCATAGAGCACAGAATATCAGAGCTGGAAGGGCCTTAGAACACAGAACACAGGATGCTATAGGTGGGAGAAACTTGACTGATGATCTGGTCCAACCTCCTCACTTTACAAAGGAAGAAAGTGAGGGTCAGGTTAGGGATGTGGTCTGTTGAAGATCACCCAGTGAGTCAGTGATTGAGCCAATATTAGAACCTCCCCAGTTTACTTTTCTCCTCACTTTCTTTAAAATCCACAGCTGGAAGAGTCAGCAACAGATAATTTGGCACCGAATTTCATCTTGTCTTGTATCATTCTCTTATTATTTTAGACATGAAGCTACTGGGACCAACTAACTGGCTGGAGAGTCAATTGTTAAATGTTCAATGTCAGCATTTATAATTCAGAAATTGGCCAATGCTACAAATTAGGATTTAATTGTTTGGTTGACGGTCTAGACTAAAGAAAATGATGGAGAAAATAATAATGGGAAAAATGTGTCATGGGAACATTTTTTTTGAGAGACAGTTGTTAAACACTTCTTAGCACTCTTCCAGTTTCAGATATTTTTTCCACAACTAGACTGAGATCCTGGAGGGCAGGACTATTTCCTCTTGCTCCTGTCAAAACACTGAGCCTAGGGAAGGGCACAAAATAGGCATAGTTATACTGAATACTTATTGTATATATGCCTTAAGAATATTTATACAATATAGTTAAAATGGAAACAGTACTATCAATTTGTTTCACTTTTGTCTTTGTAATCTCAGCACTTAACACATGGCTGGCACATTCCAAATAAAGATTTAATAACTGCTCTGTGATTGGTCATTTCTTTTAGCTGTAGTCACAAGAGCAATAAAATGTTGCTCTTAAGTACTGGGTAGTAATAATGTATGTATCATCATAATTATGAATCACAGAACATTAGGGTTAGAAATTTTGTAGTTTCTTATTTGGTATCTGCTATTTACATATTGCACTGGATTCTTGGAATAAAAAAATGAAAACTGATGGTGTCTGACACCCAAGATTTTATATTTTACTAGATATAGGGCAGTGTATGGTGTATTATGTAAGTATAATAATACAATGGGGAATGTGATGAAGGAGAAAGGTGCACCAAGACAAAGTGCTCTAGGAAAATTTGAGGAGCTAGTAAACATTTTTATCATAAAATATTAGAACAAGGTTATTTTAGAGCATAAGTTATTTAGAATATAAGTATCTTAGAAATCAGAACATCATAGCTGAAAAAAGGACCTTAGAACACAGAATATCAGAGGGACCTTTGAATGTCTGAGCAGAAAGGAAATCTGAAATTTAGAACTTTAGAGCTGAAAGGAATCTAAGAATGTGGAAGGTCAGAGCTAGAAAGTAATTTATCACTTTGGAATATAAATTGCTAAAGCATAGAGACCACCTAGTGCAGGGGTTCTTAATCTAAGGTCCATGAAGTTGTTTTATTTTATTTTATTTTTATTATTAAAACTTTATTTTCAAAACAATTGCATATTTAATTTTCAATATTCACCCCTGCAAAACCTTGTGGTCCAAATTTTTTCTCTTACTTTCTCACACCCCTCCCCTAGACAGCAAGTAACAAGACATTACCCCTTCACAACCTATAAAATAGGGATGATGGGCTGGTGAGGTCTTAAAAGTCTATTCCAGATCTAACATTCTATACTTTGTATTCCCAGGGACATGAGCTAACATTTGATGATCTCCAAATTGGAATGTATTAATTCCCTGGCTCTGGGGGATCAGCAGAAGTT
>JAJPUD010000961.1:257238-270417 GCA_023553655.1 Myrmecobius fasciatus
AACTTCTGCTGATCCCCCAGAGCCAGGGAATTAATACATTCCAATTTAGAGATCATCAAATGTTAGCTCTAGGATGTTCCTGGGAATACAAAGTATAGAATGTTAGATGTGGAATAGACTTTTAAGGGCTCACCAGCCCATCATCCCTATTTTATAGGTTGTGAAGGGGTAATGTCTTGTTTAAAGTCATAAGCTAGTTATTAGTAGAATTGGGACTCAAACTCATATCTCTTGGGTCTTTGGCTTTATGTTACTGCTCCCTGGGGGGAGGAGAAAGGAGCTCTGGAAGGAGGGAGGTAACTATTATGTAACTCTCATGACTCATTGTTTGAAGAGATGAGAGATCAGGGGGAAAAAGAAAAGAGGAGAAAACATTCATTCATTCAATAAGCCTTTATTAAATGTCTACTATATAATAGGCTCTGTGTTAGACCTTGAGAATACAAAGACAAAACTGAAACAATAGCTGTCTTTAAGGATTTTATATTCTATTAGGGGTGGGGATATAATGTATATATAGAAAATTAATATAAAAATATGAAAATTAATTTCATGAGGGAAGGCAATAGTAGCTAAAGGGATTCAGCCAGGAGAGAGAGAAAAGGTATTTACTGAGTAATGAGAAGTTTCTTTTCTTGTTTCTTCCCTAATGGGGCTAGCCTTTAGCAAAATTGTTAGGATTTTCTCTAATGCCGCCTCTTTCACACTTTCTCCCTGTGTTTTTTACTTCCCACAGGTACTCAGTGGTCCTTTCTGCTCCCACCTTCTACTCAAAATGTCACGGAGAGACTCCATGAGGCAAGCAAGGAAACTGAGTAGAATTAGTTCTACCTTCAATCTTCTACTATATAGTTAATCTTTCTCAGTCCCTCACATGGGTGGCTGTGATGCCATTTGACTCTCTCCTTACAGCCCTTCCCCCACCCTTGTTACTAATCTCATCCTAAACTAGATACCACTTTCCCCTTAATAGCTCACCTAGAGGCAGTGGTCAGATTTGCTAAAGGGCTACCCTAAATTTTCCCCAGAATTCAGTCCCAATATTTCCAGTTGACTGCTGACCATCCACTGGGATGGACAATTCATGTCTAAAACTAGATTCAACTTCTTTCTCTTTAAACTTGGACCTTCTCCCAACTTTTTTTTTTGTTTTGTTTTTTAAAAATAGTATTTTATTTTTCCAAATACATGAAAAGATAGTTTTCAACAATTCATTTTTGTAAGATTTTGTGTTCCACTTTTCCCCCTCCTTTACCTCTCTATTCCCCAAGACAGTAAGCAATCTGATATGAATTAGATATGTCCAATTCTTTTAAACATATTTCCATATTTGTCATGTTATACAAGAAAAATTAAACCAAAAGGGAATCTGGAGTCTTTGGGTTTATTGAATAGTATATTAGTACAGTCATTTACTAATGTGTCTTACACATGGCAAATCTTATTGCTTCTACCCCTACAATATCTCCCCCATCCAGCCCAATGCTTCCATTTCCATGAACACTACTACATTTCAAGACCTTACCTTTTATAGAAGGGGGAAATGACAAATATTGGAGGGACTGTGAAAAAATTGGGACACTAACTCATTGTGGGTAAAATGGAACTTATCCAATCATATTAGAGAGCAATCTGGAATTAAGTCCAAAGAATTATAAAAATGTATGTATCCTTTGACCCAGCAATATCATTATTAAGTCTATTTTCCAAACTGATCATGGAAAAAAGGAAAAGAACCTACATGTTCAAAAATATTTATAGCAACTTTCTTTGTGGTAGCAAAGAAATGAAATTGAAAGGATGTTCATCAGTTGGGGAATGCCCGAATAAATTGTGGTATATACTTTAAATGAAATACTACTATGATATAAGAAACAATGAGCAGGGTTAATTTTATTTTTTAAAATAATATTAATTTTTTCCCAATTACATATAAAGGCAATTTTAACATATATTATTTAAAATTTTGAGTTTCACATTTTCTCCTTCCCTCTCTCCCTTTTCCTCCTTTTTTTCCTCCTAAGCAATTTGATATAGGCTGTACATATGCATCTTTGCAAAACATTTTCATGTTAATCATATTGTGAAAGAAGATACAGATCAAAAGAAAAAAAATGAAGTTAAAAATACTGTTTTGATCTGTATTCGGCCTCCATCATTTCTTTCTCTGTATGTGGATAGAATTTTTCCAAGATGAATCCTTTAAAATTACCTTGAATTACAATGTAATTGTAATAGCTGAAAATAGCTAAGTCTTTCATAATTGATCATCATACCTTATTGCTGTTAATGTTTATAGTGTCCTCCTAGTTCTGTTCACTTCACTTTGCATGAGTTCATGTAAGTCTTTTCAGATTTTTCTGAAATCAACATGCTTGTTATTTGACAAGTTGTATACAATGTATACAGTAATAGCAATGCTATTTGTAGAATTACTGTGAATAACTAAACTATTCTGAATAATGTGTATATTTAAATCAACTACAAATGACCTGTGCAGGAAGATGCTATCTACCTACAGAGAAAGAACTAATATAAGGAAGTATGTGGCCTTCTCTAATGTGAGATTGGAAAGGAGAGGAAAAAGGTCTGAACTCAAAATGTAAGCAAAAAAAATTTTTTTAAGAAGTTATACAAAATAAATGATACCAGAAAATGCCAAGTAAATTAGTTCTCTCAGGGGCAGACAGATAACTCAGCTTAACTAAGATTGATTTCCTGATCTTACCCAAGAAAGAAACTCTTCAAACTCTCCAGTATAACAAGCTAGGGATAGGGACATGATCAAAACATTCATTCACTCTATGTATTACTTTCTTCTTAGTGTCTTTCTCTCCTTTAAGAAATCTAAAGAGAATCTGACTTATCTTCTTTTGAAATTGAAAGCCAGAGGACCAGGATCTCTCTCCTCTCTTCAAGTAGGATGGAAAAATCTATTAAGCAGTCTCTACCAATGAGGAGGATGAACAAATGTATTTTAAGCTGTGGTTACACTAGTAACAAAGTGCCTTACAGACAGTAAATCCTTAATAAAGTTTATTGAATTTAATTAAATGTTAAAAAGATTAGCTATCATAATATGATAGAAGAAATATTATACGTGGTATCAGAAGCTCTTGATTGGAGTCCTGTCTTTGTTTTAGCTGTGTAAATATAAGCAAGTCACATCTTTTCTGTAGCCCTCAGTTGCCACAAAATTCCCATATGAGGATAATAACATTTGTACTATCTATGTCACAGAGATTTTGTAGACAAAGTACATATTACTATTAATTATAATAAAAATAACAAATTATCAGATAACAAATTCCCAAACCAAAATATAAACCCTCTTTTAGATCTTTGAGAATTGACCAGTACACTATTGGAACCAGAACACAATCACAAACTAAAATGTTGCCCACAATTACCCAAACATAGCATTGATTCCTTCCCCCTAAAATATAAGAATGTTATTTGTAATAGGTGATACTATAATATGTCACAGAGATTTTATAGACAAAGTATATATTACTATTAATTATAATAAAATAACAAGTTATCAGATAACAAATTTCCAAACCAAAATATAAACCCTCTTTTAGATCCTTGGGAATTGAACCAATAAACTATTGGAACCAAAATACAATCACAGACTAAACTGTTGCCAATGATTACCCAAACATAGAAATGATTCCTTCCCCCTTAAATGTAAGAACTTTATTTGTAATAGGTAGTACTATACTAAATATTCATAATTTTCAGTCTATCAAGAATAAAAGATTTTCAAAACGTTGAAAAAATTAAAACCATATGAAGTCAGGATAAAGTATATATCATCCTTATCAACCTGTTGACTACTGAAATTTGCCAAAGAGGGTTGTTATAAGCCCATAGGGAGATGAACTTATATCTCAAAACTTTTATTCAATTACAAATAGTGATTATCTTATCCACCTTTGCAATAGCTCTCCAAAGTTTGTATAAAAGAAAAATAGTAGGAGAATGACCTGTCCTAGAACTATTTCTGTCTTAAATTCATCAAGTATAAGCTGGAAAAAAAAAGATAAGGAAGGAAGGAAACAAGCATTTATAAAGTATCGACTATTTTGCCAGGTATTGTGCTAAGTGCTTTACAAATGTTATCTCACAGAAGGAATTTGTGACCAAAGAACTAGAGTACATTAAGGAATGAAAAATGGATAATTTTGATTATATTAAGTTTAAAAGTTTTTATACAAACAAAACCAATGCAGACAAGATTAGAAAGGAAGCAATAAATTGGGGGGGGGGGGATTTACACCCACAGGTTCTGATATAGGTCTCATTTCTAAAATATATAGAGAATTGATTCAAATTTATAAGAATGCAAACCATTCTCCAATTGATAAATGATTAAAGCATAGGATGATTTTCAGATGATGAAATTAAAACCATTTCTAGTCATATAAAAATGATCTAAATCACTACTGATCAGAGAAATGCAAATTAAGACAACTCTGAGGTGCTACACCATACCTCTCAGATTGGCTAAAATGACAGGAAAAGATAATGATGAATGTTGGAGGGATGTGGGAAAACTGGGACACATACATTGTTGGTAGAGTTGTGAACTAATCCAATCATTCTGGAGAGCAATATGGAACTATCTATGCCCAAAGAGTTATCAAACTGTGCATACCCTTTGACCCAGCAGTGTCTCTATTGGGCCTGTATCCCAAAGAGATCTTGAAGGAGGGAAAGGGACCCAGATGTGCAAAAATGTTTGTGGTGGCCTTTTTTTGTAGTGGCTAGAAACTGGAAACTGAATGGATGCCCATTAGTTGGAGAATGGCTGAATAAATTATGGTATATGAATGGAATGGAATATCATTTTTCTATAAGAAATGATCCACAGGATGATTTCAGAGAGACCTGGAGAGACTTACATGAACTGATGCTAAGCAAAGGGAATAGAACCAGGAAATCATTGCACATGGCAACAGCAAGATTATACGATGATCAATTCTGATAGACATGGTTCTTCTCAACAACAAGGTGATTCAGACCAGTTCCAATGATATTGTGATGAACAGAGCCATCTGCATCCAGAAAGAGGACTGTGGGGGACTGAGTGTGGATCACAACATAGTATTTTCACTTTTTATTATTGTTTACTTGCATTTTGTTTTCTTTCCCATTTTTTTCCCTTTTTGATCTGATTTTTCTTGTGCAGCATGATAACTGTGAAAATATTCTTAGAAGAATTATGGATGTTTAATATATATATATTGGATTATTTGCTATCTAGGGAAGGAGGTAGGGGAAGGGAAGGAAAAATTTGGAACACATGGTTTTGCAAGGTTGAATGTTAAAAATTATCTAGATATATGTTTTGAAAATAAAAAGCTTTTAAAAAAAACCCAAATGTTCTCTCATTTAATCTTCACTGTATGATAGGTGCTATTATCTCTATTTTATAGTTGAGTTTTAATGACCAGTTTAAGATCACACAGCTAATAAGTATCTGAGAGTGGATTTGAATTCAGGTTTCTTATCTCTGTCTATTACTGAATCCACTGTTATTTTTGTTCATGTAAATAATAATAACAATTCTCTCAAAGTCCAGTCCATAGTCCATGTCATGGGATGGGAAACTGTCAGAGAGATAACAATAAAACAAGGAAATACGAGCCAAGGTGATGTATGACAGCAGCTTTGTGAGCCTGACACTGTTACAAAAGATGTGAAAGTCCAGCAGGAGCCCTGAAACTTCAACCAACTGGATTTTATCAATACCAGTAATTGGGGGAACACCCCAGCTAGAATGATAAATTTGCATCTATGACTCTAGGAAATAGAAAAGACTAGTGTTGCAGATTGATCATACTTGAAACCACCATGATGGTCAGCTTGACATAAAAGAGTGAGAAAGGGAAGGAAAGGAAAGAAGGATTTATTAAGCTTCTACTATGTGCCAGACACTGAGATATTATGCTTAACAAATATTATTTCATTTGATTCTCACAACCCTGAGACGCAATGTTATTGTTATCCTCATTTTACAGCTGCAAAAGCTGAAGCAGACAGAATTTAAATGATTTGTACAAGGTCATAGAGATAACATCTGAAGTTGGATTTGAACTCAAATCTTCCTTCTTCCATATCCACCACTCCATCCACTGTGGTAAGGAGCAATCTATTTTTTATCAAATAAGGTGATTATTGAACAAGTTTCCCCAATGCACATGTGTATACACATACACACAGAGTATATTGATTCAATACAGATAAGTGTTCTTATGCATTCACATGTGTGTATGAGTACATATACATATACACATGTGTGTATATAACTATATAGATATACACATACACACACGCTTCGTCAATTATCACATTAACTTCAATTCAGTTCCATTAGGCATGGCTTATTTGTGTACAGCAAATATCAGAAACAGACCAAAGTATAGTGAATGCTAGAATTACTGTTGTAGACATAGAAAACCTTTCTATATTTGAAGCATACTACTGGTACAATAATGTCAAAAATAATTCATACACTTGGCATTTTTCAGAGAGACAATTTTTTTTCAAATAGTATTTTATTTTTCCAAATGCATATAAAGATAGTTTTCATGATTCATTTTTGTAAGATTTTTTTCTCCTTTCCCCACTTACTTTCCCCCTCCCCAAAACAGCAAGCAATCCAAGATAGGTTAAATATGTGCAATTCTTTTAAACCTATTTCCATGTTTGTCATGTTGTACAAGAGAAATCAGACCAAAAGAAAAAACCACAAGACATTAATAAACAAACAAACAAAAATACTATGCTTCATACATTCAGTCTCCATAGTTCTCTCCCTGGATGCAGATAGCATTTTCCATCATGAGTCTATTGGAATTGTCTTGAATTACCACATTGCTGAAAAGAGCCAAGTCCATCATAGTTGATCATCAGTATAATCTTGTTACTGGGCACAATGTTCTCCTGGTTCTGCTCACTTCACTCAGCATCAGTTCATATAAGTCCTTCTGAGCTTTTCTGAAATTAGCCTGCTCATTAATTCTTATAGAACAATAATAATCCATTACATTCATACACCATATCTTATTCAACCATTTCCCAACTGATGGATATCCATTCAATTTCCAATCCCTTGCCATTACAAAAAGAACTGCTACAAACATTTTTGCAATATGGATCCTTTTCCCTTTTTTATTATTTCTTTGGTATATAAACTGCTCTTCTTAAGTGAGGTTGCTGGATCAAAAAGTATGCACAATTTTATAATCCTTTGGGCATAATTCCAAATTGCTCTCCAGGATGGAGAGTTCATTTTATAACTCATTTAAAACCATGTTTTTGTTCTGCCTAGCCTTAAATTCATTATCATTTCTCCTAAACAGAGCTAAGTATAACTTCCAAATTAAAAGGGTTAAGCCAAAATGTCTTATTAATTACTTGCTACACATAAATGTCATCTACCAAAACCCAAATTCAACAGTTCCTTTATCTCATGGAATTTTTCTCGTATCAGTACCATATCTGTGTCATAAAAGGAATTTGGTAGGAGTCCTTCATTCCCTATTTTTTAAAAATAGTTTATATATATTGGAATTAATTGTTCTTTAAATGTTTGGTTCTAATGATATTCAAAAAACATTTAGACTTGATAAGAATAGAATTGCTAATGTATGCCCAGGAAAGATAAGAGACCAAAAATTTGAATACAGGAGTCAGATTGAACCAATGGATGAAGGTTGTAACTACAAAAACTTTGATCTCCTGTAGACGAGATACATCAAACAAAAAGATGTCAAGAAGAAGGCTTAGGCTGAAAACATTAAGAGACTTATCTGGATCCTAGAATATAAATTAAATGGGAAGAAGATTTTTAATGCTATAAATACCTATGCAATTCCAGGCTGAATATACACATTTGGAATGGTAAACTGACCATGATAATTATAATTGATTTGGTAAGTCTAAAACCCCATTGCAATATTAAATAGAGAGTCCATTAATCTTAAAGCCAATTAAAGAAAGAATGACACTGTTGTGAGAACAAGCCCTAAAATCTGAAATAATTTTAGAAAGAAATAGATGAGGTTATTTGATAGAGAAAGAGAACAAGAGTTGGAAAGAAGGGTCTCCCTCTCCTCCAGGCTCTGGAAAGCTTACATCATATAGGGGTTGGGCAAGAGTACCCACATATGAATCATGCTAACACTTAAGCAAATTTGTTAAGAAGACAACTTAAAGCAAGGTAGATTGAGATGGATACCAGTAAGTATAAGCATTCAATAAAATTTGGGCAAAGCTAAAACACAAAGAAAACCAAAACCCCAAGCTTGGGTGGAACCAAAACAAGACCTGGATGTGGGAACCCAGGATCCAAGAGCTGGGGAAACCCCAAATTCTTTGAAAACACCTCCAGAATTCCTGGAGAGTTATAGAAGTCAGGATTACATTTTGGATGCAAACAATATTTAGTTACATAAAGTTAAGTTCAAACAATATTAATTAGTTAATGATAAACAATAATTCATAATTTCCTCATCCAAAACTGGAAAAAGAAAGATAGACATTCTTGGAGTGCCTGAGAAGTGAAGTAAAAAATTTACAAAAATAATCTTAGAAAGGTTATTCAGAAAAAAGACATGGCTTCGCTATGTAACAATAAAAACATATAGATAACAGTTATACACCAATGGATTTATTCATTCTAACTGAATTTGGCTTACTTGTAGATGGAGTCTATGAAGTGATAAGGAACAAAATCCAAAGCTCCACATATGTTTATAAAGAAGCATTAAAATAATAGCTGTTGTGGTTATGGAAATGGAGGGGTTTGGGATAGCAATTCAAGACCAGGTTATTGCCATAAGAAACCAGAGAAGAGCTAATGTCATGAGGCCTGCTCTGTGACTGATCAATATAGATTATGCAAGGAACTATTGGAGACTGTGTAAAGCAACATGAAGGCTTTGAGTTTAGCTTGAACTGAATACCTAAGGAGACATCTACTTGGCTAGAATTATAAATGAGAATTCTGTTTTTTATCTTCCATGAATTTACAGATCATAAACCCTCATAGTACACATAAAGACTAAAAAAAAAATTTAGAGAATTCAACCAGTAAATCATTATCACAGCTTGATTTGCTGTCCATAACTGCGCAGATAAAACACTGATTGATAAAAACTTAAGACCTGACATTTTAAATAGATTTCACTACCCCCCAAACTCCTAAATTCTAAGCTTCTTGGAATGAAAAGGTTTCAAATTAGAAGGACCTGGCTGAGGGGATCAGAATCACTTGGCAACAGTATAAGGTACATATTTCCCTGTTGTCCTCACTATTACTGGAACCGGGTTGAGAATACTTTCAGTGAGTCCATAGAGTAGGATTTTATGTCCAAAAATTTTCATTCTGCTTAAAAAAAAGTACTTTTTAATCTATCTGCACAAGACCCTGTAGGACACTGAATTCTGAAGGAATAATACCAGGAAGGTGACCTATCTCTGTACAATTTTTAACTGAACTCAGCTGGAAAATAAAGAAGAATGAGTTGATATCTCTTCTTGGGATGGGAATCCCCTTCCAAATATTGATTCATCTGATTTATTCCTGGCAAACAACCACCTTAGGCTGGCCCACTGCTACTTTTGCTCAAAAGAAAGACCCTCAGTAGCTTCCCCTTCAACTTCATGATCTTCTTATTTAAATGTGGTGTCCCCCTTCAGCTTTTCTACCATCTTCCTTAATGAATGCTTGCTCAACCATTAGTCTACCCCATATTAACAAAGCTCCATCAACATGATTCTCATAGCTCTCTTTACCAACCACAAACATTTCTTTTGAGCTGATAATTTCCCTCTTACAACAATCATGCCCAAATATAATTTCCACTTCACAATACAGGGAGAGTCATTTCTTCATGGAGTCACCTTTCTAAGATTTTTTATGCAATCTTCAAAGAAAGCCTTGTGACGTGGAGACCAATTTATGTCTCTCTTTGGGGCTTTTTCTGGACTTGCTTTACCTTTAGGGGCTTCAGAATTTGAGGTCTGTTCTTCCTTCTCTCCATAAAAGTTGTCTATGGTGAGAGCTCTTTTTGGTTTTTTATTCATTTTTTTTTAAAGGTGTAAGGTCTGTTTAGGGCAAAGGTGGGACAGCTGCTTTAATTTGCCCTGGGGCAGTTCTGCTGATTGAGTTATTTCAGGAACTGGGCAGTTCTGCCGATTGAATTATGTCAGGTGCTGGGAAGTTCTGCTTTAGTTCACCCTGGGGCAATTCTGCTGATTGAATTATTTCTGGTGCTGATCAGTCCTGTTGTTTGATTGATCGCTTTAAGGTGCTGTGTAATGGCAGCTAGATCCGATGCTCATCAGGGGTTCAGTGGTTCACAATCTATCCCCCACAAAAGGCAGACCCTCCAAACCACCTGCCCACAATCAGGACAGATTGGTCCAAGAGGCCCGAAGAAGACTCCCAGGAGTGTGAAAAGCACAATGCTCCCACTCCTGTTCCAACTCCTGTTCCAGGTCCCTGCTCCAGCTCCCTGCCCCAGTCTCCCTGCGCTGCAGTCTGGGTTCAGCAGACCACCCCCCTGCCCAATTAAAACAGACCTGTTTTGAGGTTGTTCCAGAGTATCTTCTTCTAGAATCGTGTTGTTCTCCAGATATTGTGGATTTTTTTGCTTCAAAATAAGTCTAGAGGCTTCATATGTTGTTGGTTTGAGGGGAGGTTAGAAGAGGTTACAGAGACTCCTGTCTGATCTCCGCCACCATGGCTCCACCCCCGGAAGGAACCACCTAGAGTCACCTTTCTAGACCAATGCCTTGGCTCTGAAATTCATGTGACTTTTTCTCTCTCCATTTGTTTTAGTCCAAAAAAGCAAATCTCTGGATCTCACTTGTAGAGGCTTCTTAGCCAACTGTTACCTAGAATATTTATGCATTGATGGATTCATCATTTCCTCAGTGTGTATTACTCCTCTGTTATAGATCCCATCCCCTCCCTATGGGACTCTTGTCTGATTCTTTCCAGAAATCCTCAAATTCTTAATTTGGTTCTGTTCAAGTTAACACTTGGGGGGGCCCATCCATCTATTATGTCTCATACTTGCTAAGTGTACAACCCAGTTTCTTTTAGACTTACATGTGTCATGGAATCATAGATGTAGAAGAGAATGGGGTCCGAGGCCAGTCCCCTTTGTATGCTCTTTTGAGAATGTGTTAAAAATTCCTGGGCATTTGCTACTTTGATACTATGCTAAACTTATGCTCACCCTGAATTTTTCTATTGTCCTTGGGGGCAATTTGAATTTTCTTAGATTCCTGTGTTCCCTAAATCACTTTAGTCTAGTGGATTAAGCTTTAGACTCAGTCAGGATTTTAATCCTTCCTTGGACACATACTAGTCATGGATCCATGCACACACCCTTCTGGGCCTTAGTTTTTTCATCTGAAAACAAGGAAGTTGAACTTGAGATTTAATGATATTTATGGTCTTTTTCTAGCTCTAAATCTATGTTTCTAGGGGCAGGTAGAAGGCATAGGGACTAGAACACTGCCCCTAAAGTCGGGTTCAAATCCAGCTTCAGATGTTTACTAGGTATGACAATGTGGACAAGCCACTCGACTGCCTCCAAAAAAAAAAAAATCAATGTTTTCATAACCTAGGAAATAGCCAATGAATACATTTCCCTGAAATCTTAATAGCTTATTTGATATTAATATTATTACTAATATTAATATTAACCAAGTAAATTAATTAAGTAATGATTACTTAATAGTGAATCTCAATCCCCTGCCCCTCTCCCATCTAGTCCACTAGATCAGATGTTGGGGTCCTCCCCAAAAGAATCTTTGGCTCACTGTCAGCCCCATCTGCCATGTACTTGAGAAATTTTATTAGTACCATTTACGAATAGCTCATATTTAGATTTTTACAAATATGAGTCTCCAGTTCTCGTATAAACTCTTAAGGTAACATATATATCAGATAGAGAGAACTTTTTTATTTCACCACCACAGAAAATGTAGAAGGTAAAAAGACAGACATAGAAAACATAGTAGTACACAAACCATCCCCCATTCCCTATTTTAGAAAGAAATTACATTTGGGATATCCAATGAGGATATCCCAAATAGGCAAATCATGATGTTCCACTAAAATCCCTTTCTCTTTCAGGATCCTCCATCAAGTTGAACAGCTTTCCTCTCCTCATTCCTGTGATTTGATTTAACCCTAGGTGGTAAACAAACTTTGGGATGCCTGGAAGTGTCATCTACTTTGTCTAAGTAACTCACAGTGACATGGAAGCACAATGTGCAAATCTTCTGCTAACCTGTCATTGCTTTACATTCCTTATTACTTCCCAGTTGCTGGAGACAGAATCTTCTTTTGTCTCCAAGAGACATAGGGATTCCTCTTCTTTCTCAAGAAGATCAGATCTTTGAATTCTTGAACTTGGGGTTACTCTCAAGACAACCCCAAAGTTTGTGCTGATCAAGTTATTCTCTCTCTACTAAGAAGGCCATATTATGAGCTCATATTACTGGGAAATGTCCTTCCTCTAAGAGGCAAGGATTCAGGGATGATGTTGTCTTTGGACTCCCCTCTTGGGCCATGTGTACAAGCACACATAGCTTCTATGTATTCCTTTAGGATTTCCTTACACGTTGGGGCAGCTAGGTGGTACAGTGGTTAGAGCACCAGCCCTTTAGTCAGGAGGACCTGAGTTCAAATTTGGTCTCAGACACTTCCTAGCTGTGTGATCCTGGACAAGACACTTAACCTCAATTGCCTCAGCAAAAAGGATTTCCTACCTGGTGATAATCCACTCTGAAGAGCTTTCCTTGGACTACATGGCAAGAAAACTATAAGCAACCACATTTAATTCCCATGTGTTTCTCAAGAATTCTCCATCATTCTACCAGCAGCTGCATCTCTTTTGCTGAGAAAATATGTTCTTGGGTACTCTTCTTGAGATTTGTGGACAAGCATTTGCAGTTTCCATATGCTTTTCCCTTGTATTTTGTCCCAAGATAACTTAATGGTTCAGTCATAGGAGAAGGAAAATGTTTTCCTTTTCAAAAGAAAGATTTAAGCAAAAAAAGATTCAAGCAAGAAAAGTGGCAAGAGAATCTTGCTGGCTCTTCATTACAGGGCCTCCCTTTTATAGTGAGTCCTATATATATATATAT
>JAJPUD010000961.1:275249-300109 GCA_023553655.1 Myrmecobius fasciatus
CACACACACACACACACACACACACACACACACACACACACACACACACGAGACTGCTGCCTTCCAGCTGCGAGGGGAATGATATGGTGAAGCCAGAGAGCCTGGAGCACCATGAGAACTCCACGGGAGAGGCCTCTGCTCGCGCTCTCTATCCTCTGCCTACTGTTTGAGGTAAGGGAATCGCCACACCTTACTGTATTCAAGTTCTCTCGTTTGAGACTTTAAAAAAAAAAAAGGGAGCAAAGATTTACCACATGCGCTTCTCTCCATGTCTCCCCGTGACCCTGAGCCCCACAAGGCTGCCTCCCCCTGCATGCCCTCTGTTCTGCCCCCATCCCTGAGCTCTGCGTCAGCCCTTTCACCCTGAGATTCAGGGGGAAGGAAGGATGCCTTCTCTCCCAACACCTCGGAGAGGAGAGAGCCAATGAATGACTAGGTTTAGTGGCAGCACATCAGTGAGTGGCAAGGCTGCGCTCAGGGCTCCGTCCGCCCGCCCGCTGTCTTCTAGGGGAAGCGAGGGGGCTGGAGGCAGGCGGTCAGTTTCAGTGCTGCTCCTGAAAACCATGGAACATTGATTAAGGCAGCGGGAGCAGATGTGCACCAGGATGGGCTGGAGAGCACTGCGTGGGCGCTGACTTAGGGCTGCCGGCTCTTCAGAGTTGCCATCGCTCTATCCCTCTGGAATTCCTCGGGTCCTCGTTCCAGGCATCTCCCGAGTTGGAAAAACCACAAGCCAGGATATCACTGTAATTTCACGCTCGTTGGAAACCTGACCCAATCACTTTACTTTCTGGGCTGTAGGTATCTGGGGCAAAAACTGCTCTTGAATGCCATGTACTTCTGAATGGTGCCCAGGGGCCCATCTCAGAGGTGAGTGCGTTGCTTCAGACTTCAGCGATTGAACATCCTCCCTACCTCTCTCTCCCTCTCCCTTCTTCCCTCTCTCTCTTTCCCTCTCCCTCCTTCTCTCTCTCTCTCTCTCTCTCTCTCTCTCTCTCTCTCTCTCTCCCCTCTCTGCTCTCTCTTCTCTCTCTCTTTCCCTCTCTCTCCCCCTCTCCTCTCTCTCTCTGTATCTCTTCCTTCCTTCCTCCATCCCTCCTTTTCTCCTTCTGTCCTCCATCCCTCCCTTTCTCCTTCCTCCTTCCTCCCTGCCTCTCTTCCTTCCTCCCACACTCCCTCCCTTTCTCCCTTCCCTCCTCTTCTTTTCTCCCTCCTTTCCTTTTCTCCCTCCCTCCTTCCCTTCCTTCCTTCCTTCCTTCTTTCCTTCCTTCCCTCTGCTCTCCCTCTCTCCATTCCTTTGTTCTCTTCCCTTCTCCTCCTTCCCTTCCCTTCCCTTCCCTCTTCTCATCCCTTTCCTTCCCTCTTTCCATCCCTTTCCTTCCCTTTCTCTTCTCTTCCCTTTCTTTTCCATTCTCTTCCTTTTCCTTTTTTTCTCTGTCTCCCCATCTTCCTCATTCTCTCTCCTCTCCTTTCTCTTTCTACTCTCTCTTCTCTTTCCCTTCTTTCAGCCATTATTCTATCTATCTAATCTATCTATCTAATCTATCTATCTATCTATCTATCTATCTATCTATCTATCTATCTATTCCATGCAAGAAGACAGGGAGACCAGAGGCAGGAGGTCTAAGAACCCCCTTTCCCTAGTATCCCTTTACCTTGTTGCTTCCTTGTCACATGCCTCTAGAAAGAAGCAATTAAAGAATCCTGTAGGGAAAGGGACACATCACTTCCAAAAATACTGCAGGCAGGGAGAGAAAGTGATGGCCAGGGAAGGCTACTTGGGAGGGGGAGGGCCGGTAGTGGGGAAGGACTGGGGGGGCCACTATGGGAACAAGGTTCCTAGAATAAAAAAGAATGTAAGAAGATTAACACGGACAACAACCACCACAAAAAAAAAAAAAATAAAAACCTCTCTTATATACACTCTTCCCCCCCTCCCCCATTGCTTTTCCTTCTCCCAGGAATCTGGCTAGAAGCCTATGCTGTGAGCAAAGGATTTAGTCATCACGAACACTTAAAACCACAACAATTTTCTGGGAGAAAAATTAGATTCTTTCAGACAGGTTGTGGATTTCTAAATTAGCGGCAGGGGAGAAGAGTAAAGGGAAGAGTGGGGAAGTGAGAGGTATGGTCCAGTAGCACTGAATCTAGGGGGAGGAAGGTCATGAGCTCTTGGTACACCTTGATCACAGAATCAAAGATTTCAATCTAGAAGGGCTATTGAGTCCAACCTTTTTCTTTTATACATAGGCATCTGAGGCACAGAGAGATTAAGTGACACAGCTGGAAGTTGTTTTTTTTTTTGTTTAATAGATTGTCTAACTCCTTTATGCTACAGATAAATAAAGTGAGGTCCAGAGAGGGGAAATAACATGCTCAAAATCATACAGCTATTTAGTGCTTACTATAGAAGTCTGCATGTATAGGTTACTCTATCCCTAAGATAATTTTCTGTATCTTTTCTTCTCTTCCTTTTTTTTTCTTTTTCCAAATTCTATCCATTCTGGAAGCCAAGAGACTTAAACTTGAGTTCCACTTTGACCACTAAGCTACCTGTGTGATTACTTTATAGGCTCATAGAACTTATATGTACAGGGAGGGGACTTCTGAGATCATTTGGCTTAAGTGACTCATTAAAAGAAACCAAATGGAGGAATACACAGAGACTTGTCCCAGATCACTCCTTATGAGGTTACACACAGAATAGGGATTTAGACCTAGGTCTTTAGATTCTAAATGCAATGTATCCTTCCACAGGTTACTTTAGGGAAAATCATAGGATTGTAGATTAGAGATCATTTAGTCCATGATTGGAGAGCTGAACATGTGACTTGTCCAAGATCATTCTGGGAGGGATAATGGCCCCAAATTCAGCATATCTTCCACTATGCTAGGAATCTTCCAGAAGGAATTGTAGCCATTTTCAATCATTAGTCTCGTGAGAAAGCTAACTCAGAATGAGAACTGGGCTGGAGTAAGTCTCTGGGACTTTATATTATTTATAAAATGGGGTGCCATGTGAGACAGTGGAGAGAGCTGAAGGTCTGAAAAGACAAGATATTTTGAAAAATAAAGGGTAAAATTTTCAGGTACACAATAGGCATTCCCAACTGTAGAAAGAATAGTTCTTTTGATAATAGGCTTCAATATTCAATAGGCTTGAATAGTTCAATTGCTTTTAGAGAGACTGGTAAAACTATGAACTTGCCTATAGAGCAGTTTATAGTACTACCTTTGTCCCAATCTATATCTATATATCTCCATCTCTACCTATCTATCTATTTATCATCTATCTAATTTCCCAAAGGACTTTGGGGGGAGGGGTATAGAGCTGACTGAAAAGAAACATCATCATGCAAATGCTACAAGTAATGACTTTCATAGGGAAGGAGCTTTGGAGCAAAGAAGGATAGAGTCACACTTTTCTTAACTCCTACCTAGAGGTGACAGTTTCAGTGTTGAAGCTGGAGCTCTGAGAGTAAGACTTCTATTGGGATTATTGCCCTAGAAGGAGCCCCATAGCACTTCAGCTGAAGTGATGGCAGTAGCACCTTGTCAAGACAGTAGCTGCCCATCAATGAGTGAGCTGCTGTACCCCAAGTGGCTTAGCAACATGTCCATCCCATCCTAATAGCAACTGTCAGTGTAGCCAGTGATTCGTGGCATGGATGTATGTTACTGATTTGTCCTTGCTGTAGGTGTTCAATCTTAGTCCCTAAGCAGAATGACCTCAAACTTCAAGTATTTGCTACAAAGCATTTACCCCATCAAGTTTATTTTTGAATGCAGCACAGAAAATAGATGAAAATCATTCCTCTACTTATGGAAACTGGCATCTCTGCTACCAGGACCAAGTAACTACTGGGCTACATGCCTATGAGTCATCATTTATTAGGCTCAGTGGGCTGCCAGTTACTTGACTGAATCTCATATGATCTACTTTTGCCTGATCTGTTGCATCTCCAACACTCATTTATCTAAGAGCCAAAAAGGACATTTACAAAAAGACAAAGAGACAGGGATACTATGTTCATACCCACATATTTGCCCAGGTGGAGAGATAGAAGTCATTCTTGGGAAGTCATTGCTTCCACAACTTCTGTCTCTCCACCAGGAAACTTACTACAATCTGTGCCTAGATCACTGCCAGGGAAGAGAGAGATCTGTTTAAGTGGTTAACATTTTTGTTTGCACACCCAGTTCTGAGTCAGTAACCAGTTAAAAGGCTTTTCTTTGGCATACACTAAGTGGTCAAAAACTGTCATGGAGTACCTCTGAATGCTCCAGAGTCCATGTGAAGGATTTCATCAGGCAGATCAAGCTAGATATGTTCACAAGGTTTGGACTGTTATCGGACAGTCAATTGTTAAATTGACTTGAATTGAATCCTTGTTCTACCACTAAATAGTTTTGTGTGACCTTGAATAAGTTACTTCCCCTGAATTTCTTCCTAGATAAACTTATTGAGTTATTCCATCTCTAAATTCAATTCAGTATCCTCATAAGATAGTTGCAGATTGCTTTCTAAATATGTAGACAACTCAGCTTACATGTAGCATAGATATCTCATCTGAAATCTAGCTTTCTCCAAAGGGGACTTTAGTTTTTGTCTTTTTGAGGAGTAAGACAAGAACTAGGGCTAGACTCTTTGTCTTTCCCTCACCTCTCTCCAAGAAGGGTATTGGGTTAGAATTACATCTACCCACCTAAAACACTAATAGTCTAGAGTTAGAATATTTTGTGGGGTTCAAGACAGATGCTACTTTCCCTGAGTGTTCTCAAGGAGATAGTAATGCTTCGTTTACTACTGCTAGTTTTGCTCCCTTCCACCAAATGTTGGCTGCACAAAAGATCGTTATAAATAGCCATTATACCTCTTTATCAAAATAAGTAGTAAAGAGAAATTAGAGAAGTTATTCAGATTAAAATAGACCAAAGAAGGCACAAAAATAAAACAACTCTTCAGCTGGGAGTGAGAAAAGATTTTAGCTATCAAGAAGAAAAAATACTCTCACCAAGGGGAATTTGCTTTTAAGAGTCTCTAGTGTTGCAAGTTCTGAAAGTCAAAGGAGATATTGGGGGCCAGCTCCCCACATGTTGGCTTCTCTAAAAGAAGTCTAACTACCACTCAAAAGTCTTAATTTGTCTCTCTCAACTACTTCTTTCTAAGTTCTGTATCTTTGAAATCACTTCTTCCTTCACACAAGTTTATAGTATTATAACTCAGCATTCTTTTTTAGGAATCATGTCCCTTTAATTACCACCTCTCTATTGCTCTGCTTCCCAGATATTTTCACAGTTATCATTTCATTTTGTTCTTACAACATCGGGGAGAAAGGTAGGGCAGTTTAGTTTCTCTATATGAGAGAGAGGAAGGGAGGGAGAGAAGTAGGAAGAAGAGATGGAGAAGGAGAGAGAAAGAGAGAGATAAAGAGACACACAGAGAAAGACAGAGACAAAGAAAGAGAGACAGAGATAGACACACACAGACATAGAGAGATGGGACTTGGTTAGGGTCTCACAGAGTGGCAGAACTAGGACCCAAATCTGGGTCATCTGATTTCTAATACAGGGCATTTTATATTAAAGCTTCCTCAGGACGCTGTAGAATTGGGAGTTACTCTCATTTATCAGTTTTCCTGGTATCCCTGTCCTGAAATCAAATGTCCAAGGTCTTTGTCTTTACAGGTATGTGCCCAGCTCTGCCGGATGCCATGTACCTGTCCCTGGTTACCCCCACGTTGCCCTCCTGGGGCACCTCTGGTCCTAGATGGTTGTGGCTGCTGCAGGGTGTGTGCTCGGAGGCTGGGGGAGCCCTGTGATCAACTAAATATCTGTGACCAGAGCCAGGGGCTAGTATGCAACTACAGTACCACCCCGGGAGACAGGAGAGGCACCTGTAACTGTAAGCATGTTTGTGGCCTTAGAAGGAGTAAGGATGGGAAGCAGGTTGGGTATAAAGGACTGGAATTTCTTCCAGGGCCAGTCCTCAACAAACGAACTTCCTTTCTCTGAGATCAGAGGCACTGGGGACATTTAGGAGTTGTCCAGACTTCCTCTGAGCACAAGCTGCCTTGGACTTGGCCTTTGGAGTCATTTCCTGGGCAGGACAGTGTCTTCATTGAAATCACAGGGGACAGAGGAAGATCTCAGGCCAAAAAAATCTCATAATGTTAGACCTAGAAAGGATCTAAAAACATAGAATATAGAATGACAGACCTCAATGAAACATTAGCAATCATCCACTTCAATGCTATCATCTTATAGAGAAAGAAACTGAAAGGAACTGATTTGTCCATGTTCACACAGCTAAAAAGTATCAGAGCCAAGATTCAAATATAGCATTCTTGAACTCTAGATTGTGTGATTCTTCCAATAAATCAGACTTCCAATGGACTTATTGAGGAAACATCACTGCAGGTTGAGAGTGGTCAAGAAAGGCTTCCTGGAGAAGATTGTGCTTGAGGTGGACTATGAAGGACCCCACAACTAGCCAGTTCTTCTAGTACCTACCTACTTTAGGAACTGACCTAGGTCTGCTGAAGATCCTTTGAAGTAACTTAAATTAAGAATTTAAATCATTTTTTTTTGTTCAGAAGAGTTATCAAGTGACAGAATTTTAGAGATGTAAGGGAATAAACAGTTTTAATTGAAAAGACCTCAGAGGTCTTCTAATCTAATCTTATTTTACAGACGAATCATGTAACTTCTCTTCAGTTTCCTTGAAATATATTTCTATACTCATTCCTCTCTCTTCCTCTCCTTTTCCCTCTCCCTCTCCCCCTCCTTCCTTCCCTCTCTCTCATCTGTTTCTCTGTCTCTCTCTTGCTGTCTCTGTGTTTGCCAGTTTCTGTCTTCTCTTTGTGTTCCTCTCTGTGTCTTTCTGTCTCTCTTTCTTTGCTTCTCTCTTTGCTTCTCCTTCCCCCTCCCTTCTCTCTCCTTCTTTCTTTCCCTATTTCTGTATTCTTCCCCCTTTTGATCAGAGAAGATGAAAATGAGTTTCAAGTGCCAGCCACTCTTCTCACCCTCTCCTTGTCAACATAAATGTTTATTTTTCATCTTGATTGAGATAATTTCCCCTAAGTTTTCTATCTCTTCCCCCCCCCCAACCTAGTATATTCCTCTTCCCTTCTTTCTTCTCATAAAAAGATCGTCAAGGCATAAGTGAATCATTCTCAGACCTTGTCTAATTAGACTCCCTCTAAGAGCCTAGATGGTAATAAAGTTAAGAAGGGATGTATGTAACATCTCTTCGTATTTGAATATAAGCAATTTTTCCTTGTTTAGTATCTTTTGGTGGCTTATTCATCTGTTTCACTTAACTTCTGTGTTTGAACTTCAAAGTTTCTGTGCAACTCTGGTCTTTTCATTAGAAATGCTTGGAAGTTCTCTATTTCATTAAAGATTTGTTTTTTTCCCCTGAAGGCTTATACTTAGCTTTGTGAGTGAGTTATTCTTGACTGTAAGTCCATATCCTTTTCCTTCTGAAATATTGTATTCTGAGCTCTTAGCTACTCTATGGTGTGATCCTGAGAGTGATTCCTCTGTACCTGAATTCTTTCTTTGTGGCTGCTTATATTATTTTTTCTTTGATCTGAAAACTCTGGACTTGGGCTATAAAGTTCTTGAAAGTTTTGACTTTGGTATTTCTTTCAGGAGGTGACCAGTGGATTCTTTCTATTTTGTTTTGTCCTCTAGTTCTAAGAGACTTGGGAATTTTCTTTTAAGATTTTTTTTTTGGCAATATGATATCTAGGGTCTTTTTTGGGTCGTGGTGTGTAGGTAGTATAATAATTCTTAACATTTTTTCTTTTGGATCTATTTTCCAAGTCAGGTTTTCATGTTTTGGTTTTGGGTTTTGTTATGAAATATTTTACATTTTCTTTTATTTTTTCCACTCTTTTGACTTGGTTTTAATATTTTCCATTGGCTCATAAAGTCTTTGGTTTCTATTCAGTCCTTTCTAATTTTCAGGAAGTTTGTTACTTGGATAAAGTAAATAAATGCTAAGTGATTACCACTCTTTGCAATTCTCTCTTCTATAGTCTCCATTTCTTTTTCAACATTTTCTTCTAGCTCTCTCATTTTATTTATAAAAACATTTAAAATGAAAAAAAAAACTTAGTTCATCTCTTCAAGGAATTATAGTTGAATCTAGGCCTAAGCTATATTTTTTCTTTCAATCTTTTCTTCTAGATGTTTTTGAATCATTCTCTTCCCTTGAACATCATAATATTTATTTTGTTTTGTTTTTTGTTTACTCATTCTTCTGGCCTACTTCCTGACAGGACTTGATGTGAAGGGTAGGCTCTGCTATATATTTCTGAAGGGAAGGTGTGGGCCTTTTCTGTTGCTATTTTCTTGGTGTATTGAGTATTGTGTAATTCAGGCTCTCTTGGACAACTTATGAGGACCTTAAAGCTTTCAGTGCTCTTGAAGGAATCTGATTCAGGGCAAAATTTGATTGCTGTCCTCCTGGTCAAACCTCTTCAAGTTCCTGGCCTGGATTTGGAACTGAACAAGAGTAAATTGCTGCTGTATTAACCACTGTCAGTCAGCTTGGAAGCTTTGCTCATTCAGCATCATGGAACTTCAGGCCCCATATTGGTCTAGAATTCCCACCCTTGTTATTACTCTATAGACTCCATCTAGGGTTAGAAGTTGGAACTGAGACCCTGCTCTTCCCCTAAGATCTGAGCCATATCACTGCCACTTGCTTCTGAATTTTCTCCTTTCCTCACACTTCCTAGCTTGGGAACATGACCCCTGGGTCTGAGTTCTCCTTCCTTACTCTACCCTGGGTTTGGCATACAACCTGGATAATGGGTAATAGTCTCTGTTTCTGTTGAGGTGTCCTAGTATGGTTCTGAACTTCCTCTTGTCTGGTACATAGTCTTTCCTTGGTCCTTTTCTCTGTGCTTTCTGCATGGCACTCCTAGTCAGACCCTGTCCTCTCTAACCACAGACTTCTCTGTTTCCCTAAGATAACCTGGGCTGGAAAAAAATTGTGTCTTTTTCTTAGATTTCATAACAGAATTTGGCCTGATACAAAATTTTCTAGATCTATTTGGAGAAGTTTAAGGGCTTAGCTCTCTGTACTGCTTCCTGGTATTATGGCAATTGATGGCATTTCACATAATATAAATTTTATGGACTTGAAACCTGAAGCCTAGAATAGGAAGTGCCATCCAAAGCCACATGGCAAATTAATGGCAGAGCAGGATTTAAACCCTGGTCTTCTCTTAGTACAGTTCTCTTTCTAAGGAGGCCAGGAACCTGAAGGAGGGATATTCTCTGTCATTATGCTCACATGCCATATTCATATGTGCTCAAAAGCACACACAATACACATTCATTCTCTGGCTTTCCTGGGAGCATATTGGGTATCAGAAAGATAGGAAGTCCTTGGGTCTTCAGGTCTGGTCCCTGCCCAACTCAGGCATGAGAGGAGTGAAGCTCCTGACAGCTGTCATGAAAGGTACCAGGAAAAACAGCTAAGATTAAAGCTCTCCCCCACCCCCACTGTTTCCTCCACAACTGATTTTCCTAAACAGATGCCACTGTTTACAAGACAATCTTATCGACAAGGAGACAGGAGGTCTCTAGGGACTCAGACCCCAGCCTGTCTGGAGCAGGAGATTAAGGTGGCAGCCAGCTACTCCTTGGTTTCTAGGAAACGGGTGTCCACATGGCATTAGCCCAAAGTTGCACAGGGTTTGGAGTCTGAATTGACCTCTTACTTTTGGGAGGCAGCATGTGAACATGTGGTAGGGGGACAGTGTATGCTCCCACCTACCCCCTAGCTCTCTGAGGGAAAGACTGGGGGCCAGACTCTCACTCAAAACTGCTCCAATTTGCATTTTTTAACAAGTCTTTATTTAGCACTTGCAACCTGTTCTCCATAACTGGAGGGAAATAAGCAAGATAGAAGAGTAGAAACACCTCTGCAATTGAAGACAGATCCTGAATGTGTTCATTTCAAGTCCCCATATTCCCCCTTCTTACTTTCTAACTCTTCACATTTTAATGGCAGATTCCCTGAAAGCTAGATCTGAAACTGTCTCAGTCTTTTCCTGTATTGGGGAATTCTCTTTTTGCTAACAACATTCTCAGCCCCAAGTGATTTGTAAGGGGGAAAAATCCTGAATTTGTCACTACCTGTAAGACGGGCATACATGAATTCATTCATCTGTAAGATGATCTCTAATGTCTCTCTCAGCTCTGATTCATAAGATATAAAGACCCAAAAAGACAAAGTCCCTTCCCTCAAGGAGGTCATGGACTAGTTGGGAAGATAAATCATACACATCTGAAATACGTTCAGAAGAAGCCCCAAGAAGTCCTAAATTATGAAAGATAGGATGATGTGGTGTACTGCATTCTAATCAGGAGACATGGATTGGAATCCTGGCTCTGATACTTACTGGCAGCTACGGGGCTCCATAGTGGGAAGAGCACTTGGGTCTGGTGTCAAGAAGACAATTTCTTGAGTTCAAATTTGATTTCAGACACTTACAAGCTATGTGATCCTGGGCAAGTCACTTACCTGTTCCTTACCTGTAAAATGAGCTGGAGAGGGAAATGACAAACCAGTCCAGTATCTTTGCCAAAATTAACAAACATACAATCCAAATTATCAAATGCAACTAAACAACAAAATAACAACAAAATTATTAATAGGGTCCCATATTGACTGCTTTATTGACTATCACCACAGGTGCCTGTTAATACACAGGATAATAACTGCTGGTTTTGCTATATAGGTTTATAGACTATTTCTTTAAATATATACAAATGACTGTTACTACACCTGGCTGGCTATCGGGCTCTTGATTTTTCCCTTCACAGTTCCAGAGGATGATGGCAGCTGTGAAGTGAATGGGAGGATCTACCAAGATGGGGAAACCTTTCAGCCAAGTTGCAAGTTCCAATGCCACTGCTCAGATGGGGGTTTCACCTGCCTTCCCCTTTGTAGTGAGGATGTGCGGCTGCCCAGCTGGGACTGTCCCTACCCTAAACGAATTGATGTCCCTGGGAAGTGCTGCCAAGAATGGGTCTGTGACCAGGGCGTCCAGCCCATCCCAGCAGCAGGTAATGTACCAAAACCAGGGTCAGTCAAGTCTGACTCGGTACCTCCTAGCCTTCATGTTCCACTTCAGTGCCACCTTCCTTCCCCTTCATTCTCCCCTGCCCCCAAACTTTCCCATTGTCTTGGCTCATACAGGAAAGTGTGGATCAGTGACTGCAATACTCCCTTTCTTTTGTTTTGTTGTAGCTTCCATTGTGATTTTGTTAAGCACCTAGAGTGTACAAAGCTTAGCTGCTGGGGAAGATAAAAAGTTTAGATGATGATGATGATAATAACAACAATAGTAAGAATTCTCAGCACATTAGGGTTTACAAAGTACTTTCCTCACAGCAGTCTGTGATATGAAGTTGAGAATGTAAGTGTGATTTCCTTCAGTTTATAAATGATGATACCAAGACCAAGAATGGTCAAGTAATTTATTTTAGAGTTAAAAGGAACTTAGAAGTCATTCAGTTCTATTCCATTCAATCCAACCCAAAACATTACTCCATTGCCTAGTATGTGCCAGTTAGTGTGCTAGGTAGATATTGACAAAAGTAAAAAAAAAAAAAAAAAAAAAAAAAAAAAAAAAAGCTGTTACCTATAGGATGGAGGAGTAAGGGAAAAGAAAAGAGAAGGTTTAGGGAAAGTTTTCAGGAACAGATGACATTTAGGTTGGATCATCAATGTTTCAATAAATAGATAAATAAATATATAATATAGATAAATAAATAAATAGGGGGGCAGCTAAGTGGTGCAGTGGATACAGCACTAGCCCTGAAGTCAGGAGAGCCTGAGTTCAGTTGTGGTCTCAGACACTTAATACTTCCTAGCTGTGATCTTGGACAAGTCACTTAACCCCAATTGCCTCAGCAAAAATAAATAAATAAATAAAAAGGGCAAGGGGGACACTTCAGGCACAGGGAAGATCAGTAAAGACCATAGATTTATAGTTGGAAGAGATTTTAGAGATCAAATTCAAATCCCTCATTTTACAGGTAAGGAAATTGAGACTAGAGAGGCTGTGTAGGTTCATATAATTAATAAATATCTGAGGTGAGATTTGAACTCAAATTAACTAAACTACAAATCTATCCTCTATATCATGAATATAGAGTTGGGAAAGAGTGAGATATGTATGGAGGGAATAGCAAATAATCTACTATGATTGGAGCACAAATTACATAGAGGGATGTAAAATACAAGATTGAAAAGTCAGGATGGAAGCTGATTTGGAAAGGCTTTGAATGTTTGAGTAAGTCAAACTGAGATCTGAAAAAGATCTTGATTTAAAAAGGTCAAGGTCTCCCACTGCATCCAGGACCATCTCCCATTATCCTGATCTATATCTTGCCACTAAATCCAGATGATTCTGGAGAACAAAGTGAAGCTGGTAGTCTTGCACAGCCCTCCCTCACTTAAATCCAATTTACTAGTATGTTATGACATCACCTTCCTGATGTCATGATTCTCTTTGAAAAGGAAGGACAAATAACAAGAAGGAGAAGTTTAAATTTTATTTAGTGGGCGATCGGAAACCAGTAAAAGTTTTTGAGCAGAGGAGTAATAGACAAAATAGCTATGTATAAGGAAGATATTTGAAAGAAAGATTGGAGGGGGGGATGACTAGATGTAGAGAATCTTAGTCTGAAACCATTATAACAGTTCAAGTAAAGGATAATTCCATGGAGGTAAAGGAGAGGTAAGAGGCAAGAAAGCAGAGACTGAATGACTAGTGTAACTCTTTCTTCAATAACTCCTGCATTCTTAGACTCTCCTAAAATCCTTGCTACAATCTCTGCTTGGAACAGAGAGGGAAAGAGAAGGTCTGGTCATAGAGCTGGGACAAAGCATTTGTGGGCTTGAGCAGGTATAAAAATTTCCCCTTGTGTGTTACGGTCCCTGGAGGCTTTGAGCTTTTGACATAACATGGCACAACACAAGCAGTTTGACTTATTCCAAAATCAGTCCCTACATCCCACAGAGATGGAGATTTTTCTGGTGTTGTAGAGAGATATCAATGCATCCCTCATTGTGCTCTGTGGGTCTCCTACTCCTAGCTGGCTGCTTATGCCTTGTTCTGGCTCTTGCTGTCAAAAGTTGAGTTTCTAAGAAATTGTTAACACAATGTCTCACGCTTCCTTCCTGGTCAGTGCCCCAGTTCCTGGGACCTCCAGTACCGCTGTCCCCTCAATTTGCCTGCCAGGAATGGAGCACATTGTGGGGCCCTTGTTCAGCTACCTGTGGTCTGGGTGTGGCCACCCGGGTGACCAATCAGAATCCACACTGCCGGCTGGAGATCCAGCATCGTCTGTGTCTGCTGAGGACCTGTCCTCCTTTAAGAGGGACCCACCGCAGTGTCTCCAATACCTCTTAAGAGGAGATGTTCCTTCTATGCTTGTGGATAGAAGCTTCTGGGACAAGAGAGCCTCCAACTTGTCAGACTTGGAGACTGACTGCCAACATCATCTCCTTCTGAGGCTTCCTTCAGGCTGCTCTGACCTTTTGCTCCAATACCTGCCTTTGAAAGAAACTCATCCTCTCAAATGGAGGTCCTAATAATCCGTCCTCTAGAACTCATGATTAGGTTTTGAGCTTCTCCAAGATACTACAACTAGTCAAGACTCAATGCACATTTGCAGACATAAGTCACCTTAGCATCACAGAATGTAGGAATAAAAAACCTTCAAGATCATCTGGGATCCATGGGATAGACATCAAGAGATCTGTGAACGTAAATGGGAAAAATTACTTATTTACTTTCACTAACCTTTAAAATTTGCCTCCATTAGGTTTTTAAAAGAACATTATTCAGAGAAATGGTTTACAAGCTTTATCAGACTGCCAAAAGTGTCTATGACACAAAAAATTAAGGACTTCTAATCTAGTGCAGCCCTTCATTCTACAGAAGGAACTGAGACCTAGCAAAGAGCTATTTAATTGAATAGACTGTTCTCTTTTCTTTTACATTTACATTTCACTTAGTTGTTTGTTTCTTTATTTTTAAAAATAGCATTTTATTTTTCCCAATTACATATAAAGAAAAATTTTAACATTCATTAAATTTTTTGAGGTTCAAATTCTTTTCTTTCTCTCCCTTACCCCCTCCCCTCAAGACTGTAAACCATTTAATATGTTATATATGTGCAACCATGCAAAACATATTTCCACATTAGTCATGTTGTGAAAGAAGACACAGACAAAAAACATGGGGAAAAAAGTGAAAAACAGTATTCTTTGATCTGCATTTCTTTCTCTGAATGTGGATAACATTCTTCATCATAAGTCCTCTGGAACTGAAAAGACTTCTTCAGGAAAGCAACAACAGCAACAACACATGAACTTAACTTTCCTATTTGCCCAAGACTGAACATGTGAACAAAGTCACAGAATCTCCACCATAGAAGAATCTTCATAGATTCTCCACTGAGCATTCTCTAGAAGACAATGCAGGGCAAGGATGAATTTCAAGTTTCTCTGGAGAGACTACCACTTTAAATAGGACAAGAACACTGTGGAATTGAACCAAGTATCCATTTCTAAGGATTTCTGTCTTTGAAATAGCCCCTTTTTCTTATGGACCCTCAGTTTCCCTATGTCTTTGAAATAGCCCCTTTTTCTTATGGACCCTCAGTCTCCCTATGTAAAATGAAGAAACAAGATCAATAATCTCTAAGTCCCTTTCTGTCTCCAGTAATCTACTTTTAATGTAGGTGGAGATGTGGTTGGCAGCCCCAGAGAAGGCCCTTAGGAGGCCCAAGTTTCAGTGCGCAAAGCTCACACACTATGCTGGGCTCCCAAGGGTGCCATGGAAGTGACCTCTGGAATCTATAGCTCCACTGGGAGTCAAGTACAATGTGTGTGGAAAGCAGTGCCAGTAGTGTTCCTGCCTTTTTATCCCCAGAGATATGCTTGTTCAATGTACTTTTCTGAGTCTATTAAAGCATTTTTGTGGAAACGCCTGGTGTCCTATGACAACCCTTGTCTTTGAATTCCCAGAGGGAAGAGGACACAAGGGTGGGGATAAGCTTAAAGCAAGTATAGAAGACTCCACATTCTCAGAAATTGAACTCTGCCTGAAGAAAGTCACATATCAGGCCTTAAAGAATTTGAATAAAGATATTTCTGATTAAATTTTGATGAAAAATTGTGGAGTTTTTTTTAGGGGGGGGAAATACTGAAAATCTCAGGTCTTTCTTATACCAAGTCCATCGCATACCATTCTTTGTGCCACCTAAGTCTAACAGTTTAAACGCCCACAATTCCAAGATGTCTCCTTCCAAGATCTTTGATCACCTTCTCTGAGCTAAAAGAACTCACATAATGATGGCTTCTATTTCTCTCCTCTCCTCTTTTCTTTTCTCCTTTTTAAATTTTCAATAGCATTTTATTTTTTCAAATACATGCAAGGATAGTTTTCACCTTTCATTTTTGTAAGACATTGTGTTCCAAATTTTTCTCCCTTTTTCCTTTATCTTCTCCTTCCCAAGACAGCAAGCAATCTGATATAGGTTAAACATGAAATCCTTTTAACTGTATTTCCATATTTGTCATATTGTGCAAAAAAAAAAAATCAGACCAAAAGGGAAAAAAGCCATGAGAAAGAAAGAAACCACAAACAAAAGATGAAAACACTGTGCTTCAATCCATATTCAGTCTCTATAGTTCTCTCTCTGGATGTGAATGGCATTTTCCATCCCAAGTTTATTGGATTTAGATAGCTTTTATTTCTCAGACTTTTTGCTCTTAGGGCTCTTTTACAAACGTAAAAATTGTTGAGAACCCTTCAAAGAGCTCTTGTTTATGTGGTTTATATTTATCAATATTTACAATAATAGAAATTAAGATATCTTCATATTATGATGATAAATTATTTTGATCTTGAGAATTCCCTGAAAGAGTTTTGGGGATCTCTAGGGGTCCCACAGTTCACTTTGAGAATTACTGCTCTGATTTTTCATGGTTTTTAAAGCATTTTTCTTGTAACAACACTTGGAGAAAGGTTATGTGGGAATTATTATCTCTATTTTATGGAACAGGAAATGGTCTTTGAGTTACTTACCACAGTAAGTAACTGGCAGAGCCAGGATTGAATATAGAGGTAGTATGGCATGGTAGGAAGAATGCAGGTTTTGAAGGTAGGCAACCTGGGTTTGAATCTGGTTCTGCCACTTACTATCTTAGCCAAATCACTTAAGTTCCCTGGACTTCAGTTTCCTCATCTATAAAATGAGGAGGCTGGATAGTAAGGTGCACAGTGGATAAAGTACCAGGCTTGGAGTCAGAAAGACTCATCTTTCTGAATTCATATTTGGCCTGGAGACACTTAACTAGCTATATGACCTTGGGCAAGTCACTTTTCCCTGTTTGCCTCAGTTTCCTCATCTGTAAAATGGGCTAGAGAAGGAAATGGCAAACCATTCAAATATCTTTGCCAAGAAAACTCCACAGGGGGTTACAAAAAGTCAGACAAAACTGGAAAATGACTGAACTGAAAAAAAAAATAAAGTGGTTAGACTCAATGACTTCTAAGGTCTCTCCTAGCTCTGTATCTGACTTATCAATCCAAGTCTCTATTCCAAATTCTGTGCTTGCGCTCACTGTACCATAGAACCTAGTCAATGGCCTTTGCTAAGCATTGGAGGAAACTCAAAGATAAATAAGATCCAGTCCCTGCCCTCAACAAGCTTGCAATCTAACAGTAACACAGAAGATATGAATACACATAGGTAAAGAGACTGGACTATGATTTTGCTGGTATAGGTACTTCTTAGAAAAGGAAACTCCCTCTACCAATATAGGTTAACACCTTCTTTAAAATTTAGAGTCATAGATGATGACTAGAGCACTATGAGGTAGTGGCTTGGACTGTATTTTAGTATATTTTAGAGGCAGGATTTGAACCCACATATTCTTGGCTCCAAGGTCAACCCTCTGCCATGCTGCTTTATTACAGACACATTCAAATACAAATGAGAATGTAACACATGCCTCAGAGATATACAAAGGGTCATTGAATCAAATGGGAATTCAATAGAAGACTAAGAGGATACATGATTCAAGTGGTACCTGAAAAGGAATACCATCTACAACACACCAGACAAGTGGTTACCCAGCCTTGGCTCTAAGACCGTAAGTAGAAATGAGCTCATTACCATGGAAGGGAGCTCATTCCACCTTAGGATAGCTCTAACTGCTGGGAATTTTAAAAAAAATCTAATGTCAAGTTTAAGCCTGCTTTTCTGTAATGTCCCTCCTAGCTCTGCCCTTTGAGGTAAATTTGAATTTGGACCCTGCTTCTCTGATTCCAAGTCCATTGAACAAGTCACTGAACCTGTTGGAACTTTAGTCTTTTCTATAAAATAGGCAAACTTGTTTCCCCCCAATAGTATTTTATTTTTCCAAATATATGTAAAGATAGTTTTCAACATTCATTTTTGTAAGATGTTATGTTCCAAATTTTTTCTTCTTCCCTTACCTCCCCCTTCCTCAAGATAGAAAGCGATCTGACATAGGTTAAATATGTACAGTTTTTTAAGCATATTTCCATATTTGTCATGTTGTGCAAGAAAAATCAGATCAAAAGGGGAAAAACTACAAGAAAAAAGGCAAGCAAACAATAATAACAAAAAGTGAAAATGCTATGCTTTGATACACCTTCAGTCTCTTCCTTCTTTCCACTCTCCCTCCCTCCCTTTCTTCCTTCTTTCCACTCTCCCTCCTTTCCTTCCTTCCTTCCTTCCTTCCTTCCTTCCTTCCTTCCTTCCTTCCTTCCTTCCTTCCTTCCTTCCTTCCTTCCTTCCTTCTCTCCTTCTCTCCTTCTTTCCTTCCTTTTTTCTTTCTTTCTTCCTTTCTCCCTCCCTTCCTCCCTTCCTTTCTTCCTTCTTACCTCCTTTCCTTCCTCCCTTCCTTTTCCCTTTACTTCCTCCCTTCTTTCTTCTCTCCTTCCCTCCCTCTTTCTTTTTCTTTCTTCCTTCTTCCCTTACTTTCTCCCTCCCACTCTTTCTTTCTTCCCTCTCTCTTTCTTAAGAATCATACCTTAAACCAAAATTACTCTGATTCTCAATCATGGAGTACAAATAGGTCCCAGGCCAATCCCCTTTTGGTCATTGTTTGTTTGGGTTCTTATTGACTCAGATTAAATGTAAATAGCAATCATTTCTGCTTTGGCTAGAAACCCTGAGAGTCTTTCCCTCCTAGATTTATTTATTTAGATTTTTTTGACCAGGTTAAAGAGAAGTTCATGGCTTCAATTGTTGCCTAGCCTTAATCACTGAATAGGTGCAGCCTCAATCAAACTGAGATTTAAACAAATCTTAGCTTAAAACAAAAAAAGGCCATCTCCAGTCATCCTAATCTCTGTCTGGCCATCGGACCCAAATGACTCTGGAGGGAAAAATGAGGCAGGTGACCTTGCCCAGGCCTCCCTCACTTAAATCCAATTCACTTGCACATCATGGCATTGCTTTTCTGATGTCATAGTCCTCTTCAAGAATGAAGGATAAACAGCAGCCTCTGGGATATCTCTAACAGAACTAGGGAAATGGGAAGGCATCCAGCTGGTAGGGGTTGTCCTGTGTCTGGTAGAAATTAAACAGCGGACCAATGAATTGGTTGGAAAAGAAAAAAGGTTACTGGGTGCCTTTTTATGTAAATGGTCTTTCTAAAACTAAGATGGGAAAAGACCATGAACTTCCGACCATCAAATCATGAAGACTAGTCATCTGGTGGGTGGTAGGCTACTAGAGAAAAATAAGAGGTTCCAAGAGGTATTAGAGATACAAGTGTAAGAGTTTGATTGAATCTTTGTTAGAGACTAAGAGTATCTTTTTATGTAGAATGTAAATGTGTCCCATACTTCCTCCCAAGTATGGTATTTACTATGGCAGGTAATTTCTTTTTTATAATTCTTTTTTTGTTATTAAAGTTTTTTATTTTCAAAATATATGTATAATTTTCAACATTCACCCTTGGAAAACCTTATGTTCAAAATTTTTTCCCTCCTTCCCCTCCCTTCTCCCCCCACCAAATGACAAGTAATCCAAGATATATTAAACATGTACAATTCTTTTATATATATTTCCACAATTATCATGCTTTACAAAAAAAAAATCAAAAAGGAAAAAATGACAAAGAAAACAAAATGCAAGCAAACAACCACAAAAGAGTGAAAATACTATGTTGTGTGTGGTCCACACTCAGTCCTCTCTGGGTGAAGATCATTCTCTTCATCACAAGACCAATGGAATTGGTCTGAATAATCTTGTTGAAAAGAGCCACATCTATCAGAATTAGAGGATGCCCATCAATTGGAGAATGGCTGAATAAGTTATGGTATATGAATGGTATGGAATATTATTGTCCTATAAGAAATGATCAGCAGAATGATTTCAAAAAGGCCTGGGGAGACTTACATGAACTGATGCTAAATGAAGTCAGTAGAACCAGGAGATCATGGTACATGGCAACAGCTCATGAAAAGGTTGAATAACAGCTGACATAGAAACATGAATAACAACCTTGAAAGTAGATATTTTCTACTCCTGGAGTAAAAGATTTGGAAGAGTCATTTATTTTTAAAAAAAATGTTTGTACCATAGGACACAATACAAACATGTTTTTTCACACTAGTAACAAACTTAAATAAAATCAACTTTTTCATTGACACAAAATATCACATTACATTACATTCCTCTAAGAAAACTGCACTAAAATTATTTTCTCTAAACTATACTGAAGATGTTTCAGACAGTGTATCAATTTAGGGACCTAATTTCATACAGGTATATATCTAGTAACAGGCAGATGACTAGGCCAAATATTATTTATCTAATATTTACCTAAAATATAATGACTACATATTTTCAGATTGAAACTAGCAAGATCTTATATACTTGTATGTATGGCTCCTACTGACAATTAGCTCTGATTATAAAAATTTCCTATAGGAAAAAGCAGGGATATGATTATAATAGCATCAAAACAGGTCCTTTAAGCTTCAGCCTGAAAAATGGATAAAGCATCCTTAGTTCCATTTGACTTTAGATAATGGTCAAAGTTGAGAACCAATCATGAAGTAAAAATTCTACCTCATAACCAGACTCAGGAATAATCAGGTGGGAAACAAAAAAATGGAACTGGGAAACTGAGTCAGAAGGACCCAACCTTGAGCAGAAGCCAGAGTTGTCTTCCAAGATCTTTCCCAGATAGACATCAGGATGGCATCCCTCTGAATAACTTAGGACAGTTCTCTCAAATGATGGATTATTGACTTGATCCATCATACCATTTCTAAATTCAGAACCCAAAAGAATATTAGTTACAGTCCCAAGAGATTTTATCTCTAATAGAAAATTCTATTAATCATAGCTTAGAGCTAGATACCTTATTTTTACTCTCATGAAGTTGCAATGAGAAATAAAAGTTTACCAAGACTCATATTCATAGAAGATTTTGTTTAACATCTTTAACATGTTTTCCTTTTCTTTTTCTCCAGTTTAAACTAACCTTGATTCAAGTATCAATCATTAGAAATCATTTCTACATAATAAACAAGCTTACAATTTCTTAGTGAAGACATTCCTTGTTTGGAAACTATATATTCTTTGTTATCTTCCTAGTCCTGAGGAGCCCAGGTGTGGTAACCTTAATTAGTGGAATTTGTTTCCAAATTACACACACACACACACACACACACACACACACACACACACCATTTATCTCAACCTTATATGTTGGTCACATCTAAAAACCCATATAAAGTTATCAAATATGAAGCAATTATATCCAATAAAAGTTAACATTCATAGAGCATTTGCTTTATGCTAAGTGCTTTTGCAATCATCTGATCTTCATAACAACCACCATTATTTCTCTTTACAAATCAGAAAACTAGGCAGAGATAAAATAATTTGCCATAAATTACATTGCTAATACATTTCTGCAACTGGAACAGAGAATAGTGGGCTTACCAAATGCAGAGGCTGACTGGCTTTCCTATCTCACACTGCCATGCTTGGTGCTGCCAGGGGCACCCGGATTCTTCCCAAGAAGTTGCTGGACATAACTTGCTAAAGGCTAGGGTGGCTGGTACCAGCATCTCCCTGTGATGGTAATTGGAGGTGCCAGGATTCAGGGAATTCTGATAATGGGACCTGATCCCCACTCTACCTCCCTCTCTAAGCTGGGTTGGGGAGATGTTGAGCTGTTGCTACTTCCCCCATTTCTACATGTGAGGCAGAATTTGAGTTTCCCTACAGTTCTTCATCATTCTCTTTTCTTAATCTGTTCTGAGATGAGAGGGTCTGACAGAGGAACATGGGCTATATTGATCTTGTTAGCAATCTCCACAATTGAGATACACTTAGGACTCCAGGGAGTGGATTGGGTTGAGTAATCAGGGTTGTGGAGAGGGTCCCTTAATATCTTCTGGGGTGCTTTCACTTTTCAGCATCTTCTTTAGCCTTTATGTAAAGTGAACCCCATTTTTCTTTCCCAATGGAGCAGAAAGAAACTCCAGGCAAGATAGTAGTCAAAGAAGGGTTAACAAAAACTTGCTATTTACCTAGTTTTTTTTATTCTCTTTTTTTTTTCAGAATGGGGTAAATTCTTTGAATTATCCCCAATGTCTCAGGAATTCTTTTCTTGCAATCTTAAAACTACTAATTACCAAACTCCTTGACCATTGCTCTCAAAGCCTTGGAAATCTGCTAAGATGTTATTTTAGCATTTCTGTAATTTTAATTAGCCAACTTTATTTCTGCAGCCTCCAGCTTGGTCAGAACTGGGATCTATAGGAAAAAAAATCAGGTTTTTCCTTTTTTAAGGTGGAAGTCAAGGTTGTTAAGAAATCTTTCCCAATATTCTAACTATAGTGTAGGAGTTTTTTTCTTGCTGGCTGCATTTTAAATCTTTCCAGGTAACAAAACAGAACAAACATGACACCGACTTTCTGCACGGAGACACAGATAAAAACAAAAATAATATGGAAGAGGACTGTCCCATCTTTGCCAAAAGCCATAACATTTCTATTCCTAAAGTACCACATCTCCTCTGGGATCCTGGGGAGGGTGAAAAGGTGGCAAAGATTTCCTAGTCAGAAGAGAACTATGCCAAAATTAGTAAGAATTCCCAAGACTAAGTATTCCAGTCAAGGAAAGTTTGCTGAACTTGGAGCTCCTGACAACCAAACAAGCCTTCCTAGATGCTTGGGGTATTCCAGTTATAGGAGAGAGGAAAAAAAAGAATGAAAGGCTTACCTTGATAAGGAAGGAATGAAGTCAGAGGAAACTCTTCCCATATGGGCCATTAAATGTTGAAGTTCAAAGAAGACCTCAAAAATGTTGGGGTTTCAGACTGTGTTATGAGGGTCTTTAAAGACTTTGCAGATTCAGACCCATCTCCAAATCAAGGGGCAAAATTTATTATAACTGCTTTTTTAGTTCCTTTGTTAATTATTTTATTTTTCTGGTTATATGTATATACTAATTTTTTAAATACACATTTCTTTATGAATCATGTTGGGAGAGAAAAATCAAAACAAAAGGAAAAAATATGGAAAAGAAAAGAAAAACAGGGGGGAAAGTGAATATACCATGTATTGATTTACACTGAATCTCCATAATTCTCTTTCTGGATGCAGATGGTATTTTCTATCTAAAGTTTATTGGGATTGTCTTGGATCATTGAACCACTGAGGAGAAGCAAGTCTTTCATAGTTGATCATTACACAATCTTGCTGTTACTGTGTACAATGTATTCTTGGTTCTGTTTGTTGTACTCAGTATCAATTCATGTAAATCTTTCCAGACCTTTCTGAAATCAGCTTGTTCATCATTTTTAAAAGAATAATAATATTCCATCACCTTCATATACTGCAACTTAGTCAACCATTCCCCAATCGATGGACATCTACTCATTTTCCAATTCTTTGCTACCACAAAAAGAGCTATTACAAATATTTTTAGCACATGTGGATCCTTTTACCTCCTTTATGATTTCCTTAGGATACAGACCATTTCACAACTCCACCAACAATGCATTAGTGTCCCAGTTTCCCCATATGCCCTCCATCATTTGTCATTCTTTTCCTGTTATCTTAGCCAATCTGAGAGGTGTGAGGTGATATCCCAGAATTATATTAATTTGTATTTCTCTAATCAATAGTGATTTAGAGCATTTTTTCATACAGCTAAAGACAGCTTAATTTCATGATCTGAAAATTGTCTATTCATATCCTTTGAACATTTACCATTTAGGGAAGTTTATTATAATTGTAATGCCAATTGTAATGTAACGTGGGCTAAGTTCCAAAACAATTTATCAAAGAACCAAGAGCAAGAATATACATTTATAGGAAAAAATTGGAGACATCAAGGGCTTCATGTCACTAATATGCTAATTTTATGGCTTAGAGGTAGAATTGAGAAATGGTATGGTATGGGTCTCATTATTATTTCAGAAACTTTGTTATCACTGACCAAGAGATTGTTATCTGACAGTCAGCAATGCTTGTGGAACTACAGCACTCCAGAGGTCAGGGCACCTCAGGGTTATGGCTACATCTTCCCTAGAAGCTAGGGGAAGAAATATATCATTTTTAATGCTTGCTCTTATTGTGTACAATATATTCCTGGTTCTGCTTGTTTCACTCAGTATTAGTTCATGTAAATCTTTGCAGGTCTTTCTAAAATCAGCTTGTTCATCATTTTTTTTTTTTTTGCTTTTTTGCCGGGGCAATTGAGGTTAAGTGACTTGCCTAGGGTTACACAGCTAGAGAATGTTAAGTGTCTGAGACCAGATTTGAACTCAGGTCCTCCTGACTTCAGGGCTGGTGCTCTATCCACTGTGCCACCTAGCTGCCCCTTTGTTTGTCATTTTTTATAGAATAATAATATTCCATTATTTTCATATGCTACAACTTATTCAGCCATTCCCCAATTGCTGGGCATTTACTCATTTTTCCAATTCTATGCTACTATAAAAAGAACTGTTACAAACATTTTTTGCACATGTGGGTCCTTTTCCCTCCTTTATAATTTCCTTGGGATACAGATCCAGGAATGGCACTACTGGGTCAAAGGTTATACATAGTTTTGTAACCCTTTGGGCGTAGTTCCAAATTGCTCTCCAGAATGATTGGATCATTTCACAACTTCACAAAGAATTCACTGGTATCCCAATTTTTCCACATCCTCTCAAATATTTATCATTATCTTTTCAGTCATCTTAGTCAATATGAGAGGTGTGAAGTGGTATCTCAGAGTTGTTTTAATTTGTATTTCTCTAGTCAATGGTGATTTAGAGAATTTTTTCATATGACTATATAGATTGAGCCTCAATATCTTACTTGAAGAAAGCGTAATTTCTTATGAGGTGCAATTCAAGAATCAAGCCTTCTAGACAGGGAAAGGGACATTTCCTAGATCAGTATTAGTCTCAGGAGTTGCCTTGTTAGATGTCTCAAATGCAAGAATTCTAGAGTCCAGCCTATCAGAGAATAGGTCCTGGACAGGACGAGGAAAGATCATTCTCATCAGAAGAAGTTATGAGTTCCAAGGGGATTACTACAATACAATGAGAGGGACTATCGAGGCTTTGTGACTAGTATGGACTTAATTAGAAGGAATTTTTATCTGTGACAACCTAAAATTTGTTTCTTTTCCGGGGTACACAATTCCAGAGTCATAATGATGAGGTCTTGGTTAATTAGGTGTGTTGGCAGAGAAAGCCTGAAATATTGCTAAGATCTTTCCCTGTGATAAGCAGGGAAAAGCACTGATGGGATCGGCTC
>JAJPUD010000961.1:300119-321973 GCA_023553655.1 Myrmecobius fasciatus
GTGTAATCCTACCTTGTGTCATATTCCCTTTCTCCTGGTCAGTTGTGAATTCCATTGGGCAACTTATCTTTTCCATTGTGGAACTGTTAATTGTTAGAACCTCTTTCCTTGCTAACTAAATGCCCTCCCAAATCTATTTCATATTTACCACTTCTGGTGCCTATTTTACCTCTTCATTTTGTTTGTAACCTCTTCTAATAAATAAATGTACTTTTTGGCAAGAAAAATAAAACCTTTGTGAATTTTTCACATATGAATTGCTACTGAAGCTCATTCTTTGGTATGTCTACACCAATCTCATCAATAAAATAAGGATAGATACCCAGTTGAGTCTTTGGATAAAAGTGGAAATCATCAGAATGGGGGAGGGGGAAGGTTTACTTTGATAGCAACTTCAAATTTGCTTCTCTTATAAGAAAAATCTGCTATGAACTTAGAGAACATTAGGACCCTGGGGAAGAGTAGAAATCATCAAGAAAGAGAAAGGAATTCTGTTGATTGTTTATGGGCAAACGTCTCCTTCCTCTTTCAAAACTTTTATGTGCTTTCTGGATTTTTTCAGCAAAGTCAAATAAAGGAAAAAAGGAAAGTTATTTTTATGTGCCAGTACCTGTGCTAAACCCTGACAATATAAAACCAAGCAAAAAGAAAAACAGTCCTTGTCCTCAAGGAGTTTACCTTCAAATGGGGAAGATACAAAATGGCAGCAGCCAGATGATTCAGTGAATAGAGTCCTGGGCCTGAAGTCAGGAAAATGAGTCTTCCTGAGTTTAAATCTGGCCTCAGACAATGTCATGTGTGTGACTCTGAGCAAATAACTTAACCTTGTTGCTACAGTTTCCCCATCTGTAAAGTGAGTAGAAAAGGAAGTAGTGTACCATTCCATTATGTTTGCCAAGAAAATCTCAAATGGGGTCATGAAGAATCAGAAATGACTGAACAACAACAAAAATAAAAGGGAGCAGAAGAAATGTCAGAGGGAGGATGAAGGTACTAGTGGGAAGAGGGAGCATGATTTTGAAACCCAGAAAACTAGGAATAGGGCTGGGAGGCAAATGATGGCTGGCCAAGAGGGGAATAACTATCTCCTTTATTAATTTTACTACCTGAAATGGGTTTTTTTGTTTTTGTTTTTTTATCATGCCTTTTTACTGAAATCGGTGGAGAAGTAAACATGAACTCTTA
Source organism: Myrmecobius fasciatus (assembly GCA_023553655.1). Taxonomy (NCBI): domain Eukaryota; kingdom Metazoa; phylum Chordata; class Mammalia; order Dasyuromorphia; family Myrmecobiidae; genus Myrmecobius; species Myrmecobius fasciatus. The sequence continues at coordinate 301,305 of JAJPUD010000961.1, forward strand.
TTTAGACATTTTCCTGAGGAAAGGCCTTCATCTCCTCTCCCCTTTTCCCATTGGTAAATTCCTCCTGGAGCCTCCATTTGTGAAGAATCCTAGCTGACCTACATTCATTCTCCTCTCTTTCCTGGCTTTCTGGACTTCAAAATCATACTTCTACTATTATCTCATCCTCAAAATTGCCTTAGGACGTCCTCCAGAGTCCTCCCTCTGGGGTATCCCATCATTTCAGTGGCCTGCTCATCCCAGAATATTTCTGGGCAAAATCTTCCCTTCTCTCCCATTAATGAATTTCTCTGGGTGCTTATATTTTGTAGAGGGGCCAGATTTCCCTGCTTTCATTCTTTTCCCCCTCTACCCTATTCCTGATTTTCTAGACTTCAAAATCATTGCCCCCCTTGCTGGATATCTGCATTTCCACCCCAGCTTTCTTTCAAGCATTATTTCCTTCATCTGAACATAAGCTCTCTGAGGGCAGGGACAAGCTTTCTGCTTGTATTTGTAAACCAGTACTTATCAAGGTGTCTGACACTTAGCACTTAAATGCTTGTTTCCTTCTTTACTTTCTGAGAAAACTGTGGGTGGGAGCATAACAAATCTAGAAAGAATGGAACTTTAGACCTTAGAATTATATAAAGTGTTGGTGGCCTCTGGAACTTTCCCTCAAGGAGGGAAATAAGACATAAATAGATATAAGAAATCCAAATTACAAATTTCACTCCTCTTGATTAATGCCATATTAATGTTATAGAGAGTAAGTGACAAAATAATCCAGGACATAGTTTTGAACAGTAATGTAATGCATCTCTGTCTCCGTGTGTTTCTGGAATTGTAGGCAGCCTTAGATTGCCTTTGTAACCCCAATCTCCAGTGCAGTGCTGTTCACAGATATTCAGGGACTCTCCCCTCTCAACTTTCACATTCCTGGACCTGCTCTTCCTACATAGAACCTGCTAAATTATGAACCCTTCCACCACTGGTATGCTGGAAAATATTTAACAAACTGCTTGGGGTAGGGGAAAGTGAAGGAATATTTCCAACACACTTTACAATAAAATCTGCATTATTAACATTTTCTCCATCACTTTATTAAGTACAGATAATCAACAAAACAAATCAAACCTTGAGGTATAAATGCTCATACTGGAAATTTAATAATCAGCTCAGGTTCAAGCATATCCTTGCTTCCAATCCACAAAATTTACCGCCTCATTCTCAGCTAATCTGTTGAACTTTTATTTTTATTGTCTTGTTCTTACACCATTAATATCCCCAATGTAGTCCTTTTTCCTCTCTCAGAGGGATATTTTTTATAACAAAGAATAAAAAAAATTAGGAAAAAGCAAAACTAACCAACATTTAAAAATCTGATTGTGTCTTCTCATATGTCTTCTTTGGAAATCAAATATAGTCTGCAAAATTTCATAGTACTGAGTTTTGATTGTTTTATTGTTCATTTATATTATTGCTTATATAATGGATTTTCAGTTGTGTCCTACTCTTTATGACATATATGGGATTTTCTTGGCAAAGATATGGGAGTGGCTGTCATTTCCTGCTTCAGATCATTTTACAGATGAGGAAACTGGAGCAAACCAGGTTAAGTGACTTGTCCAGAGTCACACAGCAATAACCAAATATCTGAGGGCAGATTTGAACTTAGTAAAATAAGACTTCCTGATTTCAAGTCCTGCATTCTAGCCATTGTGCCACCTAGCTGCTTGTCATCAAGTATATTGTTTTCCTTATTCTATTTATTTCAGTTCATCACTTCACATAATTCTTTCCAGCTCCTCTTCATTCTTCATAGTCACTGCCTCTTTGGGTGCAGTAATATTCCATTACCTTCATGGACCAAAGCGGCTTTAACCATTCCCCAAATGAAGGACAACTGATGAACTTTATTCAACCATGGGCATTTTTTTTTCTTTTATGGAAACAAAAGAACAGAGGATTTTTCTCTCTCTCCACTTTTGCTGTTCTGCTCAGCTGATGGGTACTACAAAGGGGGACATTCAGAAGAAAAATAATTTTATTTAATTCATCTTAATCAAAAACCAAATATGAAATGAGGCCTCCTCTTAGTGGTCTTGTTTTGCATTTGCAGTGAAAAGCCAAACTAGCAATAATGAGAGCTGAAACCACCAAATATGGTGTGTAGTTAATATTAGCACTAAAAGATCTTAGGATTTAGAGCTGAAAAAGATTTCAAAGATTACATAATTCAGCCCCCTTCTTTTGCAGATGAGGAGATCGAGGTCCAGCTTGGGATCATAATTGGTCACACAGGGAGTTTGTAGTGGCTGAGTGGGATTTGAGACTAGAGCTCCTCAATCTGGGGCTGTTCCTCCTACACCCTGCTGCCTCCCCATGGACACCAGAATAAAGTACAACTTCCCATCTCTTCTCTGTAAGCAGTGCCCTCCCGGGGAAGGGGTGAAGGGTTCCAGGTGGGGGTAGCTGACCCTCATGTCTGAGTCCAGGATGACTGCTTCTCTGGGCCCCAGCCCAGGAGGCTTTGGTCACTTCCTCCTCCTTTCTACCCCTCCTAATGAGATGGTTTGCAGTTGTGGTCATTGTTATTGCTCCACCCAGGCCTTGCCGCACTCTCCTAAGCAGGCAGCAGGACAGAGAGAGAGGGGAGGCAGGAAGGATCAAAATGCCATTAGATATAGAGGAGGTCTCTCTTTAGCGTGAGCCCACAGCCAGGAATTGGCCAGCCTACATCTGAGCTCCAGGGACTGTTGTCCAGTGCACGAAGAGTAGCTAAGAAAATTTTATTGCTGCTACTCTCTAGGAGGGAAAAGTCCTGGGATGCCAATATTCCCCACTCGAAGATCTAAGACCTAGACTGACCAGGTAGGGAACTCTGCCTCTGGTGACTTTACAGGGTAGTATAGACCATAGTTCCATAAATCCCCCTGAAGTGGACAGACATGGACCAGAAAGGCAAACATCCTGGGGTATAGGGAGTACCCCTCCAGGTACCTTCCCTGACTTGTCCCCACTGATCAATCCTACCCCTGATCTTGAAGCCTCAATTTTTAAATAATTCTCACTCAGGGCCTCCTAACTACTTTCCTCTTTTTGTTTCCAGTCCTGAACCAAGCTAGCATGTTACTCAAGGGCTAATGGGAGCTAAGCATATAAATAATAAAAACAAACATTAATACAGGGCATGTAGAAACTCTTGGTGCAGTTTTAATCTATTAAAACTTAAAATTACACCAAGACTTTTGGAACACTTTGTATAATCCTTCAGGATTAACCAAGTATATTACCTGCTTTATTTTATTTGTTTCTCTCGACAACCTTGTGAGATAGATAGAATAAGATATTATTATCCCCACTTGACAAATGGGGAAATGTGAAACTCAGAGGCTAAAGTGACTTCACTATATCCCGGACTGTCAGAGCTGGAAAGGACTTTAGGTCACATGGCTAGTAAATACCAAAGAAAGAACTGGAACTCAAATCATCTGACTTTGGAATCAGTGTTCACTGTATATCCCTACCTCTCATCACATACGTCTTCTCTCTCTCTTACCCTAGGATTGCAAGAAAGGTTTTATAGTCCCATTTTAAAATTGAAGGAACTAAAAACCTGATATGGTTAAGTGTTTTACCCAAAGTGATACAACCAGTACATATCAATAACCTCAGCCAAAATTCAGGTCTCCCATCTGTGTGATTGTATATCTATCATGCTAGTAAAGAGAGGATTCTGGAATGAAAAGAGTATCAGGCTTAAAGTTAAGATTCCTCCGTTTCTTGAAATGTACTATCTAATCACTTCTCAGAGCCTCAGTTTCTTCCCTTTTAAGAATAATATACTGCCCACACAACTCAGGGTTGTTGTGCAGAAAATAATATAGCTATGTGAACTTGTGATTACTTCTCCTCCCTCAGCTGCCAGGTGACTGAGGAGCAAGTCAATAAAACATCCATTAAAACTAACAGCCCATGACCAGGGAATGAAGGGAACTCTTGGAGCATTGGAGATTCTAGATTTGCTATAGCCGCTCGTGCAGGTTGTCCTTCCAAAGGTCATAGCTAAGCAGGAGGTTCTTCTGGGTGCTGGTCACAGACTTATCACATGGCCCTGAGAGAGATGCTTCTATATTCCGTATTGCCATTACTCTAATTTCTAGATTGAGGCTCAACACATTAGGGCACAAAGAAAGGGAAACTTCCTGTTCTTCAGAGCATTCCAACAATAGAATGGGATTTTTTGATGGGTAATGATTTCCCCATCAATTAACATTTATTAAGCTCCTACTATGTTCTAAACAGTGTACTAAGTACTGGGGTTACAAAGAAAGATAAAACACAATCCTTAGTGACAAGGAGATCACGACTAACTGGGAGACAACATTTAAATAGTTCTATACAAACAAGCTAAATGCAGAATGAATGGAAAATAATCAACAGAGAGAAGGTAGTAGCATTGAGAAGGTCAAGAAATGTTTCCTATAGAAGGTAAGATAGTAGCTGGGACTAGTCAGGAGGGGGAGATGAGGAGAGAGAAAATTCCTGGTGACAGCCTGGGAAAACACTAAGAATTCAGAGATGAAGACTTATGTGAGAAACAGAGAGAAGACCAGTAGACCAGTTTAGTGAACTGCCTATTACATTATATAGTATAAGGTATAAGAAGCCTCCTAGTGGGAGGGAATGGGTATGAGCAAAAGCAGACTGGATGACCATTTGTCTCATATGCTGGAGAGGAGCTTCCCACTTCAGGAGCTGGGAAGGGGACTGGATGATGGATCTCAAAGCTCCTGCCAGGTTTGGGATTCAAAGGTTCCAGACCTGCTCATCTGATGAAAGCGCAGAATCTCCTTAGAGCCAGAGGGAATCTTAGTTTTTCTCCTTTCCTAACTCTGCCCCAGAAGGGATCTCCAGCTGAGTCCTATGAAGGAGTTGTCTGCTAGCTTCTTCTTAAAGGCCTCATTAACCTCTCAGGACAGCTCAGACCATTTTTGAACAGCTCTAATTGGTGGGATGTTTTTCCTTACATCAAACCCACATTAGTCTCTTTGCAACAACTTCCAGTTATCTGTTTCTTCAAGTTCTGCCCTCTGGGGTAAAGCAAAACAAGCAAAATGTTAACAACTCCCTCCAAGAACTTATTTCCCATGATTTTCCCCCTTTTTGGTCTAGCTTCCTTCAGCCAATCCTCATATGAAAGAGGCTCAAGGTCCATATTATTGGGCTTGCTTTCCTTTGGACATAATAATGGATAATCCTCTGAAGATCACCTCCAATTTATCCTGTATACATCTTGTTTGTACATAGTTATTTGCATGTTGTTTCCTCACTTTGAAATCCTTGAGATCAACCACTGTATCTTTTTATCTTTCTTGCTTAGCAGTGTCTGGACACATAGTAGGTACTTAATGAAAGCTTGTTGACATGTTAACATTCTCCAGCCTACCTTCATCCTTATTTTGTCCTAATATTTATAGCAGGCAATTTCATTATATTTAGAAATAATTATGTCAGATTTTGAATTCTCAAATAGATTTTTGAGACTTTTCCTTCTGTCTCCTAAAATGCTGACCTTAGGATGTATATGCACTGCGCACAATGAAGAGTTCTTGTAGATAAAATACAGGGTCTAGAGTCAGAAGACCTGAGTTCAAATTGGCTTCAGACACTTCCTGGCTGTGTGACCCTGGACAAGTCACTCCACCCTATTTGCCTCGGTTTCCTCATCTGTAAAGTGGGCTGGACATGACTGAACAACAAGGAGATGATGTGTAAGAGGACACAGAGAGAACATCTGCTTGGCCACTGATAATCTAGGAAAGTTGCCTAAATCATTGAGTGGTTAGGTAAAGTATTTAGGGCCATCAAGTCAATACTATTTCAAAGGAAGAATTTGAACACAGGTTATCCTGGCTTGAAAGCTTGCTTACCCTATAATAAACCCAGACTATCTGCCATATTTACAGGAAATTGTAGCAGGGTTAGACAGGATGAGCAGGTATAGCAGCACTCTGATCTTTAGCAATGGAAGGATTGGATTTCAGCAATGGATTTCATCCCACAGATAAAATCACAAATCCTTCAGAATCCATTATACACACATAAAAGTGTGCAAAATGAATTATATTGCATGCACCAACCATGATCTGACTAAGGTTGAAGAGAATTTCATAAGAGAAGCAGGTACACTATTGTGGGAAGAATCCTCAGGAGTCAGGAGTCTTGGATTTAAGTCACAGACTTGCCAAGAATCATGTGCTATCACTTAGCCTTAGTATTTTCTTCTAAAAAGGAAACTAGACTAGCTAGAGGAACTTGAAGGTCACAGAATCATAGAAGGTCATAGATTTGGAACTGGAAGGTATTTTAGAACCTAGTATACCCCCCCTCATTTTTATAGATGAGGAAATTAGGACCTTAGATAGTTAAATTACTTGATTAATGCTCCATAGATAGTAATCAGAACTAGGATATGCACCCAGATTTTCTGGCTCCAAATTCACTACTCTGAAGCTCTTGAACAGTCTATCCAACTGTCTCTCCTAGTTTTGACATGGTATGCTTTACATTCCAAGGCCTCCTCTAGCTCTGACACCGTTCTCTTTTTTTTTAAATAGTATTTTGTTTTTTCAAATACATGCAAAGATAGTTTTCAACATTCACTTTTGTAAAACCTTGTGTTCCAAATTTTTCTCCCTCCTTCCTCCCCACTTCCCAAGACAGCAATCCAATGTAAATTAAACATGGGCAATTCTTTTTTTTTTATTAAAAGCTTTTTATTTACAAAACATATGAGTGATTTTTCTACATTGAACTTTGCAAAAAACTTTTTTTTTCCCAAGCTTTTCCCCTCCTTCCCCCCACCCTCCACCCCTAGATGACAGGTAATCTAATACATGCTAAATATGATAAATTATATGACAAATCCAATATATGTATACATATCTATACAGTTATCTTACTGCACAAGAAACATCAGATCTAGAAAGAGAGAGAAAAAAAAACCTAAGAAGGAAAACAAAATGTGAGGAAATATTCACAGAAAGCGTTAAAATGCTGTGTTGTGGTTCACACTCAGTTCCCTCAGGCCTCTCTCTGGATGTATATGACTATCTTCATTGCTAAACAATAGGAACTGGTTTGAATCACATCATTGTTGAAGAGAACCATGTCCATCAAAATTGATCATCTTATAGTCTTATTGCTGTGTATAATGATCTCCTGGTTCTGCTTATTTCACTCAGCATCAGTTCATGCAAGTCTCTCCAGGCCTCTCTGAAATCGTCCTGCTGGTCTTTTCTTACAGAACAATAATATTCCATAACATTCATATACCATAATTTATTCAGCCATTCTCCAATTGATGGGCTTCCATTCAGTTTCCAGTTTCTAGCCACTACCAAAAGGGCTGCCACAAACATTTTTGCGCATGTGGGTCCCTTTCCCTCCTTTAAAATGTCTTTGGGATATAGTACATGGGCAATTCTTCTAAACATATTTTCATAGTAATCATGCTGGATAAGAAAAATCAAATCAAAAGGGAAAAATACAAGACAGGAAAAACACAAGCAAACAAACAACAACAACAAAAAGGTAAAAATAGTATGCTTTGATTTATACTCAATCTATTGTTCTCTCTCTGGATGCAGGATAGCACTTTCCATTCCACATCTATCAGAATTGCCTTTAATCACCATATTATTGAAAAGAGTCAAGTACATCAAAGCTGATCATCACATAATCTTGTAGTTGCTGTGAACAATGTTCTCTTGGTTCTGCTTATTTCATTTAGCATTAGTTCATGTAAATCTTTCCAGGCCTTTCTGAGATTGTCCTGCTCATCATTTCTTATAAAACAATATTCTATAACATTCATATACCATAACTTATTCAGCCATGCCCAACTTATGGGCTTCCACTCAATTTCCAGTTGTCACTACAAAAAGGGCTGCCACAAACATTCTTGTGCACATGGGTCCTTTTTTCCTTTTTTATGATCTCCTTGGGACAGAGATCCAGTAATGACACTGCTGGATCAAAGGGTATGCACAGTTTGATAGCCCTTTGGACATAGTTCCAAATTTCTCTCCAGAATGGTTGGATCATTTCACAACTCCACCAATAATGCATTAGTGTCTCAATTTTCCAACCTCCCCTTCACCATTTATCATCATTTTTCCTGTCATCTCAGTCAATCTCAGAAGTGTAAAGTGGTACCTCAGAGGTGTCTGACATTATTCTCATAGCGCATTATATAATGAATCCCAGAGATGACTCATAGAAAATAACATTATCAACAACATGGGGATGTTCGAATAGTTTGAGGCCTCTAGCACATTGGGTAGCTCCCCTTTTGTAGATTTATGGGAAAACATGGATAAGAGTCATGTAGGATGAGAAAGCATGGAGAAGTTGTGATCTAGATTGGCCTCCTGGTAAGACCACAAGTCCATGCAAGAATAATGCAGCCTTGTGGTTCCTGCCCAAATTATAGAAGGGCTTCTAAATGGCATGGACCTCTCTGTGTCTGTCTCAGACTGATCCCAGGATGGAAGTATGGGGGTGCCTTGCAGTGTCTGTTTTATAGATGGTAAACATACAGCTAGAGATGGGTACCTGGGAAACTCCCAAGCCTCTCTATGATAATGTAATGACAAATACACCCAGAGCAGGCCCCATCCAGGTGCAGTCAGATGAATCATTGTCTACTTTGTAAAAGTCAATTAAGTGTTATTTCTGATGAAGATGAATTAGGCCTCTGTACTCTGGAAACACAGAAGCCATGAGGAAATAAGATCAAAGGATATAAAATCAAAAAGAGCAGAGAGGGGGAACAATCCTATGGATTTTTTCATTTTACTAGGGTTAGCTGATGAGGTAGAAAATACTACATTTGAAATCAAGAAATCTAGTTTTGAGACCCTGGATTCACTGGGCTATGAGAATTGGTTTGTTCACCTAGAGGCTACAGTTAGAGACATTTCAAGTCTGAAAGAGATAGTTTTCAGAACAAAAGTCAGTCCTATTTCATGTATCATAGAGTAGACCCATGAACTGATCTGTGTGCCCTTCCACCATAAAAAAGGCAAAAGCTTGCAATATATAGTTAATGGTTTCAAGAAGAATTGGATAAACTGTGCAGTCTTATAGAAAACATTTCTGTTCTTTGATCCTCACCTTACTTCCGTATTCAAAGCAATGGTAGAAAGAGACCTGGGGTTCAAATCCTACCTCTTACTTATATCACTTCATCTCCTTGGTCCTCAGTTTCTTTGCCTGCAAAATGAGAGAGGCTGACCAAGATGACTACTATGCTACTTTCCAGCCCTCCATCTATATAGATATGTCCTTCTGTAAAATGGGGATAGAAGCATAAGGTACTTGGACTAAATTTTCTATCAGAGTGTTTGAGGATCAAATGAGATAATTAATGTGAGTTTGGGTACAATTAGGGTTAAATGACTTGGCCTGGGACTGCACATCTAGGAAGTGTCTGAGGCTAAATTTGTACTCAGGTCCTCTTGACTTCAGTGCTGGTGCTGTAAACACTATACACCTAACTACCTATAAGATAAATTTGTAACCACAATGCTTTACATAAATGTCAGTTTTTTCTTCCTCCCTCCCTCCCTTCCTATCTTTCTTTCTTTTTTTTCTCTCTCTTTCTTTCTTTCTTTTCTTTCCTTCTTTCTTTCTTTCTTTCTTTCTTTCTTTCTTTCTTTCTTTCTTTCTTCCTTCCTTCCCTCCTTCCTTCTTTTCTCTCTCTCTCTTTCTTTCTTTCTTTCTTTCTCTCTTTCCTTCCCTCTCTCCTTTCCTTCCTTTCTTCCTTCCTTGCTTTCTTGCTTCCTTCCTTTCTCTCTCCTCCTCTTCTTTTTCTTTTCCTCTTCCTCTTCCTCTTCTTCTTCCTCTTCTTTCTCCTCCTCATTCTCCTCTTTCTCTTTCTCTTCCTTCCTATAAACTCGTGGATAAAATTATTCACAAAAGCAAGAGAGATGCATTAAAACAATCTAATTGTTACAGTGGATAGCCCACTGAATCTAGACTTAAAAAGACCCGAGTTCAAATACAGCTTCAGACACTTTCCAGCTGGGCAAGATACTTAAATTCTCTCATTTTCCTTAACTGATTAATTTAACTAACTAACATTAAAATGAGGTTTAATAATGCCACCTACATTCTGAGGTTGTGGTGAGGATAAAATATAATATTTGCAAAATGCTTTGTGATGTCAGGGCCCGAGAATGAGAAAACACAGGCCTATGCATAAACTTTAGATTGAGTGATTAACTACACCTTGAGACTGCTGGACCATATCCGTGCCTTCCACTCCCTGTTACTCGACCCCCATGTCCTTACACTCCTCACCCTGCTGCCCAACCCCCGTGTCCTTGCATTCTCCGCTAATTACCTAAACCCCATCTGCAATCGGACCAGCCTGACCACCTCCACATTCCTGCAACTCCTCATCCCTAACGGCATTGGCCTATTTAACCCTAGCTCTGTTGTTTCAATAAACGAGACTATTCCATCTGCCATGTAGTCTCCTTCCTCTCTCTCACCTATTCTCTCCCTTCAGGTCGGGTCCTCCTCGCCCCCACGAATTACTAAAGTCCCGGTGGACGGGACATTGTAAACCTTAAAGCAATGTGAAAAAAAAATGTAGCTGTATCAACATCATCAGCATTAGCATTGGAGGCTATCATGAAAGACATTTATTTTTTGTCTAGACACATGCCTCTTGGTAGTTTTTTTTAATTAATAAGGCCAGCAGGTTATTAATAAAAGGATGGTTATTTGGCCATCTCTCTCAGATCAAAGATCCCTAATGGTAGTGGGCTTCCAGCTTACATAGATAAGAGGAGGTCTTTTGGTAGTCTTCATTTCCCTTCTCTTAATTGGAAGAAGATTTTCCTTCACATATCTTCAGTCACTCTTTTTTCACAATCATGGTTTTATGAGAACAATGAGACTGAGCAGAAGCTGGAGTTGTTTAAGGTCCTTGCAGAAGCCCAATATAACACAAGTTCATAGAGTCTAGAACCTCAGAACAGAGGTTGGGGTGGGTGGTAGAAATGCTACTCAAACTTAGGTTTCTCAACTCCAGATCCTGAGAGCTTTCCACACCATCACACAGCCTTTCAATACATTATTGATTCTCTAGGATAAACAGAATGCATAAACCTGTATTGATGCCTCAATACAAAATGGCCAAGAGAAAAGATGTCAAGTGGGGACAGATCCTAGAAGAGAACAAATCCTGGATTCATGCTAACTAGCTGATCCAAACAAGTTAGAGTGAGACTCCCTCTGCTCCACATAATCTCAGGTTTTTTCAACATGCTTTGAGTCTTTTTTCTTCATTATCATTGTTGTTTTAATGAAAACTGTAACATTCATGTTACATTACAACAGCTGACATTTCCCTAGGGCTTTTATAACATTTAGGTGACATAATGGATAGAGCTGTGACCTGGAGTCAGGAAGACTTGAATTTAAATCTAGACTAAGACACTTGCTAGCTGTGTGACCCTGAGAAAATCATTTAATCTTTGCCTGCCTCCGTTTCTTCAACTGCAAAATGGAACTTATAGCACCAAGGGCCAAATTAGTTATTTGTTGAGCACTTAGTGCCTAGCACCATAGTAAGTGCTTAATAAATTTTTCTTTCTTAATGAATGTTTCTTTCCTTCTTTCCCTACTTTCAATTAGATGCAGTTCAACATTTATTCAGCACCTACTATGTGCCAAGAAATCGAACTGAGCTATTGTGCTGAACTCAAGATACAGAGAAAAATGAAATGTTTCCTTCCTTCCTTCACTACTTTCAATTCAGTTCAATCCAATATTTATTAAGCACCTATTATCATTGATCTGAGCTATTGCGCTGAGCTCAAGATACAAAGACAAAAATGAAATAGTTCCTTAAGAAGCTTACATTCTATTGAAAAACTACAATTTGTATATGGATAAGTAAAGTTATATAAAACAGGGCTTAAACTTTTTCCACTTTCAAATCCTTTTTGGCCTGAGAAATTTTTAGAAAATCCCAGATATACAGGTATATAAAATAGATATATAAACCCAATATTTACTAATAATAAATCACAAAGAAATTTATTTTAAAATAATTCTTTGACATACACATAATTTTAACATTTATTAAAGATGAAAACAAATTTGCATAATAACAAGATGAATGTACTTGTTTATTTTTATATAAAGAATTAAATCTTGGTAGAATATTTGATATTGCAATACACAGAGTATTCAGAAGCCTTTTACTATTACCAAATTTTTCTCAATCCCCTCCATATTCACTTACTCAATCCTATGTGGGGTTGTGACCCATAGGTTAAGAAGCTTTGATATAAAGTAATCTCAAAAGGGAGAAAATAGATCCCAAAAGGTAGAAAATGCAAGTGTGTATCATCTCCATTTTACAGATAAGCACTAGTTTGAAAGTCTGAAAATCCAAGCTCTTTCTCAGCTCTGCTTCCAACTCATTATGTGATCTTTAACAAGTAAGTCACTTTTCTTCTCTGGCCTCCGGATCCTCAGCTTTAAAATGGGATGACCTTTCTAGTCCTTTCCAACTCTGACATTCTGTGTTCAGAGGTCCCTTCTGATTGTAAAATTTTCACTTTCTAGTTCTATCCAATTCACATGCATGTCCTAGCATTACATCCCTGATGTCATGGTCCTCTTCAAGAACAAAGGACGAACAACAACAATAATACTTTGTATCTGAATATGGAGTACTAAATGGGAAATTTTAAATGATGTTAATGTGCTTAATTTATTTTGCTTTTATCTCATTTCTTTTTAAAGATTTTTAATAGTATTTTATTTTTCCAAATATATGCAAAGATATTTTTAACACTGCCCTTTGTAAAACCTTGTGTTCCAAATTTTTCTTCCTCCCTCCTCCCCCTTCCCCAAGATGACAAGCAATCTAATATATATTAAACATGTATAATTCTTTTTTTAAAATTTTATTTTAAATTTTATTTTTTATTAATACTTTTTATTTGCAAAACATATGTATGGGTAATTCCTAAACATTAACCCTTACAAAGCTTTCTGTTACAAATTTCCCCCCCCTACTCCCCACCCCTCCCCTAGGTGACAGGATATCCACTACATGATAATTATGTTAGAATACTTAAGAAATCGAATATATGTATAGTCATTGCATCATTTTTTGTGCAGGAGAAATCGTATCTACAAGAAAGAATAATTCGATAAAGGAAATACAATGCAAGCAAACCTCAATAGAGAACATGAAAATGTTAAAACATGTATAATTCTAAACATATTTCTAAATTTGTCAGGTTGTACAAAAAAAGTCAGATCAAAAGGGAAGGAAAAACTCAGGAAAAGAAAAAATAAACAAACAACAAAAACAAAAAAGATGAAAATATTATGTTTTGATTCATATTCAGTCTCCACAGTCCTCTCTCTAGATGGAGATGGCTCTTTTCATCACAACTCCACCAGAATTGCCTTGAATCACCTCATTGTTGAAGAGTCAAAGTAAATGGAAAATGTTAAAGGGAACTACTTTTGTTCTTTATAAAGAACAGCCTGAATTCAATTTTGCTACTTTTATGACCTTGGGCAAGTCACTTAACTAGCTTTCTTCAATTTTCAGTTTCCTCTATGTAAAGTGAAAGATTCAGACTAGACCTCTGAGGTCCCTTCCAGTTCTAAAGTTCTGTTCTTAGGATTGATCCTATAGGAGTCACTCTGGTCACCTCAGTCCCAATTGTCTTCCTCTTAGCACCAGTCATATGCCCTCCCTCCAAAGAATTTGCTTGGGGAGGAAAACTGAGAACTAGGACATTTCAGTCTGAAGCCAAAATAAATGCATAACTAAGGAGAAATAATCCTACAGTGGCCCTAGTTCTGTGTCTCATTAGCACCTTATCACTCCTTATCCACTTGGGATAGGCAGCTCTGGAGAATTCAGTTTGAGTTATTTTGAATAAACTTGAGGGCTGATGGGAACTGAGCTGAGTTGTTGAAGCTTCTAGCCAGACCTCTTACCAGATTATTCCAGAGGAAGCAGAGGGTAACTCCTTTCCCTCAAATAGCTTCTAGTCTTTCCAAGAGTCTGAGAGTATCTGTCTATTCCCTTTCCCCACATCAGGAACATATTTTAAATTTCCTGCTCTAGAGACAATAAAACCTTAGGGGGCCATCACCTAAGCACAAGCCTAACCATAACAAGCTATGAAAGCCCAGAACTGATGGACAGTCACAGAAACTCACAGAATCATCTGTTAAGTCAGGGAGGAACTGCAATATCCATTAGTGGAGGGCAATAGTCATTGATATACACTCTGATTTTTGAAGTCTTGAAGATAATAGCGGTTCACATTTCTTAATGTAAGCTCTTCTTATATACCACCACTGACAAGAATGATTATTTCCATTATTAAGATGAAGATTTAGATAGAGAAATGAAATGATAAATCCAGAGTCACACAGCTTAGTACAACTTGAAGCTCAATAACAAATGTGGAAATATGTTTAGAAGAATTGCACATATTTAACCTATATTGGATTATTTGCTGTTTAGGGGAGGCAGTAGGTGAAAAGGGAAGGAGAATAATTTGGAACACAAGGTTTTGCAAAAGTGACTGTTGAAAACTACCTTTGCATGTATTTTGAAAAATAAAAAGCTATAATTATTTTTTAAAAGAAAAAATTAAAGGATGCCAACTTAAAAAAACCAAAAGAACTTGAAGCTCAGATTTGAATTCAAGTCTCATGCCTAATATTCTTTTCTCCTATTACTCCTGTTTAGAGGTCTCTAGGCAAATGAGATAATAATAGCCTATAATTAACATTTATATTATATTTTGTTTTTAAACAATTTACATATGTCATCTCATTTATCCTCACAATCTGGCCAGGTAGGTCCCGTTGTTATCCCCATTTTATAGAAAAAAAAAAAACACTGAGGTTCAGATGTTAAAAGACTTGCCCAAGTTTATATAGCTAGTAAATGTCTGAGGCAAGTTTTAAATTTGTCTTCCCGATATCACTCCACTAGTCCTAGTCACTACACCATCTAGTTCTCTTGATATCCAAGGAGCAAGAAGTCAGGACATATGAGAAATCATTATCATCATCAATGTCTAATTAAAATGTCTTACAGCACTAAATGACTTTAGGCACATCACTATTCCTCTGGACTTTATTTTTCCCATCTGTAAAATAGAGATTATAGACCTTGTCCCACTCTTTTTCTTCTAAGGTCGACATGAGAATCACATGATCACTGGATAATAGATACCCCATGGAAGGGATCTTATAGGTCAAGTTCAACCTCTTCATTTTAAGGATGAGGTAACAGGTTCAGAGAAGTTAAGTAACTTTTTTCAGTCACACAGCTATTAAGTGTCTGAGGCAAGATTCAAACTCAAGTCCTCCTTACTCTAAGTCCAGTGCTTTATCTACTATCCCAATCTGCCTTTCAGATGAGATAATGGATTCGAAGCAACTTTGGAAAGGAGAAAGCACATGCTGCATGTGGGTGAGGGATGGTTATATGCATGAGCTATATAGATTTGTGGCTCAGGAAAAGGTAGATTTGAGTTCCCATTCTACCCCATAGAACTGGGGATCCAGGATTCAAGGTATGGTGGAGCCTTCCATTCTCCCTAATCTTCCTAGTTTTGTCTCAGGGTCCCTGTGGGAGGGAAGAAGTGGTGGGAGAAGATTGAGGAAGTTGGAGGAGGGAAGAGGAGGGAGGGGACTGAATACTGCTAGGAGCTTGGGGCCTGGCGGCTGCTCAGCTGAAATTTTTCCAAGCTGAGAAAAAAAAACCACCCCACACTTCTCAGGCTTAAAATAGAGTTGCTGAGCAGAAAATGCCAAATGTAAAGCAAAGTCAGCAAGCAGCCTGACCCGACCTGACTGCCTCCATGTTAAATCCCTCTTAGCTCCAGGCTGTGCACAGGGCCAGGAGATGGGGTCCAATAACTCATCCCCAGAAGTGGCTGGTGGTAGAGGAGGGCAGAATTGGAGGGAAAGAAGGAGTTTTTGCAGAAGACATTGGGAAAGTAAAGAATCTTAAGTTTTTATAGTTAGCAGGGATCTTAGAAGCTATTTAAGTCTGACTTCTTCATTTTACAAATACAGAAACTGAGGCCCAAAGCGTTTAAGTCACTTAACTAAAAGTTTGTGGCAGAAAGTGATCCAGACCCAGCTTTTTGACTTAAAAGTCTAATCCTGGTTTTTTTGTAGCCAGGGAGGCCACGTTTCTTCATGTGGTTCCTGCTCCCCCACATCCCCCTTCTAAATCATGGGTACATCTATTTAGGCCTGATTATAATCCCAGGGTGCAGCTAATTGGTACCATAGTGGGCAGAACTCTGGGCCTAGAGTCAGACTAGCTGTGTGATCTCTTAATTACTTAACCCTATTTGCCTCAGTTTTCTGATCTGTAAAATGAGCTAGAGAAGGAAATGGCAAACTGTTCCAGTATCTTTGACAAGAAAACCCCAAACAGGGTCCACAAAAAGTTGGATATGACTGAAAATGACTTGCCCTGAACATATAACTTTCCCAGGCTTTCACAATTGAATTTAATTTGTAGTCACACTTCACCCTTTGATTTATTAGAGACCCTTCTTTCCCCCATACCACATGACATCTATTACACATTGGTAATGTGGACATCCTCACCAGTTTGATTTCTTCTTAATGGGAGCTTCCTACCCATACCCATCAGTAAATATCAATAGGGACCCTCCTATTTTTCTTAAACTCTGAATATTTCCTAACAAGGGGCTCAGGACCTGGGCCAGGGCTCAGCCACTTTTCTACCCTGGCCAAGGATGCACTACTAACCTGGCTGGGCTTTTCTGAAGGGAGCACTGGGTAATACACTGAGCAGCTACAGAGCAATTATAGTTCTCCTAAGGGAGCTCTAAGGGAGGCAGTGAGCTCCGAGAGACCTTCAAGGAAAAAGCAGATGACCACTTATTAAGATGTTGTAAATGGCGTTTGTGTTCAGGATCAGATAGGTCTAGGAATCCTGGGGTGTCCTTCTAACCCTGGAGTTAGTCTGAAGTCCTGCATTCTAATCACAGCTCGTGGGACAAGTCATTTACCCTCTTTGAGACTCAGTTACTCATTTATAAAGGAGAAGATGGAATGACAATTTCTAAGACACTTTCCAGAGTTAAACCAGAAGAGATCCACTGATTTTGCTATCCTTCATTCAGCAAGATTCATTAAATGTATTTTGTTTTAGCCACTATGCTAGGCCTACAGATAAAAGGGGATACAGATAAGGACCTTACATATTATTGGGAAAGGGGAAGTAGCATGAACACAGATAGATAAATACAAAATATATAGAAAGTAAATTCATAGAAACAGGAGGGAGGGACAGCTAGGTGGCACAGTGCATAGAGAGGATGTGAGTTCAAATTCAGCCTCAGATACTTTACTAGTTGTGTGGTTGGGCAAGTAGTAAACTCTGTCTGAAAGAAAAAAGGAAAAAAAGAAAGAAAAAAGAAGGGACAGAGGGAGGAAAGGAAGTAAGGAAGGAGGGACAGCAAATGTAGGGATCACAATAGGCCTTTTCTGGCACTTGACCTAAGCTTTGAAAGGGCTTAAGCATTTCACTAAGCAGAGATGTCAAGGAAGTATCTTTTTTTCCTTTCTTTTTTTTATTGATTATTATAAACCAGAAATGTTAACTTTTAAAAAAAATTTGAGTTCCAAATTCTCTCTCTCCCTCTTTCCCCTCCCCCTCCTTGAGAAAGTAAGCAATTTAAGGAAGTGCATTATAGGGATCAAGATACAGCCTGTGCAAAAGCACAGGAATGAGAGATAGAGTGGCCTAGGTGAGGAAGGGCAGGTAGACCAATTTAACTGGAATCTAGAATAATACAAAGTAGGCTGAAGCTAGATCATAAGAGTTTTGAATGTCAGATAAAGGAATTTGTATTTTATTCAAAAGATAATTGGTGCATTCAGTTTTAGGGAGGGGAGAAGGAAGAGAAGGAGGGAGAGATAGAATTTGGAACTCAAATTATTTGTTAAATGTTAAAAACTGTTTTGATGTATAACTGGGAAAAATTGAAAAACATATTTTTAAAAGGGATAATTGGGAGTAACTGGAACTTCTTGAGCAGGGGACTGACATTATTAGACTTTTGCTATGGGAATATCATTTCAACAGTTTGATGGTTTGGAGTCAGGAGGGATTCAAAGCAGGGAGACCAGTCATTTAAATAAAAAGAAATAAGAACATAAACCAAGGTCATTTTTGGTGTGAAAACAGAGAAGAGATGGATGCGAGACAGAACCAAGTATACTGATGCATAGTTCGTGAGCTGTGAATTGGTCCAGCCAATTTGGAAAGCAACTTGCAATTATGTCCCAAAAAATCAATTAAACTGGGCATGCTCTTTGACCTGGCAATACTACTACCGGGTTTGTGTCCCTAAAAGAGATCCAATGTATATTACGTATTTAATAGTAGCTCTTTTTCTGGTAGAAAAGAATTGGAAACCAGAACTTTTTTGGCCATGTTTCAACTGATGGGGAAATGACTGAATAAAGTATCATATTGCAATGCAATGGAGCATTATTATACTGCAAGAAAAGATTAAGATGATGGCTTCAGAGAACCTGGGAAGACTAGTATGAAGAGATGCAGAATGAAGTGAGCAGAACTAGTGGAGTACTTATACAACAAAAATATTATTGACAATTTAGGAATTCTGATCAACACACTGGTCAACCTTGATACCAGAAGCATGCTACCTATCTCCTAATAAAGTACAGATTGAGGTGCACAGGTGTGCACATGCACACATATCCAAACAGAATTGTACATGGCCAACATAGGAATTTGTTTTGTTTGACTATCAGTGTTTGTAACAAAGGTTTTGCTTTTCTTTCTTTCTCCGTTTAGGAAGAGAAGGCATATCTTCATTGAAAAAATAGTATAAAAAGACATATGGTATTAGTAGAGTTGTTAGGACTTACAACTGATTGGCTATGGGAGGTAAGGGAAAATGAAGGTTGGGTGAATGGGAGAATGATGGTGCTCTCAACAAAAATAGAAAAGTTAGGAACAAGGGAAGGTTTTTGAGAAAAAATAATGAATACTGCTTTGGATATGATGCTTAAAGAACAATATCTGGTAAGCACTTTAACATGTTTGCTGACTGATAACCTGTTAGAAAAGTCTAATAGGTAGTTGGTGATTTGAATTAGAGGTTAGGAGGGAAACTAGGGCTGGATATCTATTGATTGACACATATATGTGTATATGTACAAGAATGTGAATTTATTTACATATGTAATTACATAAAAATAATCACTAGCATGTATATAGTTTTTTAAGGCTTGCAAATAATTTTCCATTCATTATCTCATTTTTTCTGGGAATTATCATGCTTAGAGATGATAGCTGGGTCTTTGGAAGCTTTTGTTATCACCAAGAGATAGATAGATAGGTAGACAGATATTTAGATGGAAAGATAAAACATTTATTATGTGCCAGGTATTGTGCTAAGCATTGGGGATGCAAATTCAAGCAAAACAAGTTCCCTGATCTCAAGGAACTTACATTCTAATGAGGAAGACAACACATATAGGATAGCAGGAAAGAGAGTTTGGAAGGCATGTCTCCTTGTGAGAGAAAGCATCCATAGCCAAAATAAGGCTAGGACAAAGTTCTGAAGTATACCTATATATAGGGGAGTGGATATGGGTGATGATTCAACAAAGAAGACCAGAGTGACTAGCAAGGTTGGAGAAACAAGAGACAGAAGTGTCAGGAAGACCCAGAGAAAAGGTAATCAACTAGGGGGTTGTCAACAGTGTTATCTTGTGCAGAGAAGTGGGGAAGACTGAGGACTGAGAAGACTGTTATTTGAATTTGGCAACCAAAAGATCACTGGTAACCTTAGAGAGAAAAACTTCAGATGACTGATGAAATATGGGGTCAGATTGCAAAGGATTCTGATATGAGAAAGGAGAGAAAAAGGAAGCAAGGAGTGTAGCTAGCCTTTTTCTACAATTTTGGTTGTGCTAGATAATGGAATAATAGGCAATAACTTGAATGAATAGTGGGATCAAATGAAGTTTTTAAGGATGTTGGTGATTTGTACGTGTTTGTAGACAGCAGAAGGAGCCAGTAGATAAAGAGAGATTGAAAATTAGAATGGGATTGGGGGGGAAATGGAGGATTGGGGTAAATTACTAGAGGAAGGAGGGAATGAGATCAAGGGCAAAAAGTAGAAGGAGTTGCCTTGAATTGCTCTTTTTCCTTCCCCACACCTGGAGCTAGCATAGGGGCCATATGGTCCAGCCCAGGAGAAAGTTGGAGGGTCTTAGCAGGTGGGAGAATGAATACGCACCTGCCAGATGTCTCAGTTTGAGGAAGAATTAGTTCCGAGGTGATGACCTTAAGGAGCTGAAAGCAGAATCTGACTTGTGGGGAGACGAGAATGATGGCTGAATAAAATGAAACTATTCCTCTCTCCCATTCCACCGGCTACCTCAGGGAAGGTATCAGCTCAGCCTTTCCTTGGTTAGGCAGTCTACCTAGGGAGGGACAGCTCCTAGGAAGAAGCTGTTCCTCCACCCACAAGTCAATCTAGTGAGCGGTGAAAGGTGCTGAGTCTCCTGGCTTCTCTTGCATCTCCCGA
>JAJPUD010000961.1:327228-373389 GCA_023553655.1 Myrmecobius fasciatus
CTTTCTTTCTTTCTTTCTTTCTTTCTTTCTTTCTTTCTTTCTTTCTTTCTTTCTTTCTTTCTTTCTTTCTTTCTCTCTTTCTTTCTTTCTTTCTTCCTTCCTTCCTTCTTTTCTTTCTTTCTTTCTTTCTTTCTTTTTAACCAACTCATCCTCAGTTGAACTTGCCTCTTGCCAGTCTGGATGGTGACTATCTTGCTAGACTATCTGAGCCCTGTTCTGTCATCCTTGTGAAAATGTAGTTGGGGATGCTGCCAGTAGTATATCAAGTCCCAATTCAATTTAACGAATACTTAATAAGCTTTGTCTCTGTGTGACAGTGTGCTAAGTGTAAAGTAAAAGAATTAAGTGCTGTTTTTCCCTCAGGGAGCTTATATTTTACTTGGGCTTACAAAAGGTAAACAGATAAGTAAATACAATTTGAGGAGGGATATAGCCCTACCAACTAGGAGATCTTTATTTAAGACAACAACCTACACTAAAGTTGGTAGTACTAGTGGAAATAATGTAGAAAAGAAGATAGATTCTAGTTCTGGTTCCTGACTCTATGCTCTTGGATAAATTACTTCACTTTTCTTGGAGTCAGTATCCCCTTCAGTAAAATAAGCTTTTAGGACTATTAACATCCAAGAACAATTTTAACACAAAGACTGGATGATTAGTAAGGAATTAGATATCCCAAGGGCTTTGTCAGTTTGGGTAAAATACTATCACTGAATGTCCATTTTTTTAAACATTTACAAAAATGTAAATAACACCTATAAACCACATCTCCCCTCTCTGTTTCCATTTTCTCACCTTTACTAAAATGAAGAGTAAAGCGTTCCCTATAGATCTTATTGGACTGCTGTGAGAATCCAGTGACAGAATCATGGATGTAGAAGTTCTGTAAACTGAAGAGCTTTGTACAGATGGGAGAGAGTAGGCTCATTATTATACATTCATCTGGAGCCCTGAAGATCCAGTGGAGAGATTTGGGGGAGGATTTGGGAGCAGAGAGAAGGGGGAGCCAAAGTATTTGGATTGATGGTGGGTGGCTGGTTAGCTAGCAGGGAAAGGGATGGATATATCTCAGATTTAGTGTGGCAGGGAGCCTGCCATCTGGTGATGATGTCACTGATACATGCCCCTTGGGAGGGGTGACAGAGAATGAGGGTGCATATCAGGCTTCTGATATCTAGTTCTTTGCTTAGTCCTGGGCTCTGCTTTTCCAAGAAACTGTTTTAATTCCTTCTTGAAAGTTTCTAGGGATTTATTTTCTCCCTCTCAGCTACATCTAAGGCTCAGCTCTCACTGTTGCCACAAAGGAACCCTGCTGGCATAAACAATAGCCAAAGTTGGCCTTGTGTGCCATAGGATGGATCATATCTTAGAGAAGTAAGACATGAATTGCTATTTACAATCTGAGTCAATGACCAAATGGGGCTTGACTTAGGACCTATTGGTAACCCATCAGAATCAGATTGGTTTTGATTGAGGGAATGGCCTTTGGACAGGATCTTCAGAGAGTATGTGGACTATGCCAGAAGCTAGACACAGAGAGAGGGGCCCTAAATATCAAAGCACTATGTTTTGGAAAAAGCACTGGGTTGGAACCTGGGTTTTTGGACTGGCTCTATCACTAATTTGTATGATGTTGGATACATACTTTTCCTCTCTGTATTTCTGTTTCTACCTCTGTCAATGAAAGTAGATGCTCTCTACGACTGAGTCCAGCTCTAAAGTTCTTTTATACTACTTCACCAAGTAGAAGTCCCTTTTAACTTGAAAGTGTAATCCACTTCCTAATACTGTTGAGGGCAACCACATTGGTCAGACTTATAGAGGAGAGACCAGGGTATTTGGGGCTTATTCATAACTTGTGAAGGAGACACTAGGGAGGTTTACCTGGCCTCCCTAGGTTTGTCAGGCAACAAGCATTTATTAATAGCCTCTTATGTACTCAGAACTGTGCTAAGCATTGTGGATACAAAGAAAGACAGTAAGAATATTTGCCCTCCCTAATGGAGCTCATTGTGTAATGGAGGAGAGTACATGCAAACCACTGTGTACAAAGAAAACATGTACAGGATAACTTTGAGGGAATCTCAGAGAAAAGGCACTACAAGGAAAGCCAAGAAAAGCTTCTTGCAAAAGGTGAGATTTTAGCTGAGCCTCGAAGGAAACAGAAGATGGAGTTAGGGAGGGCGAGAATTCCAAGCAGAGGGGAGGGGCAGTGAAAATGAAATGGAGATAAAGTGTTATAGGCAAGGAACAGCAAGACTACCTGATGGAAGACTGCTTGGAGGTGAATAAGGTATAAGAAGTTGAGAAAGGTAGGAGGAGCCAGAATGAAGGGCATTAAAAGCCAAACAGGATTTACTATTTGATCTAGGGGATAAGAAACTAGTCATGTAAAACTCTGGGCCCAAAACAAGTGGATTTCCTTATTGTTCCACTCACCATTCTTGTGACTTCTCAGGCCATAACCTGTGTTAAAGCATTAAAATTTCAAAATGTGGGGGGGGGAAAGCCAAGGGTAGAAAGTGGCAAAAATACAAATTTAGGCCTAATATCAGAAAACACTAACCATTAGAATTGTCCAAAAGTAGTTCCTGGAGGCCCTCAAGCAGAGGGTAGATGGTCATTCCTTGGCTATATTTCATGAAGATTCCTTTCATGTATGAGGGTGAACTATGGCTACTGAGGTCCCTTCCACATCTTAAATTCGATGATTCTGGCCTCCAGAATAATAGTAGGTCCTATAATTCTCACCAGTGATTTCTGAAATTAACACATATCTCCATATGAAGAGAAGTCAAAGGAACTGGGGATGGTTAATTTATAGAAGAGAAGATTTAGGTAGGAAAAGCATTTGAAAGGTTGTCTGGCTGGTTTTTTGCTTGGCCTTAGAAGGCAGAACCAGGAGCACAAGATATTGCAAGAGACAGATTTAGGCATGAGGTCAGGAAATGGTTCCTAACAAGTAAAAGGAGGAGGGACTGTTTGGATAAGGAGGGATTTCCTTGTGTTGGAAGTTTCCAGCAGAGGCAGTATGACCATTCATCTGGCATCTGCAGGGTTCATTCTCATCCATGTATGCATTGGACTAAATGGCCTCTGATAGGAAACAGAAGGCTTGGGTTTGAATCAGCTTTGCCACTTCCTAGTAAAATGAGAAGTTTAGACTAGATGATTTCCATGGTACTGACTTAAATGAAGCCTCAGTAAATACTTGTGGGATTAGCTGGGGGAAGCTTGACTCCAGGGAAGTCAGAGAAGGACAAATGAAATCCTCAGATATTTTAACAGGCCTGCCTTATGTTACACTGGACTGGGCCAAGCCAGGCCATTGCTGAATTTCTGAGAAACTGAGTCAATTTTAGGGTCCAAGGTGATTGCAATGGTGTGGTCTGGGAAAGACTTGAGCTGACTTCTTTAACCTCAGTGGGGTCCTCATGGATAAGATCCTAGAATGAAGCCGGTTGGTTTCAAGTTTGGATTGTACTACTTAGTAACCATAGACAAGTGACTTAATTTTGCTGATCCACAATTTCCTTAGCTGCAAAATGAATTATTCTTGCCCTGCCTCTCTGGCCTTATATTTTGAGGTTTAAATGGGAATGTGTTATGTACTTTATAAACTATCAAGTATTATACAAATGTATGAGCAATTATTGTTTTCCAAGTTCCATACACATGCTTCTATCTTGGATTGGGGGGATCTAAGTCAAATCCCTGGATATACGTTTCCAGATCACAGCACACTTGTGTCTCCTGCCATGATTTGGAAGAAAACATTCTGTACTGGGAGTCAAGAGTACTTAAGTTCTAGGCCTACTTCTGCCTCTAAGGTGCTGTAGGACCTCTGTATGGGTCTCCATTTCCCCTATGTAAAATGTAACCAGTTATCCAATATCCCATGGGAATGAACTGAGAATAGAATATAGTGTGGGTGGCAAAGATTTGGGGGCTCTGAAGAGCAATAAGGATTCTTTGTTTGAAAAGACCCCAGCCCTGAAGCCTGGTATCTGCCACAGGGTGTTGCCTGTATATCATGATATAGCTCTATGATAAATTAGCTCATGGTCATAGAGTAGGAGATGAGGGACAGGACTTTAGCTCTTTAACCCCTTCGGGGGATTGCACTGAGGATCAGGAAAGATTCACTGTGGTAAGTTCCTGCCTCTCTCTATTCCTCAACTTCCTTCTCTGGAAAAAGGGTGGGGGTGGTTGGATTAAATAAACTCTAAAGTCCCTTTCAGTCTTAACTTTCTATAGACCTGATGCTGGAATGAATAGTTTCTGGAGATAATGGAAAGAAGTAGCTGAGGTTTATTTTAGAGAATCAAGCTGGAAGAGCAATGTTTTTTATTCCTGTGACTAGTTCTGATGATTGGCTTGGGCTCCTGTTGCTAGGTAACATTGAGGATACTGATACAGTGGTCACTGGTTGCTTAGCAACAATCCTAAACCAGTCCAATGGTGATGTCATTAGACAGCATAATCGTGTGGATGGGAACTTAGAGGATCAGCCAATCACCTCATTTTACAGAAAAAGGGACAATGAAGATCAGAGAAGTAGTATCATTTGCCTGGGATCATAGAGCTCCTGAGTAGCAGAACTGATTCTTGAACTCAGGTTTTTAGATATCCTGTCCAGTCGTTTTTTTTCTTCCATCAAACATCCTCCAGGGCCTCCCCTAAGACTTCTAAACTTACCTGGAGATTACAACCCAAGGGATTCTCTACGAAGTCTACTCTGCCCCAGACTTCTTAAGCAGGAGGTGTCACCCAGGCCCAGATTTAGTCAAATATACCCCTCAGGAAACACATGGGGAGGTGGACATAGCTGTGACCATAGGACTGAGGGGAAAAGGTGTAAATCAATAAGCAGATTCATTTAGAAAAAAACAAAAACATGTTTTTAATTTTCAACATGATTTACATGAGTTCAACATAAAACATTCCAACCCAGGGGCCTGGGCCCCATTTCAAAACCCTTGCCATTTGACCCAGCTTTGCCTGACAGAGAAACCTTCCAGCAGGTCCTTGCCACCCCATGACTGAGGGCACCCCTGTTCCCAGGGAGTGAAGAGGAGATATGGTGAGGGGGTGGATTACCCTTTCCAACTTGGGGACCCAGGTGTCTATAAGATGATTAGCAACAAAGCTTCCTCATGATTCCAAGGAAGTGGATCAGGAGCCAGTGGACTGCCAGGAAGTATGTGTGGGGCGGGACATGGGAGAAGGTGGCACAGTGTCAAACTCAATAAATAAATGCAGGTGAACCTTGCTTTATGCAACAACTGTGCTTCTGTAGAGAGGGGTGCAAAAGAGCTTTGCAAATGGAATCACGCCCAGAAGATCTCTATTTCAAGGAGCTCAACAGTGAGCCAAACTTTTGTAGAGTACAGACTTCTTCACCTAAGGGGCGGAATCATTTCTTCATTTGTCCGGGGTCCTGGGTTTGAGACCTAGCTCTGCCATTAACATGTATGACTATAGGTAAGTCAGCCCCTTTTCTCTGATCCAGGGTTTCTTCAACTACAAGGTGAATTTGATCACTGGAAGAAAATTGTTTTGATTAAAAATTTGAAGCTAAGAGGTAAGGTATTATTCATAAGCCTAGATGTTTGTTTAAAGTGAGGAACCCCTGAAGCTATAAATTGGAGTCTTGTTGTGATGGGAGTCAATAGAATCAAATTGAGCTGAATGGAACCTTTAAAGTCATCTAGACCAACCCATTTTTACAGATGGGGAAACTGAGGTCCAAAGTTGTTAAATTACTTGCACCCAGGTAATAAGTGGCAGAGCTGAAATTAAAACTCAGGTGCTCCAGCTCCTAACACAGCACTCTTGATGACCCCGTTGATTTAGGGTTCATTCATTCAGAAGCTTACCTCACTTGGAGACATCCTGCTGACCTTAACCTGCCAGTCTTGGAGAGCCCCAATTGTACTTGCTGGGTCAGCTCCAGAGGGCAGGAAGGGTGATCTGGCCCAGGAAGGGCCCCAGCCCCACATGGTGAGAAAACTGCATCTGATCCCTCAAATGGGATGAACAGAATTTCAATGTGAGCCTTTTGAACCCGGTCCAGCAAGGTGATGATGGAGCCTCCTTGTGAGATGCTTCGGGGAGGACACCAGGCTTTTTATGTGGTAATTTGCCTGTATATGTGTGCCCCACTCCGTGTGAGTTGGCCCAATCCACACCTATTAACTAAAAGATTTCTGTTACAATTGGGCCTAGGAGGGCGGGTGCAAAAGGAACCAGCCAAGTAACTACTCGGGGTTCTTCCAGTCTGGACGAAATGAAAATGATCAACATGCCCAAGTGCTGGCACCCCCAGGTGGTCCAGGTGGTGCTGCCACCCATCCAAGGGACCTGGATATGATTTCACAGATCCCTTGACTTGGGGAATCACAGGATTTGGAGCTGGAAGGGATCACTTAGTACAGCCTGTGCTAATTTTACAGATGGGGAAACTGAGATCCAAAGAGGTTAAAGTGATTGCAGAAGGTCATAAAAGTAATAAGTAGCACAGCTGATTTTCAAAACCAGACCACACAAGGTCATGGACTTAGAGCTGGAAGATCCTTGATGGTAAGCTTTCTGACTAAATCCAAATCCCATGAATTGGAACAGCATGGCCTGGGGGTAGCTGCTTTGGCCTGGTCTTAAGTGTTCAGAAATCCTTATTGACTGTGCTTGGGTACTTCCCCCAGGCCTACACTCAACAGCATCTGCTCAATATTTATGATCCATAAGATCCGAGTCATCCCCTGGCTCCCTGTACTCACTTTACAACATTGATTTACTTTAATCTTTCTGGGACTCAGTTTCCCTCTTTGTATAAAAAAAGGAAATAATTCCTAATGTATGGTTAAGAATCACATAAGAATATATTTTGAAAAGTTTAAAATGCTGTACAAATGTGAGGAAAGATTCCTATTTCCAGACCCAGCTGAAGGTACCTTCTCTTATTCCCTGCAGCCTCAGTGGGAGGTAACTCCAAGGCAAGAGAGTGCACTCCAAAGCTAATGAGTGACTCCAAGTGGTGTTCTCGCTATAGCCTGAGAAGATTCTCATACCTGATTCCTTCTGGCCAGAAATCCCAGCCTCCACCTCAGAAGAACCCATCAGCCTTTCTAGGAGACAAGATGGAGCACAAGAAACTCCTGGTCTGGCTTCCTAGGAGCCCCAGCAGGTCTGCAAATTAAAGCAGGGGGAAAGACCTGGGGGCATCAGTATACCCAGGGACTCTGCCTCTGGCCCCCTGGCTAAACTCAGAAGACCTAAGTGTCCACTGCTCCTCTGCCAGTTAGTGCTGGGAGACTTGATTTATCACGTCTCTCTGAGCCTCAGTTTCCTCATCTGTAAAACTAGGATCACATTCCTTGCACTATCTACCTCACAGGGTTATGTAGATCAGATGAGATAATGGATGTAAAATCGCTTTATAAATTAGAAAGTGCTATAGAAATGTCAACTATTATTATTAATTACTATTATTACTAGTATTATTCTCTTTAATGTAGAGAAGCCACATTCTATTTATTCCCCACTTGGGGTCTGGTCCAGACAACTGGGAGAAGTCTGCCCAGCTCTGTGGGGACAGAGTTCATCCACCCTAGGGGACCAGTCTTTTCCTACTGCCAAGTGTCAGAAGGATAGACAGACAGGACATGACAGGTGGGTGGCAGCCAGAGCCTGCTTGGGTCCCAAGTAGGAGCCAAGTTCATACAGAGTCTCTCCCAAAGCTACAGTTTAACAAAAAGTTTACTACCCCACCCCACCCCTACATACACCCCAGCACAGAACACACTCAGGACACACTGACAGGACCATTAATAGTGGGAATGGGGGGTGGGGGATAGGGGAGAAGGATACAACTCAAGACCCCATCAGGAGGTCACTTATTTCACAGAAGGAACAAGAAAAGCAGCGGGAGGAGGGGGTCCCGAGGCCATGGCCCCCACCCCACCTCTGGATGGATTATTGCTTCGTACCCAATCTCTCTCACAAAACAGGTCCTTGTAGGAGACAGGAGGGAGGAGAAATTGGCCAAGTTCTCTTCACCAACATCAAGTCTGGAGGGTGATCGATGAGACCCCCTCACTCCCCCCAGGAATCCCTTTCACACGTCTCCTCTGCCTCTGCCCCTTCTCAGCCCTCGAGGAGGAGAACATCTGGTGCTCCAGGGAAGGGCTTGGCTGCACTGCAGCCTCAGGAGCCCTCTCCTGCTGGCAACTTTAGGAGGCTCTTCTCTTCCTTAGAAAACAATGGCCACAATCTGTACATAGAGCACATGGTTCCAAGAGAAATCTCCTGGTTCCAATCGTTATCTCCATGCATCAGGCCGGGAATTACAGCACACAGCCTCCCTTTACAGCTGCGTTTTTGAGAGTTGCTGCTGTCTGGAACATCTCCCTATGGCTAGACCGCTCCTGAGATCACAGGCACATTCTATTCCCGGGTCTTTGGTCTGGCCTTGAAGCCTTACGTGCTGGGACCAGTTGGCCATCAAAGCCACCTCCCGCCCAGGATAAGGGGGCATCAGCTATTAACAGTGAATAATAAAACGAGAAAGAAATCTTTTCCCCCAAGAACCTCAGATTCCTACTATACCCAGCCTCTTCTGAGCTTCCCCCCACTATGAAGGCATCTCAGAAGCGATCCTGGGGGGGGGGGTGCTGAAGGCCTCTTCTGCAAGGCCAACCAGCCCCGCTCCGTCTCTGTCTCACAAGCCCAGGATTAGAAAATGCTCTTCCCTCTCCCTCCTACCCCAATCTGCCTAGAGAGCTAAGCCAGGAGCCAGACACCCTGTGAGCACAGGCTTTGGGAAGCCCGGATCCACTGGCTTTGGTGTTGAGAAGGAGGTTTGAGACCCAAATTTCAGGCCTCACAACCTGGGTCTGGCTTCTCTTCCTACTCCAACTACAGGAGAATCCCCAAACTGGACTGGCAGGATTTGAGATTTGGTGGGAGAGAACTTAGAGACCACCTAGCCCAATTTCTGAATTTTACAGAAGAGGAAATTTGAAGCTCAGTAGGATGAATTGTCTCCATTGCTTCCTCCCAGTCCAATGTAAAAGCATTCCTTGAACTTCCCACCCTATCTCCCTCCCATAAAATCCTGGGTTTGGAAACAAGTCCTAAGTGCCCTGTGGGTCTGTTCTGAGCCAGGCACTGGGCTCGGAACACGGCCCAGTGATCCAGGAGGGCCTGCAAATGAGTAATCATAAGAAGAATATCAACAAGAATAACTAACACTATGTAATTCTGTGTCCCCAGCTAAAGCCTCTTGGAGCTGGGACTGAGAGAAGGAAGAAGCCAGGAGGACAAAAACCTGTGAGGGACCAGCCCCAGCAGCCACACCCAAGGGCCATGAAACTGGATTTTCTCAGCCCTCCCTGTCCCCTTTCACTCCTCAAGATTCTGGAGGAAAAGACAGGCCGGCTGCCTCTGGGACCATCAGGAAGAGAAGAAGAGGGCTAGCCAGAGAATCCGTCGGACTCTTCCCTGCCAGGCCCATTTCTCCCTGCATACACACACCTGGGACGGATTTTATGTTGCCCCTTTCTTGGCCTTTATAAATACAAGCCCTGCTCTAGACTACTCCCTCCATGCTGGGGATGGGGGAGGTGACAAGGGGCCAGCCTCAGCATTGAGGGGTGCTGGGGAGAGAAGGGAAGAAGGGGCCCTCCCTCAATGTGCTTCATTAAAAAGGGTTCCTTGCCAGCATGCAACAATTTGCCTGAAGTTACCCCACAACTGGGCTCAGGCTAGTGAGCCAGACCTGGTCCTGGGAGCCCCAAGACACCAACATGCCAGCTGGAGGTAGGGGGAAGGAAGGAAGAGGGAAAGGGGGAGAGAGAAGAAAGACCCTTTCTCTTCTCCCATCCATTCTGTTTGCTTTCCTAGAGTCTATCAAATGACTCTTGCATTCAGTTCTCGTGTTTCAAGATGTTGCTTTGTGTGTGTGTTTTTAAAAAGTAAGACTGAGGTTCTCCGGCCCTAGAGACCCCTAAAGAAGAGGGCAGATTACCATCTGCCCAGAGGCAGCAGGCTGGCCTGGATGGCCCACAGAGTCCAGACCGAGGGGGGTTCTCCTCCTCCAGGGCTGTCCCAGATCCCCGGCTGGCCTGGACACTCAGCCCTAGTTTCCCCCCATTTCTGCTTCCTGGCTTGGCCCTCTGGGCCCAGCGGGTTCTGCCGAGGCTGGTGGCACTCAGGGGAGACCCCTTAGGCCCAGCTCTACCTTGGAGTCTCGGTGGCTTCCCCAGGATCTGGAGGGGGCCGTCGGTGGCGGCAGCCGCTCTGGGCGCTAAATAAAGGCATTCTTGATTCCTCCAAGGAATGTCTTTGAGATCATCTAGTCTAAACCCCTCATTTTTAAAGGAGGAAACCGGTCCGGAGGAGGGAGGTGATGGGTTAGGGCTGCACAGAACTAAGGAGTGGCTGAGTCAGGACTGAGCCCCTCGCCTCCTGGCTCCTGGGGAGAGAGCTTTTCCTTGTGGAAAGGAGGCACCATCTGCATCCTGAGTCATCGTGGTCGGGCCTGACATCCAGAGTTTGCGGCAGCCGAGGAGGACGTCCGCCTCCCGCGAGGTACTTGGTGGAGAGGAGGCGAAGGCCCGGACGAGTGATGGGCAGAATCTCCGGGCCGCCTCCATGCTCTGGGGCCTCAGATGGTCTCGACTAATGGCTGGCTCCACCATCCTTCTTGGAAACTCCCTGGCTCCTCTCAGACTGGCAGAGGACACAGCCACGGGAGCCTAGTGCCACAAGAAAGACACTTGCTGGTAGATCGGCACTAGAGGGAAGGCAGGCCCCTTGGCCCAGGATAGTGGAGACAGCTCCAGGCAACTCGCTCCCAGGAGGACACAAAAGAGGGAGAGGTTGAACCCGAGGCCCGCTCCCACATCTGGGGGGCCTGCAAGTGACCCAGTCAAAGGTAAAGCCAGTTGCTCTAGGAGAGGGAAGGCCTCAGGGTGGGGAAGGGGGCAAAAGAGGAGATGGGGAGGGGCCCCAGGGGAGGTCTCCCCTCCTTGGGAGGGAGCCCTGAACGCTTCCGTCTGAAGAGCCAGGAGTTCCAGATCCAGGCCCAGTCCCTGGGCGACCCCTCCCCAAGTTCAGCCACTACGAGCGCTCCCCGCAGGGCCCCACGGTGCTCTCCAGGGACAGTTGAGAGGACTGGCGGAGAAGCGGGCCGGTGGCAGGGTCCACCATGGATGAGGTGGGGAAGAGCTTGTACCAACCCACGGCCAGGGTGGTCAAGTCCAGCTCCTCCAGAAGCACCCTCGCCACTCCCATGAAGTGCTTGCGTTCCATCCGGCCGTAGTTGCCCCACACGATCACCTGCAGAACAGAACAGAGGCGTGGGGTTGAGCAGGGATTCCCTCCTCCGTCGCCCGAGGGTGATGGCTCTTCAGCTCCTGAGCACGAGGCCCGGGCACAGCCTTTCTGGTTACCCCAGAAGGCCACCACACGAGCCAGACTATAGAGAGCTAGAAAGGGCCCAAAAGAGGAGCCAGCTCCTTCCTTCCATAGAAGGGGAAATTAAGTGGCTTGTGTAAGGACACATGTGTAAGTGGCAGAGCCAGGATTAACCGGAGGTCTGGAGTTCAGAGGCTCCACCAAGATCCAACAGGGGACAAATAGGACAGGGCTAGAAACTGAGTCCAGGCATCAAAGTAACTGCTCTGACCTGCAAAATGGGTATGATATTTAAATGACCTCTCTCAAGTGTTTTTTCTTAATCAGGGAAGGGCTTTATGGACTATAAAGTGCCTCCTAGTAATGACATTATATATTCTGCAATTATGGGTCTGGGTACAGAAAGGTGAGCTATTTTAATTATTATTGGGCTAGGAGTTAGAAGACTGAGTTCTGGCTCAGCCACAAATGGGTACATGACACTGTATAAATTGTTTCTCCTTCCTCAGGCTCAACTTTTTTAACTGTAAAAAAAAAAAGGAATCATATTTTCTAGTCAATTAATGACTCTAAGCTTTGATTTCCTTATATTTAAAATTTGAATAAAATTCTTATTCTGTTGAGCTCACAGGGCTCTTGTAAAGCTCAGACAAGAATAACTACGCTTCCATAGCACTTTCAGGTCTTCAAAATGCTTCATTCAAAACAGCTCTTTGAGGTAGTCTGTAGCTCAAGTACTATCATGGAGGAGAAGTAAGGCAATGTGATCCAACAGGAAGGGCTGGATTTGGAATGAAGGGTCTGGGGCTCAAACTTATGACCTGCCCTACTATTTGTGTTACCATAAGCAAGCCAGCTACTTTCTCTGAGCCTCAGTTTCCTCATCTGTAAAATGAGAGGTTGATAAGATGACCTGGAAGATCCCCAGTTCTAAATTTATGATCCTCTTTTTTTTTGTGGGGAAAGGGATGAGATCAATGATTTTCAATAGCGAAATTCCCTATATCAATATGGATCTATAACTATTCTGCGACTTACAGCCTCAGAGAATTGCCTAAAGCATTGATTCCTCAACTGATGCATTTTTTAAAGATGAAAAAACTGAGGTTCAGAGAAGGGAAGAGAGCTCAAGAGCCAGTAAGAATGGGATCCAGATTCGCCTTTTACTCCATCCAAGACTGCCCACTCCTGACTCCTCTTCTTTCTAATACAGCTCCTTCCTTCATATTTCATAATTAAATTCTTTCCTCTGAGGCCTTTTGGGCACAGAGAGGAGTTCTCTCTGCCACTGGTCACCAATGACCCTCCCGCCATGGACTTGGGTGGTATCTCATTCATCAACAGAAAGCCCCAAGTTTCAGCACTGGTGTCATCCTGCCACAGGGGGGCGCAGAGCTTATGTAGTCCAATGGATGGAGCAGGGGTTTAGGGTATCCGGGAGCCCCAGCTTTAGAATCAGAGATCATAGAATTAATTGTCAGAGATGGTTAGAAGGGAGAGTCAAAGCTAGAAAATAGCTTAGAAGAGCAAGGATATATATATATATATATATATATATATATATGTATAGATATATATATTTATGTTAGGGGAATATATATATATATATATATGTGTGTGTGTGTGTGTATATATATATATGTATATATATATATATATATGCATGTTCTATATTTGCCAAAGTAACCCAGTAAATTAGTTTCGCAGTTAAGATTAGAACTCTGTTCTCTCATTTCAATTCTCTTTCCAACCTAAGAAAACTTCAGTTTGGCTCTGTGGCATTATGTAATTATTCAGTATGATGGGGGCAGTTTTTAGTTTCTTAATCCATAAACTGGGGATGATTACATGCAATTTTGCCAGGTTTTGTGAGTGTAGAAAAAAGTTTAAAAGGCAAATAGAAGTTAATCATCTTCAGGAAAAGATAATGATAAATATTGGAGGGGATGTGGGAAAACTGGGATACTAATACATTATTGGTAGAATTGTGAACTAATCCAACCACTCTAGAAAGCAATTTGCAACTATGCTCAAAGGGCTGTCAAACTGTGATCCACCAGTGTCTTTACTAGGTTTATATCCCAAAGAGATCTTAGAGGAGGGAAAGGGACCCACATGTGCAAGAATGTTTGTGGCAGCCCTTTTTGTAGTGGCTAGAAACTGAAAACTGAATGGATGCCCATCAATTGGAGAATGGCTGAATAAATTATGGTATATGAATGTTATGGAACATTATTGTTCTGTGAGAAACGACCAGCAGAACGATTTCAGAGAGGCCTGGAGAGACTTGCATGAACTGATGCTGAGTGAAATGATCAGAACCAGGAGATCATTGTACACAGCAACAAGATTCTGTGATGATCAACTCTGATGGACTTGGCTCTTTTCAACAACAAGGTGATTCAGGCTAATTTCAATACACTTGTGATGGAGAGAGCCATCTGTATCTAGATAGAGAACTATGGAGACTAAATGTGATCAAAGCATAGTATTTTCATCCTTTTTTTTTTTTTTTTTTGGTTGGTATTGTTTGCTTGCTTTTTTTTCTCTCATTTTTTTCTTTTGATTTGATTTTTCTTGTGCAGCTTGATAAATATGGAAGTATGCTTAAAAGAAATATACATGTTTAATCTATATTGGATTGCTGGCTGTATAAGGGAGGGGGAGAAGGAGAGGGAGGGAGAAAAATATGGAACACAAGATTTTGCAAGAGTGAATGTTGATAACTATCTTTGCATGTATTTTGGAAAATAAAAAGCTATAATTTAAAAAATAGAGTGTAAAAGACACATATAAAGAAAAGCAATTCTGATGAGAATAAAAAAGGAGAGTTACCTAAAGAGACCTATTTAAATGTATAAATTAGTAACTGACTTAGATTTTAAAGAAACATTAAAAGAAAATGAAAGCAAGGGTAGGTCAGTAGAGGGCAAATATAAGTCTGAAGAAGTCCTGTAAAAAAAAAAAAGTCTAATCTGAAGCACAGAAAAACGAAAGCAGGGAAAAAAAAATAAGGCCATCCAAAGACCGTGTGTGTGTGTGTGTGTGTGTGTGTGTGTGTGTATGTGTGTTTAATTCTGGGGACAAAGAAGATTCTTTTGATAGATTCTATGAAAAAAATGATGAATCACTGAACAGGGAGGAGTAAATGATGATTATGGATGATTGAGAGAATACAGAGCTAGCTTCTTTTAATTTGTTTCTGATTTCTCTGTTAAAGACAGTGATCTTTAAACAGGAAAGGACAGAAAATATGTGATTAATGGGAAGGTAAAAAAAAAAATCAGGAGACAGCAAGGAGAGAGCTTTGCTTCTCCTGACAAGCTCAAATCACCAGATCTAGCTGGCTATTGATAGTAAAGTTAATTGCTGAATCATTCAGTGAACTTGGAAAGTTTATGGAGACTGTCCCAAAATTCCCCCCCATGGCAAAATTAAAAAAAAAAACCTGTAAACTATAGATTAATGACTCTGATTCCTGACAAAATTTTAGGATGTATTATTAAAGGTGTAGTTGGTAAATGCCTAGAAAAGAAAGCCATGATCACAAAAAAACTAGCTTGACTTCAAGGATAGGTCATGTCAAATTAGCCTCATTTTTAAAAACAGGTTACTAGACTGTTGGAGTGGGGGAATGCTGTAGACATAGTTGACCTAGATTTTAGCAAAGCATTTGGCAAAGACTCATGCTTTTCTTGCAGACAAGATTTGGTCTAGTTTAGTATGATAAGAATCAAACAGTAGTCATTAATGGTTCAATGATAATTCGAAAGGTGGTTTCTAGATAAGTGCTATAAGGACCGATGCTTGGTACTATACTGCTTAATATTTTTCTTAGTAAGAAAATTACAGAAATAAGGGTGTACTGATAAATGTTTAACAACTGGCTTTCTGGAGATGTAAGTATGATATATTTTTAAGTTTAATCTACATCATCTAAACAGTCAACAAAACAATAAACCAAACCCTGATTTATAGTGTTTGCCAATTTCAGAGACATAGATATTTACACTGAAAATTTAACAATCAGCTTTCAAGAGCTGGCTAAAACATTTTGCAGATGACATAGCTAAGTGAAAGAGATGATAAATTCAGTGACACAGTTCCCTCCCCCCCCAAAAAAAATCTCTATAGATTGAACAATGATGAAAGTTAAGATGAAATGTAACAGGGATGAATATAGTATTACACCTCACATTAAAATGTGAGATAGTTGACTGGTGCAGTGGATAGAATACTGGACCTGACGTTAGGAAAACCCAAGTTCAAATTCCACTTCAGACATTTATTAGCTGTGGAACCCCCAGGGGTTTGCTTCAGTTTACTCATCTGTAAAATAGAAATGATAATGCCATCCTGTTCCCACGTTTTTTTTGAGGATAAGATTAGTTAGTATTTATAAAGTGTTTTTCAAACCTTGAAGTGCTATATAAATATTAACTATTATTATTGTTATTAAAAATCAGTGTCATAAGTACAAGATTGAAGAGGTATAGCCAGACAATAGTTTGTAAAAGATTTGATGGTCTTAGTGAACTGCAAGCTTAAGATGAATCAATAGGTTGATATGGTGGCCCAGAAGGCTAATTTACTTTCAGTCATCTTAAGAAAGGCATAGTGTCTAGGAAAAGGGAGTGCCTTGCTTTATTCTGCCCTGGTTAGATCCCACCCAGAGTATTATTTGTTCCTTCTGGGAACTCTATTTTAGGATGAACCTTGATCAGTTGAAGAGCATCCAGAGAGTGGGGAACAAAATGATAGATAGCCTGAAGTTAATGACATTAAGGATAGGTTGAAGGAACTGAAAATGTTTAGAGACTTTGGGAGCTGACAAGTTATTTGGAGGACTGTTGTGCAGAAAGGGATGAGACTGTTCTATTGGGTTTCAAGGAAGAGAAGGAGGAGAAATGGAAAAGAGCAAAGAGGAGGACTTGTGTGTGATACAGAAAAGAGCTTCCTAACAATCAGAGCCATCTAAAAGTAGTCCAAAGTGGCTGAGGAGGTAGAAACTTCCCTCTCCCACAGGGAGGTTTCCAGGCTAACACTGGATGCCCACTTATCAAGTGCGTCAATCTGGAGATTCTCAGTTGTGTGTGAGCTAGACTAGAGGTTTCCTACTCTGAAGTTCTGTGATTCCAGAGATGGGCCAAATTCAGCTCACTTCCCATTTTTGTAAAGTGGATTTTATGTGCTGAGGCTTGGTTCTCAGATTGTAGTTTGCCAACTCTTGGTCTAGGCAGTGGTGGAGCAAGCCCTTCCCTTGTTCCTGGGCAGTCTGTGATGGACTCTCTTTGGGCCTTAAGTGCCCATTCTGAGCATTCTAGTCTTCTCAGCCCACTGCACTAAGTCATATTTAGACTCTTTTGCCTGGTATTTGAGCCCTCTTGACATTATCCTATTGTATCTCAATTGTTCACTTCCATGATTCTTGCCAACTTTAGCTCAATGACATGGAAAATCCATCATAAATCCACAAATCTTAATTCTCCTCCATGATAAATTTGAGGGCATGGACTGTCTACCATGTAAAATTATATATTTCTTCCAGTGCTAAACAAAGAATGCAGCACACAGTAGTTATTTAATGCATGTTTGTTGTTTGCTGGCCACTGCAATTCATTCTTGCTAACAATCATAAGCAATGGCACAGTGGAAAGACCGGGAGTCAGGATGGAAGCTGGAATCAAATCTCTACCCTGTGTTGCTATGTGACCACAGGCTGGTCTTATTTAATTCCTCAGTCTTATCATTAAAGTGGGGCCAATAGGATTTCTGTTACCTATCCCTCAGGGATGCAGTAGTGATCAAAGGTCATTCATGTAAAGCACTCTATAACCCTCAAAAGTGTCCCAGAAATGTCACCTGCTTTTTCAGTATAAGCAAAGACCTCAGGCTCAGGATGATGTTAGAATGGAAGGAAAATGGTCACCTTACCTGCAGAACTATTGTGTAATGGAGACCAGGAAGACTAGAGCCTTGTATTTCTTTACAAGATATGGATTCCACTGTGAAATTTTCTTCTATTATTCCCATTCAGATTCAGGGATTTCATTTTCCCTAGATTCTCTCTGAACTGGAGCATTTGTTAAGGCCCTTTAGGCCCTGATACCTCAAAGACTGAGGGTTCAGTTCTTTCAGATGAATTATCTTCCCATCCCTCCCACAACCAAAG
Organism: Myrmecobius fasciatus; assembly: GCA_023553655.1. Lineage (NCBI taxonomy): Eukaryota > Metazoa > Chordata > Mammalia > Dasyuromorphia > Myrmecobiidae > Myrmecobius > Myrmecobius fasciatus. Next base: position 344,819 of record JAJPUD010000961.1, read on the forward strand.
TACAATCCTCCCCCAAAACCCAGATCCTCCCTCCCCACCTATGTCATCAAAGATCAGGTCCCCATCCCATGAAAGGATAGGTCCTCGTCTTCCAAAGACCAGGCTCTCAACTCCCATTCACTCAAAGACCAGATTCCCATTTCTCTTATAGTCCAGATTCCCATCTTACCCCAAAGGTGAAGTTCCAGATTCTCATCTCTCCTCAAACCAGGTTCCCAGTTCTTCCATAGGCTAGATGCTCCTTCCCCAAAATCCATGACTCAATGCCTCCCAAGCCTAGATTCTCCACCCCCCATATTCAAGACCAGGTCCTTATCCTACAAAACCCAAGTCCCCAACCTTGAGCCATTCTCACCTGCAATACTTTGCCCTGAGGACTCTCAGGGAACAGGAGCACCTGGTTGTACAGGGGATCCAGAGACTTTCGAGCTACTTTGGTCTTCTTCTTGGCAATGCACACACCATTTTCCAGCAGATAGGCCTTGATGTAGGCCGCTAGAAATGAACAGAAGGGCAGAAGGAGCTTATTGGATTGTTTCCTGCTCCACTCCTTGCTCCCCGACTCTCATTGGCTTGGGGAAGGCTGCCAAGACCTCATGGTATACCTTGATGATCTCCTATCCTTCTCAGGACTTTTCTAGGCTCCACCCTCCTCCTATTTGATCTTCAGAGTTTAGAGTGGTAAAGAGTTAGGGAATGTGAATATGGAAGACATTCAAGATTTTTTTTGGAGAAGACCAATGGGGGGATGTTTTTTCTTGTTTATACTTGTTACAAGAGTATTGTTTTTATTTTGTTTTACTTTTCTTTTTTATTCAATGATAAAGGAGAGGAAGAAAAATACTTGTTAAATGAAAAAAGTAGTTTTTAAAAAAGAGAGTAAAATGGTCAGGTCAGGGGTCTGATCACCCACGGAAGGGCATGATCAGAGTAGAAATATGTCCATGGTTGGAACTGAGGTCGAATTTTTAGAATTAGAAAGGACTTGAGGGTCATATAGTCCAATTCTCTCATGAGAAAACTAAGGCCCAGAGAAGTTAATTAGTAGTAACAGAGTTAAGAGTCAAACTCTGGTTTTCTAACTCTGTTTTTTTTCTATTATACAAGAGCTTTCTCCCTTTATGGTCTGGGCTGGGTATGGCTGAGATTAGGATCTTGGCCAGTTCAGGGTTAAGAGTGTGGTCAGTGTTGAGAGGTGTCCTAGGAGGTTAATCCATGAGGTTGGAGACTGTTTAGGGACCTAATTATGGTACAGAATACTACTATTGGGAGCTATTCTTCAGATATGAGATCAAGGCGACAAGGGGTATTAACTTGGGTGGTGGAATTAGTAATGACTAATTCATGATCAAGTTGATGACGTGGCTAGCCCAGACTGAGGTGTCAAGGTTGGGTGTTAAAGGCAGGCCTAGGGCCGAGGTATGGGTTTCATCAAGGCTTGAGCCATGACTGGGGAGAGGGAATGATGGGACTGTGGAAAAGGTCAAGAATAGATGGCACGGTCTGGGCTATGGGCTATTGGAAGGGTTCGGTAAACACTTGGGTCAGGCTTGGGGTATAAGATCCAGAGATATTGTTAAGGGAGATATGTGGTCAAGTTCAGGCCTACGGTTTGGGCTGGAGAATGACACTGACATGGCAGGAGGATGAGGACCTAGTGTCTTGACTGGGTGGAGTTTAGCATCCAAGAACCCAAGTTTGGGTCCCAAGTAAGAGATTCAGTAATTCTGGTTACCTGGCAAGGTCTTGGAGCCTGGCTTGGCTGTTAGACCTCGAGCTTGGATGATGTCCACTTCAAGCTGCCCGTTCCTTTCCTGCAATCCGATCTCCACATCTCCTACAAGGCCCCCAAAGAAGAGAAAGCAGGCAGATTTAGAAGCTCCCCTGGTCAAGGACAGGTCTCACCTGATCCCATCACTGTCCAGGACCTAGACCTAAGACCTATGCAGAGTAAGACAGGTGGGTGCTTTACCTCAGTTCTGAACTTCTAGTGGGAATACTTCAGGAAAGAAAGGGAGCCTTTTCATGAGGTGCTGAATGAAGATTGAGGGCGGACAAGGAGTCCAGTTTCAGGCCACAGGAGCTGCTACATCTCGACTCAGAAATGGAAGAAGGAGCTCAGGGTCCTGGCCAGCCTGGCCTCTTATTTCCTGGGTTGGCTCCCTGTGGGGTCTGAAGGTCACTCACCCATAGATGTGGTAGCTAAGGTCTGACGTCCCACAAACTGCGCAGGTCCCATACTGCCCAGGAAGTCACTGAACTGAGCATCAGATGCCAGGCACACACCTCCATAGGTAAGACTGAAAGAGGAAATAAGGTTGAGAAGGCTCTCTTAGGCAGCCAAAGAACCTTGCAGTCCCCAAGAACTACCTCCAGCTGTCTGTTCTGAATCTGTTTCTGTTTTGCAGTTTTATTAGTTCTTACTGTCTTTCTAATTAGATTTTTGTCTCCCTATCAATCTTTGTTACTGTCTTTCAATTTCAATTTTTGTCTGTCTGTCTGTCTATTCCTGTCTGTCTGTTTATGGCTGCCTCCCTCCTGGTCTCGGCTTGTCTTTCTCTTTCTATTAATCTGATTGTCTCTGTCTCTGACTCGGTCTTTCTCTCCATCAGCCTCAGCCTCTCTGCCCTTTTTCTCTGCCCATCAGCTTCGATTCAGTTCCGCAAATACTTACCAATTCTCCACTATGCATAAAGTGTTAAAGTACTCTGCTAGATTCTGAGATAGAGGGACAAAAATGAAACACAAGACCTGCCTCCAAGCATCATTTCTACTACAGGTGGATATATATGGTGCACACATATGCATAAATATAAGATAAGAAAAGGGTTGACCAGAGAAATCAAATAAGATTTCTAGGAGGTGACTCATGAGCTAAGACTTGAAGAAAGTGAAGGATTCTAAGGGAGGCATGGGAAAGAGTCCATTAGAGGCATGGAAATGGGCATTAAAAAGACAAGTTTGGAAAACAATCCAATCTAATATGTTTGGTGAAGGGGAATAAAATGAAATATGGCGATTCCAATAGACTTGTGATGGAAAGAATCACTCGCAACCAAAAAGAGGACTATAGAGACTGAATATGGATCACAACATAATATTTTCACCTTTTGTAATTGTTGTTTGCTTTTTTTCTTTCTCATTTTTTTCCTTTTTGATATGATTTTTCTTGTGCAACATGATAAATGTGGAAATATGTTCAGAAGAATTGCACATGTTTAATCTAAATTGGATTACTTGTTGTCTAGAAGAGAGGGAGGTGGGAAGAGAGGGAGAAAAACATGGAACAAGGTTTTGCAAGAATGAATGTTGAAAACAATTTTTGTGTGTATTTCAAAAAATAAAAAGGTATTATAAAAAGTGAAATATAGCTGGAAATGTGAATGGCAGCCAGTTCATAGAGGGCTTTTAGTGACAAGCTGACCACTTTATAGTTTAGCTTCTATGCAATGGAGAGCCACTGACAATTTTTTTTTTTAATAAAGCTTTTTATTTGCAAAACATATGAGTGACCTTTCAACATTGACCTTTGCAAAAAAACTTTTTTTTTCCCAAGCTTTTCCTTTCCCTCCCCCCGCCCCCCACCCCTAGATGACAGGTAATCTAATACATGCTAGATAGGATAAATTATATGACAAGTACAATACATGTATACAGATCTATACAGTTATCTTACTGCACAAGAAACATCAGATCTAGAAAGAGAAGAAGAAAAAAAACAACCTAAGAAGGAAAACAGAATGCATGGAAATATTCACAGAAAGCGTTAAAATGCTGTGTTGTGGTTCACTCTCAGTTCCCACAGGCCTCTCTCTGGATGTATATGACTATCTTCATCGCAGCACAACTGGTTTGAATCACATCATTGTTGAAGAGAACCATGTCCATCAAAATTGATCATCGTATAGTCTTGTTGCTGTGTATAATGTTCTCCTGGTTCTGCTGATTTCACTCAGCATCAGTTCATGCAAGTCTCTCCAATCCTCTCTGAAATCCTCCTGTTGGTCATTTCTTACAGAGCAATAATATTCCATAACATTCATATACCATAATTTATTCGGCCATTCTCCAACTGATGGGCATCTTTTCAATTTCCAGTTTTTTGCCACTACAAAAAGGGCTGCCACAAACATTTTTGCACATGTGGGTCCTTTTCCCTCCTTAAAAATCTCTTTGGGATATAGGCCCAGTAGAAACACTGCTGGGTCAAAGGGTATGCACTGTTTGATAACTCTTTGAGCATAGCTCCAAATTGCTCTCCAGAATGGTTGGATCCGTTCACAGTTCCACCAACAATGTATCAGTGTCCCAGTTTTCCCACATCCCCTCCAACAGCTATCATTATCATTTCCTGTCATTTTAGCCAATCTGACAGGTGTGTAGTGGTATCTCAGAGTTGTCTTAATTTGCATTTCTCTGATCAATAGTGACTTGGAGCATCTTTTCATGTGACCGGAAATAGTTTCAATTTCTTCGTCTGAAAATTGTCTGTTCATATCTTTAGACCATTTGTCAATTGGAGAATGGCTTGAATTCTTATATATTTGAGTCAATTCTCTATATATTTTAGAAATGAGACCTTTATCAGAACCTTTGGATGTAAAAATATTTTCCCAGTTTACTGCTACCCTTCTAATCTTGTCTGCATTCATTTTGTTTGTACAAAAACTTTTCAACTTGATATAGTCAAACTTATCTATTTTGTGATTAATGATGACCTCTAGTTCTTCTTTGGTCACAAATTCCTTCCCCCTCCACAGGTCTGAGAGGTAAACCATCCTACATTGTTCTAATTTGTTTATAATATCATTCTTTATGCCTAGATCATGAATCCATTTTGACCTTATCTTGGTATATGGTGTTAGATGTGGGTCAATGCCTAATTTCTTCCAGACTAGTTTCCAATTATCCCAGCAGTTTTTGTCAAATAGTGAGTTTTTATCCCAAAAACTGGGGTCTTTGGGTTTATCAAACACTAGATTACAATTGTCATTGAGTATTTTGTTCTGTGAATCTAACCTATTCCACTGATCCACTACTCTATTTCTTATCCAGTACCAAATGGTTTTGATGACCACTGCTTTATAATATAGTTTTAGATCTGGTGCAGCTAGGCCACCCTCATTTGCATTTTTTTTCATTAATTCCCTTGAAATTCTTGACCTTTTGTTTTTCCAGATGAATTTTGTCGTTATTTTTTCTAGTTCAGTTAAATAATCTCTTGGGAGTTTGATTGGTATAGCACTAAATAGATAGATTAGTTTAGGGCCACTGACAATTTTTGAGGAGAAGGCAAAGGAACATATCTTAAGAAGTTTATTTTCACAGCTGTATGGAGCTAGTCCATTAGATTGCAAACTCCTTAAGGGCAGGGACCATATTATCTTTTCTTTTCTTTTCTTTTTTTATTAAAAGCTTTTTATTTACAAAACATATGAGTGATTTTTCTACATTGACCTTTGCAAAAACTTTTGTTTTTGTTCCAAGCTTTTCCCCTTTTGCCTCCTACCCCCACCCCTAGATGGCAGGTAATCTAATACATGATAAATATGTTAAATTATATGACAAATCCAATATATGTATACATATCTATACAGTTGTCTTACTGCACAAGAAACATCAGATCTAGAAAGAGAGAAAAAAAACAATCTAAGAAGGAAAACAAAATGCATGGAAATATTCACGGAAAGCATTAAAATGCTGTGTTGTGGTTCATACTCAGTTCCCTCAGGCCTCTCTCTGGATGTATATGACTCTCTTCATCGCTGAACAATAGGAACTGGTTTGAATCACCTCATTGTTAAAGAGAACCATGTCCATCAGAACTGATCATCATATAGTCTTGTTGCCGTGTATAATGATCTCCTGGTTCTGCTGATTTCACTCAGCATCAGTTCATGCAAGTCTCTCCAGGTCTCTCTGAAATCGTCCTGCTTGCCGTTTCTTACAGAACAATAATATTTTGTAACATTCATTTTATTCAGCCACTCTCCAATTGATGGGTATCCTTTCAGTTTCCAGTTTCTTGCCACTACAAAAAGGGCTGCCACAAACATTTTTGCACATGTGAGGGACCATATTATCTTTTGCCTTTTTTTATACCTACCACTTAGCACAGTGTTTGGTACTTAATAGATGATTAGAAAATGTTTATTGATGTGTAATTGAAGAACAGATTAGAGCGAAGAACTTGGAAGCAAAGGAAGATACTATAATCGTCCAGACAGGGGTTGATAGATAGATACCTGAACTAAGGTAGTGACTATTTGAGTGTCAAGAAGACAAATTCAACTAATGTGGTGAAGATAGAATCAACAAGTCTTAGCAACTAATAGGCTATTTTGGGGAAAGGGAGAGGGAAGAGTTAGGAATGACTCAGAGCTTTCCAACCTGGGTGACTGGAAGGATGGTAGTGCCCTCTCCAGAAATAGGAATGTTTGGAGGAAGGGTTGGTTTAGGGAAGAAGATAATTAGTTCTGGTTTTGGACATACTGCATTTGAAATTCTGATGGGATGTCCAGACAGAAATGTCCATCAGGCATTTGGCAATGCTGGCCTGGAGTTCAGGAAAGTGATTAGGGTTGCATATATAGATCTGTGCATCTATATATAGCTGATAATTGAATAAGCCTATGTCTCAGTTCATCTCTCCACTAGACCTTTCTCTGCTCCATTTGTCATTCTCTCCACCAACCTCTGTTCCTATCTCAATAAGAACCATTAAAGGATCTCTCATTTGGCTTCTTCTAAGACTCTGGACAATCCTAAAATCTTGGCATTCTCTCCTTTGTGTACCCTTATCTCCATCCCTTCCTCAGTCACCAGGAGCTCCTACAGGGGAATGGAAATAAGGACAAGGAGTCCTTATGTCACCCAAGAGGGGCTTGGTCCCAGTCTCCTTACTACTACATTATTGCAACTCTGCACAGGTCTTCAAAGAGAAAGAAGCAAGACCAGAATCCGGTTCTGGGGCTGTGATTCTTTAAGCTCATCATTTCTGAGTCAAACTTGGAAGGGTCCTTTACTGAACAGAGACTATGAATGAGCCCTCCATATGATCAAGATCTCACATGATTTGGTGGCAGAGTCCAAACTAGAATCCATGTCTCCTGACTCACAGCTCACTACTCTTTCCTTAAAAGACAGCAAAAAAAGTGATATTGTTTTTTTTTAAAGGAAAGAAAGAAATCTAGATTAGGAGTCAAAAGATGAGTTCAAATCCTGACTTAATTATTTCCTTCATGACAAATCATTTTCCTTCACTAAGCCTCAGTTTTCTCATCTGTAAAATGAGGAATTCAGACTAGATAAACTTTAGAGTAATTTCCAACTCTAAAACTTATAATTCTGTGATTTGGGGACAAAAATCATAAAAAATAATGATCATGTGGTGCTATAAGAGGTGAGAGGAGACAGGGATCCTTAGGGATTGTTCTGGTTAAGGAAGGCAGAAGATGGTACCAAGCACTGTGCTAAGCACTTTATACATCTTATCTCATTTAATCCTCCCCACATTCCTGGGAGCTAGTTGCTATTATTATTATTATTATTATTATTTTGATGAAACAATTGGGGTTAAGTGACTTGCCCAGAGTCACAGCTAGTAAGTGTCTGAGTTCAGATTTGAATTCAGGACTTCAGGACTGATGCCCTAGCCACTGGGCCATCTAGCTGTCCCTAGATGCTATTAAGATTTCCATTTTATAGTTGAGTAAACTGAAGAAGTTAAGTGACCTTCTTAGGTCACACAGTTAGTATGTTCTAAGGCTAGATATGAATTCAAGCCTCCTGGCAGTCTTCTAGGGGAAGCAGGATTTCTGAAAGTAGTGTGGTATAATGGGAAGACCACTAGATTCAAAGTTAGAGATCCTGGATAGGAATCTCAGTTCTCTATGTGTTTCTTCTGTGACATTTGGCAAGTCCCTTACCCTCCAGGAGCTGTTTCTTCATTTATAAAACCTAAAAGGTGGAATTAGATACTTTCTAAGATCTCTTTCAGTACTAGAGACTATGACTATACACTGTCCAGTTTACTGCCACTGAAGTAGCTCCACATGGAATTCCATCTGTTCCCCACCCTCCCTGCCTGGAGATTGCCCATTACTATGTAGTAGCCACCTGATGGCCCAGGGATGCAGCCAGAGTTCCAGAGATGTCCATTACTTGAAATCCCAGGCTACACAGATTATCATTATCATCATAATAACTAACATTCATATAACTCCTTAAGGTTTGTAAAGCAGTTTACTTGTATTATTAAGCTCATTTGTTCCTCAAAACAGCTCTGAGAGGTAGTTTGTAAAATCCCTATTTTAACAATGTGGAAACTGAAAGAAGTTAAGATAACTTGCCCAAGATTATACAGCAAGTGTCTCAGGAAGGACTAGGATTTCCTGACCCCAAGCTTAGCATCTTATCTATCATGACACCTTACTGCGTTATGAGCAGAGTTTCTATTCTTTTTACCCATCCATCCATCCATCCATCCATCCATCCATCCATCCATCCATCCAGAGATGTACTGTAGCCAGTTCAAATGTGCTTGCTCATAAGAGATGAGTGTTAAGTTTTCATGGTGAGCATTTACACTTAGGAAACTGAAAAACTTTACAGACCAGGGCTTGGTTTATTGTTTTTTTTTTTGAGTATCTAGATGTTTAGTGAGTGATAGGGAAAAAATGTTAATAATTTAGATAAAACTTTAAAATAAAAAAAATCAATGGATGACAGATGTTTTTTTAAGAATTAGTTATTAAACTTACCATCAAACTCCTGCATTCATCCATCCATCCATTCAACAACTTTTATTAACAAATGCCTCATTGAATGAATGAAGCCTTTAGTTGGCTCAGTTCAGTGTCTGATTACCTTTTCCCAGCTTTCATATCTAGGAACTATAAAAAATTCACTTCAGAGCTCCGGTTTTTATATCTGAGATCAGAATGAATAAGAAACATGGTTACCCTGTTCCTCCTACCCTATTATAACACAGAACTTCTCTCCATCAAGGCACTGTAGGCTTAAAAACTTTTGGCCTGGTACTAGAAAAGGACGTTAGGACAGGTAGATGGTACAGTGGCTAGAAGCACCAACCTTTGGAAAACAGTTCACCCTGAAGGATTAGCTCAAATGCTCCCTCCTCAAGGAAGACTTCACCCACTAAAAATAATTTGTCTTTCCTCAGACCTCACTCAGCACTTTGTACCTCTCTTAAGAGCCATATCATTCCATTTTCATATCAGGGCCTTTTGAAAATATCTTTACATCTCTAGTGCCAAGGAATATGGGCAGATGCCTAGAAATCATCTGTTAGGTAGAATTAGATTTAACAGTTTCCAAAGAAGGCAAGTTTGATTTGTTGGAGTATAGAAGTCCTTCACTCTAAGCCAAATATTTTCTGTTATGTAATTTAAATTCCTAATTCATTTCCATAAATTAGTGCCAATCGAGCACTTACCTTTTTGTAAGGTAAACCCTATGCTAAGTGTTCATGGGGAGTGACTTGAGGCAAGTCCCTTCCATTTGGGGGGGGCTCACTTTCCCCATCAGAAAAATGAAAAGGTTGAAACAGGTGATTTCAAAGGACCCTTTTTGTTTTAACCTTCTATGAATCTGTGTGTGCCATAACACAGCTTAGGAGTCCAACCCCATGCCGCCCTTCTTGGGGACCCAACAGAGACTTTCAGCATCCTGAAATTAAAAGTTTCCTTTAGCATCCCCATTGTCTCTTTGCCAGCTCCCAGCAGGATCCTGAGGAGACAATGGTGAGACTGACACTGAGGTAATTATCTGTAATTGTTTGTGATGCCTAGACTGCTGCCTTATTTTCTATCCTACAGCTGGCTCCCAGGGCCTTTCCTGTTGGGAAGGTCCCCTGGGTTGCAGGTGCCAAAAGTTATGCACCCTAAGGATCTTAGGGCAGAGAACACAAAATTTAGGTCTTGAAGAAACCTGCCTCCAGAAATCATAATTCCCTTTCACTAAAGGTCTTCAAACAGGATGTTGGACAGCCATTTGTCAGATACATGGTAGTCTATTAGTCAGTCAGTAAGCATTCATTAAGTGCTTACTATGAGCCAGCATTATGCTAAATCAGAAAGAAAAAAAAAGAGGCAAAAAAGTCTATGCCTTGAAAGAGCATACATTCTAATAGGGGAGGCATGTAAATAACTAGAGACATTTAAGATATGTGCAGAATACATCATGGTAATTTGAAAAGGGAAGGCACTTGCAGATAGAAGGACGTGGAAATATCTCTTGCAAAGGGTGGGATTTGAGCTGAGGCTTGAAATGTCAAGAGATATTAAGAGGTAGGCATGAGAGGAAGTCTTTTCAAGGTAGTGGTCAGATTAGATAAAATGGATTAATTAATTCTGGAAGTGAGTTTAGAAGATACAAGTAATATCAGGGTTGGGAAGGAGCTTAGAACATAGAACATGGAATCTCAGAGCTAAAGGGAGCCTTAAGACATATGTTATACAATAGCCAGTCCTGGAAAGTACCTTAGAAAATAGGAAGTAAAACCAGGAAGGAACGTTAAACACAAAAAGTTCTAGGCCTGAAAAGCACCTTAAAGCATAGAATTTAAGATTTAGAAATGGTCTTAGAAGCTACTTCATCTAACCTTCTTGTAGTATAAGTAGGGAAAATGAGGCTCAGAGGAAGGAAGTATCTTCCTTCTGATAGTCATACAGAGAATTAATGACACTGCTTTATTTGTCCCTCCTAATAAAGAAATAGAGCATGGGCAGCCAGTTCCTTCTTGCTCCAAATAGGAATCTGAGGTAGAGGTGGAAGTCTAGGCTTGGACAAAAATCCTTACTTTCTTTAAAAAAAAAAAAAAAAACAACCATAAAATGAAATTTCCTGCATTTCAAATTTTATGAGTTATGTTTGTTTATCTGCAACTCCCGGATGCTTTATTGATTAGCTTTGGGATTGGGTTAGTTCTTAGATACAGAATGTTCTCAATCATTAAAACAGCCAAGGATCCATTCTATTTTCAAAATATATTTATTTTCTTAGTTTTCATCCAAAATCTGGAAAACAATGTCGTGTAGGGAGAATGTTGGCTTATGAATCAGAAGAATTATAAACTAGTCTTAACTTTGCCACTGGCTAGTGACCTCAAACAAGTCACTTTTCTCCCTCCTGGTTTTCTCCTCTCCAGACTGAAAGGGCCTGGAGAACTTGATCCTACAAGTTAATCCCAGCTTAAAATCCTATAATTCTAAAATGTTTAAAGGAGACCTTGTTTTATCAGTGACCAATTCTAGTTCTGGCAAACTTTGATTTGAACATCACTCAATCGGCAAACATTTATTATGTGCAAAAAAATGTATTGTAAATAAAAAGACCAAGGAGTCTGGACGTCTCTGGATGTCCATACAGGCACATGTGTGCATGCACACATACACATACACATACAGAAGCAGCACATGTGAAGTTGAGGAAAGAAAATATTCCCTCTACCTGCACACACTCAGTTGCAATAATGTCAGAGCTGGAAGGGAACCTTGAACATAGATAGTATATAAGGGCTGGGAAAGGCCTTAGAACATAGAAAATCAGAGCATGAAGGAACCTTAGAATATAGAAAGAGCTGGAATAGAGAATGTGAGAGATGGAAAGAAACTTAGAACATAGAATGTGAGAAGCTGAAAGAAAATCAGAGCTGGAAAGAAGCCTAGAATAGAGAATGTGAGAGCTGGAAGGAACCTTAGAACACAGAATGTGAGAAGTGGAAAGAAAAGGCTAGAAGTGAGCCTAGAACATAGATAGTTAGAAAGGGGTCTTGGCAAATTTTGTTGGTCTCAGAGATGAGGAAACTGAGGAGGAGGAGAAGAAAGGGGAACTGGCTCATCTAAAGAGTCAGAAACTTAGTGACAGAGCTGGGGCTTACCCCTGCATCCCTCTCTTTCTGCTTCATTGCCTCCTGACTTTGCCCAGGCGTCCCCACGAGGCACAGGACTCCTTGCTACAAGTGTTCACCCAGACCAATTCCTGCCTGTCTGTTTCCCCAGACAACAGATGGTCTTGGAGGAGAGGGGGCTGGACTGACACCCGCAGTCCTCAAGAGCTTGGTAATCAGGCAGCGGGCTGTGCCAAGAAAGCCTGGCTCTGACCAGCCCAGAGCCAAGATGGCCACTTGCTGCCAGTTCAGACCCTGCCCCTTTCCAAGGTAGGGAACCCAAGAATTCAGATCCCACGGCTGAGAATGAAGTAAGAAAGGGAGAAAGGCTGATTTTCTTTTTTTCTTATAGATAGGATTTTTCTTGCATAACTTCTCAAGCATTTCCACATTATTAACATGTAGTGGACTTCCTGCCATCTAGGGGAGGGGAGGGGACTGGGGGTAAAATTTGTAATGGAAAGCTTTGTAAAGATCAACGCTGGGGAACTACCCATACATATGTTATACAAATAAAAAGCTTTAATAAAAAAAAAAAAAAAGAAAGGGAGAAAAGGAACTTGGCTCTTTCACCTTTAGAGCGATGGCTTTGTTGGCCCTGGACCTTTGAGTCCTGGAAGTGAATTTGGGGAGAGATGAATGAAAGAATGCTTGAGCAGTCTGACTGCATGCAGACTGAGAGCATTGGGTGGCCCATGAAGCACAGGCCACTGAGAGAAGGAAGTCTCTTTCTCCAAGGGACAGATGCTTCTGTGATCTACATCCTTTGTATCAAAGCCATGTGCCCAGACACTCTGCCTAATGGAAAGCGGAGGGGGGGTATACCCCATCCTGTATACATGTATCCCCCACACAAATGCAGCTTGATGGTGCAAGTGAATAAAATGCTAGGACTGGCGTCAGGGAGATCTGAATTCCAACCTTGCCTCAGATACTTGCTGGCTGTGTGACCCTGGGCAACTTACTTAATGCTGCTTGCCTCAGTTTCCTCATCTGTAAAACTGGGATAATAAAAATTACATCTACCTCCTAGGGTTGTTGTGAAGATTAATATGGGACAATATGTATAAAGTGCTTCGAATATTTTAAAGATATATAAATGCTAATTCTAGCTATTGGCAGATATGTATCCACTTCCTCGGGTCAAACATAAAGTTATACAAGCATATGCTCAAATATAAGCACTTACTCATTAGCATACAATTAATTCCCACACAATTAATCAACCTATCAACAGTTACTATGTGCCAGGCTCAATGCAAGGTTCTGGCAATATAAAGGCAATGAATGGAGAAACAATCCCTATTTTTAAGGAATTGACATTTTAAGAAAATGTGCCTCCTGCCTCATTGCTTAGTAAATAATGCACATTCACACTATAGAGATCCCCACACATAGCTACACCCATATGTACATATATATCTATCCATATGTGCGTATACATAGATAGATAGAATGTATACACATATATAAGGAAACATATCTATATGGAGACATAGATATGCAAAAGATGGATGATACCAATCCCACTTCAGGTTGCTGAAGAAGCCAGAATGAGAGGGATTGACAGGCTTCGTCCTTGGTACTCTAGAGACTTTGGGACATTTCCCTTTGCCTGAGATCTGGGACTCTCTCTTAGTTGGGCGGGGTTAGCTGCTCCCACTGTGGGGGCTCCTTTCCTTCACTCTGCACTATCTGCTATATGTTTTCAATGTAGATTTTCTCTGACTATTTTTTTTCAATTTTATTTTATCAATTTGGATAAATAAGTTTCTTGGCTAAGGAACTGATATTTGGTAAGAAGGAAAATTTGGAGTATCCCTCTCCCCATTGATGAGTAGCAATCAGAAGGTTGGCTTGTATCTAAAAACTTCATCCTGTGAACTAACAATATTTAAAGAAGATAAACAGATATAATTCTAGCCCAGTACCCTTTCTCTCTAAGACAAGCAGAGTGGCCAAGATTCTGGCCCTAATCTCCTGCCTTCCTCCTACCAAGAAATCATCTCCCTTGGAGAAGTAGGGGAACAGAGGCTAGAAATGACTATTCTAGCTCCTTTGAGCAATACAGTGACACCCCTGTGCTAAACAGGGAGAAGAGCCCTAAGAATCCTGAAAACACTGAAAAGACTCTCTCATCCGTCCTCTCCAACTCCTCCCTCATGGAGGCTCAGGCCATAGATCCTTAGCAAAGAAAAGAGATTTCTATACCACTGAGCCAATGGCTTTGGGTGCATTTACACATAGATCTGTCTATTTCTCTGTCTATCCATCTACACACATATATGCTTGTATATACACACACACAGCCCACATATTTGTATATGCACATGCATATATATGGATCTGTATTATGCAGAGAGGTATAAGCATATGATTGAGTGCATGTGTCTGTGTATATAGTGTACGTATGTATATTGACAAAGTGCATGTATATATACATAGGTATATATGTGCACATATGCAAGCACTTAATCATGCACTTTGTACAGACCCACATGCTTATCCAAGAAGATGTACACACACTGGTAATGAACACACACACACAAACACACATATTTGCAAGCTCAGACACTCACCCAGGGAACAACAATACTCATACATGCATGTAAATGAGTGCACACACCTGCACTGACCAGAAATAATTCAGTCAGGTGCCCCTCGCACTGTGGGCAGAAGGGCATCGCAGATGGTTGGGCTGTCTGATGGGCAAAGCAGACACAGCTGTTTTCTGGGGCTGTTGGCCACCCTGGCAAGTCCTGGCCCTCAGCCCAGGGGAGGGGCCTGAATGGTTCATTTCCGTCCTTCCCATCCCACAGAACCACATGGGCCTCTGTGGGTCTATTTTTAAGCCAGAGCTGAGCAATTTTCAGCCTAGTGCCATCCCTCCTAGAGCTTGGAGAGGAGGTGGGAGAGAAGGGCGGAGTGGCTCCTTCCTCTCCGGGAGCTCTGGCAACAGTGTGGGATGTGCAGGAGGTCAGCCCTCCACCAGAATACCTGCTAATAACACGGAGGGGATGGCCAGTCAAAGCAGCAGCCTGTTAGCACATCCTCACACTCCGCCTGCATCTACCTCTCCCAGTCATGGGATTGAGTCTTTCCCTTTGATCCACACTGATAACAGGCTCCTGATATAGAGCTAGAAGGGGACGTGGATATTTTCTAGTCCACTTTGTGACCTTGAGAGTTCCTTTCAACTCAGAATCTATGATCCTGAAGAAATGTGAATTTCTAACCTTCCACTTTACAGGTGAGGAAGTCGAAACCAAAACTTCTTCGAGGCCATACAGGGAGGAGGTCGCAGAACAGGGATTGAAAGCTGGGTTTACTAATTCCAGACTCAGTATTCTTTCCATTGTGACACACACTGCTCTGCTTAGGATCTCCAGAGGTTCTTAAACTGGTGCTCACCGACCCCCAAAGGATCCAAGGGTAGATCTCAAAGTCCATAAACTTGGATGGAGGGAACTTCACATCTTTATTTCCTCTAACTTCCTATCTAAATTTAGCTTTTCCTTAAATTACTTAAAAATATTATTCTGAGAAGGGGACTAAAGACTTTATCAGATTGCCAAAGGGGTCCATGGCACCAAAAACATTAAGCCCCCTCTGCACCACTGGAGGGAAGAAGATTCAGCAGGAGTTTGCCCTACGGTGAAGATGGCATCTGAGTCAAAATAATGCTCTTAAGAATGCCCTCAAACCTTGAAGAATGGCTGAGTGAATTATGGTTACATAATGGGTATCATGAAAGATATCTGGATAGCATAGTGGAGAGAGTGCCAGGCTTGGAATCATCTTCTGAATTTAAATCCAACCTCAGACACTAGCCATGTGACTCTGGGTATGTTTACCTCAGTTTCTTATTTGTAAAATAAACTGGAGAAGAAAATGGCAAACCATCCCAGTATCCTTTGCTGAGGAAACCCCAAATGGAGTCATGAAGAC
This sequence comes from Myrmecobius fasciatus, assembly GCA_023553655.1. NCBI lineage: Eukaryota > Metazoa > Chordata > Mammalia > Dasyuromorphia > Myrmecobiidae > Myrmecobius > Myrmecobius fasciatus. The sequence goes on from JAJPUD010000961.1 coordinate 360,678, forward strand.
TCAAAACATGATCAAACAACAATAGATATTATAAAATACTTTTGTGCTACAAGAAATGACAAAAGGAATTGGCTTTGAGAAATCTAGGAAGACAAATAGAACTAATGCTAAATAAAGCCAGCAGAGTGAGGAGAATAATTTATCCCACAACAACAACACTATAAAAACAAATACCTTTGAAAACATTCAAGATTGCTAGTCAATGTGATGACCAGACAGGATGCTGGAGGAAGTATGTTGCCCACTTCCTGGCAGAGAGGCAACAGATTCAGGAAGCAAAAGGATATCTACACTTAGGGACGTTGGCAATATGGGAATTTGTCTTTGCCTGACAGTTTTTTTTTCTATTTTCTTTTTAAATTGGGGTTGGGTAGGAGGAAAAGAGAAAAATAAATGCTTGTTAATAGAAAACGGGAAAAAAAAAAAACTGTCTCTGGAGGGATGAAAACCATGCCAGAAATCCTTGGGAAGAAGGTACATTCATTTAAAAATTGCTTGGAGTCTGGTAAAGTAGAAAAAAATGTTGGATTTGGAGACTATGTGTTATATCTTAAAGTATTAGAGATCATTGAATCCCTTTATGGATAAAGAAACTGAGTTTTCAGAGAAGTTAAGTGACTTATTCAAGGACACAAAGATAGGATGTAGCAGAACTAGAAGCATGTCTTAAGTAAAGGGCACAGCTGGGTTTTCAACCCAGGTTTTCTGATTACCAATACAGTGTTCTCTCACTCCAAAATCCTTCTGAGTACCATGAAACCAGTTTTTACAGGAGCAGCCAAATGGAGTGTAATTGAACAAGTGTACTTTCTACAGGCATCAAGATAAGGGCTAGGAAGAAAAAAGACAGAAGTCAAACCATTCTTGCCCTCAGTAAACTTTCAGTCTATTGAGATGAAACAATATGTCCTTAGATAAGGAAATGCAAAACAATTTTAAGTGGGGACACCCAAACAAGTAGGGGTTCAGGAAAGGCCTCCTCTTGGCTTGAATTGAACCTGAAAGGTAGGTTGGGATTCCAAGAGGAAGAGGAAAGAGAGGGTACATTCCTGGAGTAGGGGACAGCCTGTGCAGAGACACAAAGATGGGAGATGTGTATAAGGTAGGTAAGTCAGTTGGTTGAAAAGCACAATATATGTGAGGGTATGATGTGAAAACAGTGCGGAAAGATGAGCGGAAGGAAGAGTGTGAGAGTTTCAACTGAAAATAGAAGATTTTGCATTTTATCCCAGAGGGAAGAGGGAAACATGATATCAACACACTTAGACCTGGGTTTTAGGAATATCAATTTGACAGTTATGTAGAAAATGGATTGGAGAGGGAAAAGATTGGAGACAGAGAGAGGCTACCATGGCAGTCTAGATGAAAGGTGATGAGAATCTGATTTAGGTTAGTAGTTGAACAACGAACAAGAAGTGGATATATGTGAGAGATGCTGAGGAAAAATAAGTAAGTCTGAAAGAAGAGTAAGTTTTTGGGGAAAGATAATGACTTTTAGAATGGACTGAGATGGAAATTACAGTAGAGGGATCCAACAGGTAATTAGTGATATGAGATTAGAGTCTAGGATAAAGATGTGACCTATATATATATATATGTAGATTTGGGAGTCATTTACATAGAGGTGACAATTAATCCAAAGGAACTGGTGAAACAGTGAAAATAACAAGGAAAGAGGGGGAAGAGAAAATGAGGAGAGAGAGAAGAGAAAGGAGGAGAGGGAAGATAAAAAGAAATTGAAAAAGAGAGGAGGAGAAAGTGAAAAATGAAAGGACAGGAGAGAGAATCTATAGAAAGAAAAGAAGAGAGTTTAGGACAGAACTTTCTTAGGTAATTGGGACTTTGAAGACCAGGTTTTTGGTCTTTGAACCTTCCACTCACTTGCCCTCAGAGCCATAGCTGTTCATGCTATCCTCAATGGATTCATGGCTGGCTTGACGTAAAGTCCGGCTGGGCATCTCCACGGCCAGGCCAGTCTCTGTGCTTCGTTGGATGGCTCCTTTTAGTCTCCGGCCATCTCCATCTATGAAAGCAAATGAAAGACAGGGAGGCATAAATACACATAGGGAGAAGAAAACTATGGTACATTCTCATTAGTCTCTGACCGGCACATTACATAAAGAATAGCCTAAGATTATAGTTTCATGTAATATCGAGTAAAAAAGGATTTTAGAGATCAGCTAGTCTGACTCCATGGGATCAGCAAGGTGACTCAGAGCATTAAGTGCTAACTTTAGAATTAGGAAGACATAAATTCAAGTTCCGCCTCAGGCACTTACTAGTTGTGCCATTTTTTTCTTTCTCAGTATCAGTTTCCCCTTATGTAAAATGGTGATGAAAATAGTACCTATCTCAGTGTTGTGAGGAAAGCATGAGATATGTATGTGCATATTTTGCAAATATTGTGTGGTACCTTGCAAACCTAAAAGTGCTATATAAATGTTGGCTACTTTTATGGAGGAAAAATCTGAGGTTCAAAGAGATTAAACTTGATCAAGATTATTTTCTATGTAGTTCTTGGGTTTTTGTCTGTGTTTTATTTTATAAAATGACTAACATGGAAATACATTTTGCATGACTGTATATATATAATCTATATCAAATTGCTTGCTTCTTCAATGGGAGAAGTGGGGGAGAAGAGAGGGAGAAAATTTAGAACTCAAAAAAATTTAGCATTTTTCACATGTAATTGGGAGGAAAACAAAATATTAAATGTAAAGCCTTCCATAACTTGACTCTTCCTACCTTTCCAATCTTCTTATTCCTTACACTTCATCCCATTCCCCACATATTGTGTCCAGTGTAATGACAATGACCTTCTGGCTGGTCCTTGGAGAACACTCCATTTCTTGACTCTACATTTTCACTAATTGTCTCTTAGTTCTTTCTCACTTTGTCTCCAGTGCTTAGCTTCTCTGGCTTCCTTCAAGTCCCAACTATAATCCCACCTTCTACAGGAAGTCTGTCCTGATCCCCTTAATTCTAGCGCCTTCCCCCTGTTGATTGTCTCCAAATTCTCTCCTAAGCATCTTGTTTGAACATAATTGTTTGAATGTTGTCTTGTTCATTTGACTGTGAGTTCTTTAAGAGCTCACAGTTCCTAGCAATAATAGGTACTTAATAAATACTTGTTGACTGAAACTAAAAAAGAGTATATAAATGTAAGCAGTTTATTGTCCCCATCTGAAGTAGACCTTGCATTGAAATCCTGGGGAAAAACACTTAAAATTTTTTCCTGGTGTCTCCCTATGCCTTATTGATTCTTCCTTCTTCCAGGTCCCTATACTTCAGATAGCTCCTCTTCAAATAAAAAGTTAATTGTTTTGTCTCTAAAGGACTCTATATACTAGACGAGCACTAATTAATCGAAGAAACTAGTCTCTGGTGCTGGTCTAGGAGACATCATCATTTTCAAAGAATGGAAGAGCTCTCACAGCACAGAAGGGACAGACTTGTTCTTTCTGGCCCCCACACGTAGAATCAGGAACAAAAGAACAAAAATGTGGGTTTTAGCCCACTATAAAGGAGAACTTTCTAACAATTGGAGGGGTCCAACAATGTAAGGGAATTCCAGGCAAACAGTGAATGAGCTCCTGGTTTCCAAGAGGAGTCCACAAAGACACATTCACAGAAACTCCCTCTCTCTGTCTCTCTCTGCCCCTGTCTCTCTCTGTCTCTGTCTCTGTCTCTTTCTCTCTCTCTCTCTCTCTCTCTCACACACACAAACACACGCACACACACAGATATGAAGATACATATACTCAGAAATAGATAAGAGGCAAAAAGACAAACCCAGGCATGTGAAGATGTGCAGACAAACACACAGACACAAAAACAATTGTTTCAAAGATACACAAATGTACAGGGACAGATACATACTGAGAGACACATAAAGGTACATCCAGATAGAGAGACACACACATATATGGACATACACAAAGAGTCCGACGTACCCACATGCAGGCAGACAGAAAACAGACCCCCACACATATACAGACATACATGAAGGCAGAGACACATACAGCGGTAGTGACTGGGTGGTATATGGATAGAGCAATAGAGTGCCAGGCTGGAGGCAGAAAGACCTGAGTTCAAATATGGCTTCAGACACCACCTGTATGATCCTAGGCAAGTCACTTAATCCTATTTGCCTCAGTTTCCTCATCTGTAAAATAAGCTGGGGAAGGAAATGGCAAACCACTGTAGTGTCTTTGCCAAGAAAGCCCTAAATACAGTCAAGAAGAGTTAGATACAACTGAAAAATGACTGAATAACAGATAGGATGATACAGGGCCAGTCATATCCACAGATACATATATACACTGGGGGGAAGCTGCCCAGAGAGAAATGCACACAGAGGTATACACAACTACTGACCTGAACAAAGCAAAATAGACAGACAGACAGACAGGAAGATTTCCCCCTGCCCTCTGCCAAACAAACAGAGAATCCTGTGCCCAAACTCTGAGACAGATGTCCACTGGGATTGAATCACACAGACCATAAAGTCTACACAGAGAAAAAGAGACCCACATAAGCACACATAGATATGACACAGAAAGATGTACAGAAATAGATCCAGAGACCTATATATGGCCACAAACACAGAGATGCCGTAACACAAAAGTATCTCCTTGTAGACATGAAAGATATACACAGGAAGGTACACACAAACACACACGCAGATACAGACACAACCACAGCCACAGAGACAATAATGACAACAACAGCAACGAAATAAATAACATTTACGTAGAGCCTGCCATATATGCCAGGCACTGCACTTTACAATTATTATCTCATTCGATCCTCACAGCAACTCTGGGGGAGTGGCGCTACTATTATACTCATTTTGTCAATAAGAGAAAGTGACTTATTCAAGGTCACCCAGCTGGTCAGGGTCTGAGGTTGGATTTGAACTTACTTCCTGATTGCTGTCCCACTACTCATTCACTGCATCACCAAGCTGTTCCTTATAGATACACACAACCAGAATAAACACAAAGACACAAATGGAGACAACTACAATGAGTATCTCAGACACAGTCCCAAAAACTCTGTCTGTCTCTGTCTGTCCCTTTCTCTCTATCTCTGTCTCTGTCAGTTTGTCTCTCTTTTTCTCTATCTCTCTCTTTCTGTCTGTCTCTCCATTTCTGTCTTTCTGTCTGTCTCTGTTTCTCTGTCTCTGTGTGTCTCTGTCTATCTGTCTCTCTGTGTGTCTCCCTGTTTCTTTGTCTGTCCAGGTCTGTAGGTATTTCTTTGCCTCTATATGTCTATTCTCTCTCTGTCCCTTTATGTCTGTTTTTCTCTGTGTGTCTCTATGTGCTTCTCTCTTACTGTCTCTATCTCTGTCTCCATTTCTGCCTCTCTCTCTGTGTGTCTCTGTGTGTGTGTATGTGTGTGTACGTGTGTATGTATATATGTGTGTGTGTTGGTATCTATCTCTGTGTCCATTTCTCTCTCTGTGTTCCTTTATTTGTCTCTATATATCTTTTTCTCTCTCTCTTTATCTCTTTTTCTGTTTTTCTCTCTCATCTGTCTCTCTATGTATCCATGTTTGTCTGTCTCTGTCTCTCCCTGTTTCTCTGTCTCTCTATCTCTTTCTGTGTCTGTGTGTGTGTCTGTCTGTCTGTCTTTCTCTTTTGCCCTTCATTAGGGGGCAAATCCCTACTTTGATAACTTACCCTCTCATCATCCCCACTCCCTCCCACCCCACCATTTTGCAGAGCTAAGCAAGCTTTCTTTCTTTTTCTCTTTCTTCCCACCAGGACCTGACACATTTTTCCAGGAAGAGGAAAATTGGAATAATGACAAATAACTGCTTGAAGTTGGAGCTGAGAGGGCACTTCTGTGACTGTCTTTGATTGGGGTGGGGGGAGCTCTTGTACCTGATGGTGTGAGCTAGGGAATTGACTCCCCAGGAAGCCAAGATCCAGGAGGAGCTGCAGAGATGGCTAAAATGGAAAGGAACTTTTAATTCAATCATCTAGTACTACTTCATCGTTCTACAGAAGAGGAAACTGAGGTAACAGTCACTGAGTGGCAGAACCACTCCTAACCCCAAATCTAGAGCTTGGTTCTCCATCTCTCATTGTCTTGCTACCATACACAAGAAAAACTTGGAGTAAGCTAAAATTCTTTCTTCTCCCCTTGCAATGTTGTGGCAAATAAAAGGGACAAGTGGGTGAGGAATCAGGCACAGGTCAAGACCCCTAGAGGATGGAGTAGAAGTGGCCTATGAGGGCAGCAAAATCAAGCCTTATGCATTAAAAAGAGTAAAAGTGGAATGAATGGCCATTTGGGGAGTAATATAGGAAGATGCCCCACCTCTCTAATTTATGTCTGAAAATTCCTTTTAATTCTTCATTCTTCTGGCCCATTTGATTCTCCATTATGATGCAAATCCCTCTTAAAAGGGGGTTATCCGCCCAGCCCATATCAGTCATGTACACTTAAATGTGAATAAGTTTATCTGGGTTTTCTGAGAGCAGGTTTTGATAAGACAGGGAAATGCAAGAGCTGGATTTGGGGTGAAGGGTAGTTTTGGATAGTGCAGATTTCGCAATTTTGCCTAACAGATAAGGAAACTAGGGCTACAAAGGCTCAAATCTGAGTCAAAGAACTTTAGAGATGACCTAATTGAAACCTCTCATTTTTCTGAGAAGAAACAGAGGTCCAGAAAGGTCCTTTCATCATATCCTATACAGCTACACTTCTCTGAATTTCAAAATTCAGGGGCCTCAGGTACAGTATTATCATCTGGATAAACAAATGTCCTATCCCCCTACTCCACAGCCCAGATCCCAGAGGACGAGATAATAATAGCTATCATTTATGCATATGAGATAGGCAATGCTAAGCATTTTTTATCCCCATTTTATAGCTGTGTAAACTGAGTCTCAAAGGGAAAAAGTGACTTCCCTAAGACCACTTAGTTAGGAAAGGGAAGATTTGGGACTCCAATAAACACTTTCTAATTTAAAATACAGAATTCTTTCTAGTACATCTTGTTGCCTTGTGTCCATGTTAAGCTAAGTCTTTTTGTCTGGCTGTCACTAGGGTTGGGTCCAGGGCTGAAGAGGAAGGGAAATGGCCAACCTTCTGCTGCCTCTTTTCTCCGGTCGATGATCCTCTTGGCACCTCAGAGACAAAACCTTTCAGAGGCTCTGCTGCCTCTCTTCTCCTCCCCACCCAGCTCATCACTCCCAGTCCTTGCTATTTCCAGCTGCTCCCTCCCTCACACGCCTCCCCCAGGCTCCTGCCAGCACTGGCTCTGACCCAGCCCTGTATGCTTTGGCCTGGGTGGAAATAGCCCTCCCCATCCCAATGGCCTCCCCCTTGTCACTGCCTGACTCCCCAATTTTAGATTCCTCAGTCTTAAAATCATAAAAAAAAAACCTTCTCATTTCCCTGGGTTGTCACAGAATGTTAGAGAGGGAAGGGTCCTAGCTAGTGTAATTCCTTCCTTGCCAGAGGCGGAAAGTGAGATCTAAAGAGATTAAGTACCCAATTTCTCCCCACACAATGAATTGGTGATGGAATCAGGACTAGAACCCAGGCATGCTGAGTCCCACTGTGATGCTCTGCACCACACCTGCCTTTTAGCATCCTGAGTAAGATGCATCCGGCTTCCTGGTCCCCTCCGACTTGTTGTTTTGGGTCCTTCCTCTTGGGAATGGCAAGAATTGAATCTGGCTCTGGCCACAGCTGTTGCCTCCACTGAAATTAATTGATATTGACAAAATTGGGGCTGGTGATTAACTGAGGGGCTGAGCAGACGGCCAAGCATCGAAGTTAACTTAACGGGGTGGAGGGAGTACAATCTACTCCTGGGGCCTTGCTGGGTCCAGATCAATTCCATCTGCCTGGCTGAGGCACTCGACCTCCTTTGCTCTCACATCTTTCCTACTCCCAGACTGCCTTGAAAGAAGCTATGTAGATGGAAGCCTGTATCCCTGAGGGAGCAAGATTGCTTTGGGTTGTTCCAATACAGATTCCTCTCTTCTATATAAGCTATAAAACATTAGATGCATGAAGCATGGATTGTGAATTCAGCCCGCCCCCAAGAAGATTTTGCTTTGAAGCAGATTTTTTAAGGAGAGAACATGGTGAAAAGCCCCCTGACTTTGTAGTCAGAGAATTTAGACTTAACCACCATTTCTACCTGTGTTATCTTGGACAAATAACTGCCAAACCACCCCACTCAACCTCAATATCCTTCTCTGTTGGACAAGTTGGTAGCTAGCATTTATTTATATATTTATTTTTATTCTTTTTTATTGTATTTTTGTATTTTATAGTATTTATTGTATTTTATTTTTCCAAATACACATAAAGATATCAACATTTATTAAAATTTTTTTCAACATTCATTTTTTGTAGGACTTTGTGTTCTAAATTTTTCTCCCTCCTTTCCGTATCTTTCTCCTCCCCAAGACAACAAGCAATCTGATATGTTAAATATGTGGTAGCTAGTATTTATATAGTACTTAAACTTTTGCAAAGTGCTTTAGCAATATTTCATTTGATCCTCACAACAACCATTGAAGACAGGTGCTATTATGATCTTCATTTTACACATGGGGAAATGGAGACATAAACAACTTAAGTCACTGACTAAATTTGAGTCCAGATTTGAACTCTGTCAAGTCCTGACTTCAGGTCTACCACTCTATCCACGCACCAACTATGAGCAACTTCCATTTGCATAGTAATTTATAGTTTAAAAGGCACTTTTCACAATAACCCTGTAAGATAGATGGTTCAAGTGCTATTGTCCCATTTTTCAGAGAAGGAAATTGATACTTGGAGAGGAAGTAGCTTGTTAAGAGTGAATAGCTTGGAGCTGGAAGACACTTAAGAGCCCACCAATCCATACTTGAAACAGAACACTCTCTCCACTCTGTATCATGTCTTACAGATGAGCTTGCAGCCTTTGCTTAAAGACCTTCAGTGGCAGGGAGTCCACTACTTCCGGAGGCTGCTCATCCCATTTTTACATTGCTCTAATTGTTCAGAATATTTTCTTTTCAAGAAAAAGAAATCTCTGTAATTTAAACACATTGATTCTAGTTCTGTCCTCTAGGGCCAAGCAAAATGAATGCAATTCCTCTTCTAAGTGACAGCCTTCCTTAAGATAAGACAGTGATAACTGTCTTTCATTTGTCTTTTCAGATGAAGTTTTTTCCCCAGTTCTTTCTTCAAAAAGCTCAAGCCTGGGGTCCTCACCTCATCCTGCTCTGGATATTGTCTGATGTGCCAATTTCTTTCCTAAAATACAGTATCTACATAGAGACAGTGACTAGATTTGTGATTTTATTGGTCCAAGGAATTCCTGGGTGAGGAAGTACCTATCAATGTTGACCAGCACTTTCTTTGCAAAAGGACAGGCACATACACACACACACACACACACACACACACACACACACACACACACACACGATGAACAAGATTAATTTAGTATGACCAATCATTGATGGAATCATATTGTCTCTTTTTGATCATCACTTTTCCAGACATTCACTAGGCAACCATTAAAATAATGCATTTCACCATTTAGTCATAAAATAAAATGAATATCCTTGGATTTTAGCTTGCAGAATGCATTTTCCTTCCTTTTTTTAAAAGCATCTGTTTAGAGAGTCTTAGAGAGTTACCATCAGTACTGAGGGTGATTTACCCATGGTCTCACAGCCTGGACCTATCAAAGATGGAACTTCAACCTAAGTCTCCTGGCTTCCAAGCAGTCTTCTATCTACTGAAGGATTTTGCCTCTAGAACTGATCATAATATTTGAGATTAGTCTGCCAGAGGAGGAAACAAGGCAATAATATCTTTCCAGTCTTATTTAAATGTGCCCTAAGATCACATCAACTTTTGTTGGCTATAACATCAGATTTTTACTTCATCTTGAATTTGTAGTCCATAAAACCCTCCAGGTTTTTTTTCAAACAAACTCTTATGTAGTCACACCTCCTTATCTTGTTCTGTGGATTTGACTTTTGAGCCCAAATGTAGAACTTTATATTTAATTTAACTTTGTTGTTCAAATGTTTCAATTGTGTCTGATTTTTTATGACCTCACGGGATTTTCTTAGCAAAAATACTGGAGTGGTTGCCTTTTCCTTCTTCAGCTCATTTTGTGGAGGAAGAAATTGAGGCAAACAGTCACATAGCTAATAAGAGTCTGAGGTCAGATTTGAACTCAGGAAGAAAAGTTTTGTGGCTTAAGGCCTGGCACTTTATCTACTGTGCCATCTAGCTTTGCACTTAACTTTTACTATTAAGTTCCATCTTACTCAATTTAGACCAGTGTTCTCACCTGTCAAGATCCTTTTGGATCCTCCTCCACAATCCAGTGCATTATCTATCCCTCCTACCTGCAAATATGAATTTTTAAATGCCACATATTTCTTTTCCCACATTGATAGAATATTAGCTAGCACAAGGTTAGCCACAAATGATGCCGGGGGCACTTCTCTATAGACTTTCTTCCAAGTTGATATCAAACCATGAATCACTTTCCTTTGTGGCCAGCAATTTAACAAGTTCTAAATCTATCTGAGTATGAGAGCATCTAGCCCAGTTATTTCTGTCTTGCCACAAGAAAAGTAAGAGATACTTCTTCAAATGCTTTGAGATGAACTATGTCCATGGTATTCTTCTGATCTTTCAACCTAATGACTGTCTAAAAAAGGTGAATAAGATTAACCTGGAATGACCAGTTTTTGACAGTCACATTGGCTGTTGGTGATCATCACATTTTTAGACATTCATTAGCCAGCCTTTAATAATATATTCTAACATTCTGCCAAAAATGAAAATGAAGCTCCCTGGCTTCTAGTTTCAGAATCCATCTTCATCCCTTTTTTGGGAGCATCACACAGCAAGCACATGTCAGAATTGAGACTGAAATCTATTTCCTCCAAGGATAGGATTCTTTCCACTTCATTATGCAGCTTCTACTTATCTCCTGTGTCATCTCGAGCAAGTCAAGCAAGTAGCACCTTGCTGCTCTGACCCTGAGTTTCCCTATTTCTAAAAATTAGGACATTGGATTGGGTGGTGCATAATACAAAATGTTTTGAGACTAGATGAGGGAAGGATTAGTCTAGGCAGTCGTTACTTGTTTATGAGCACCTACTGGGTACAGAATTCTAAGGGGGGTGGTGTGTGTCCTAGGCTGGGACAGGAGATTTTTGTCTCTAATATTGTGCAAAGTAACTTGATATAGTGGAAAGAAGAGAGGATTTGCAGTAAGAGGATTTACATTTGAATCTTGACTCCATTACTTACTAATATGTGACTTTAGACAGTTCCCTTCTTTGGGCTTCAGTTTCCTTATTTGTGAAATAATGGGGGATGGGGGGAGAGGTGGACTAGATAATGTCTAAGTTGCCTTGAAGTTCAGATATTTTGCATTCTAATGGCCCATCACATTCAATACCTTTAAGGAGTTCAGAGTCTATTGCAAACAATTGGGAGGTGCTTACCCTTGTCCTCAGTGCTGAATGAAACCAAAAGGGAAGCTCATCTTACCTTGTGAGGATGTAGATGGTGAACAGGGACATACCATAGGACCAGGACCAAATATGTCTTTTGGTTGGTAAGAGTGTGGGTTTCAGAGAACCAACAGAAATAACCCAGTGTAATGTCTAGCACTAGAGACAGAAAGTGATGAATCAGGCAAGCTTGGCCAGAGGGACAATGAGACTACAATGCCTTCTGGATGATGGCTTTCACTAACTTTGGAGCCTTTAGAAAATAATTTCATTTTTCTGAGTCTCAGTTTGTTTATCTGTAAAATGGGAATAATAATCCTTGAATAATAATTATGTATACATTTACCAAATTCTATTCACAGAGTTGTTGTGAGTGAAAAATTTGTAAAGTGCTATAGAAATGAGTTTGGCAGGGGGCTACTTTGGCACAGGACTTACTCCTGCCAGCCAAAACATCTTCCTGAAGCCTAGAAGGAAAAAGGCTGGAAGTAAATGTTGTAAAAGAATCATCTTTTTGGGTTAAAGAAATCATATGGATTTAGTCCAAGACCTGGTTAAACTCTCAAGGTCCAAACTGTCAAGGGCCACAAGAACATAAGTAACAGAAAGAGCCCTGAGCTGGATGTCAGGACACTTGGCCTCTATTCCCCAGATCAAAGGCTTGTAGATATAGAATTGGAAGAGGATTTAGAAATCATAAAGGCAAAGTTCTCCCATTCTACAGATAAGAAAACCAAGACCTTGAACAATATGGGCTTTAGCTTTCCCATTTGTAAAATTAAGAAAATAAATCTTTAAGGATCCTTCTAGCTCTGTGATTCTCTCATTCTGAGGGCATTGTGTGTTCATGAGTACACATGTGTGTATAGACTGATACAGCTAGGTGACATAGTGGACAGAATGTTGGGCTTGTAGGAAGAAGACCTGAATTCAAATATTACTTCAGTTACTTACTAGCCACATGATCCTCGGCAAGTCACTTATGGCCTCTCACTCTGTTTCCTTACTTGCAAATCGGGGATAATAATAGCACCTATCTTGCAGGATTTGGAGGAGAATCAAATAAGGCAATATGCTAAATGCTTTGCAAACCTTAAAGTATGATGTGGAGAGTTAGCTATTATAAACACATAAAATAATAACATGGCCTCATGGAAAAAGCACTGGTCTTGAAATCAGAGATGCAGGTTTGAACACTAACTACCCTT
>JAJPUD010000961.1:373399-383518 GCA_023553655.1 Myrmecobius fasciatus
GATGAGCTGCCCTTGGATGGGGAGGCTGGGAGAGAAGCTGCCTTGGATGGCAGATTCCCACCCCTTCCACTGGGCTTTCTGAATAGGTCCACCCTCGTGCTCTTCAGACATTTTATTTGCTGAGCTTCCATGGGGGCTTGCTCACCATGTTCTGTGTGTCTCCTGATACTTTTACATGAGAGTTTTCATGTTGTCAGTGCCCAGCACAACCCTAGCATCTAGCAGGTGCTTAAGAAATACTTGTTGATTGATAATAGACAGAGTCACTGAACTTAGAGCAAGAAACCCAGGTTTCATATTCTGGCTCTTATCTGAGCTGTGTGACTGTGGGTAAGTAATTTTACCTCTATGAGGGTCAATTTCCTTATCTAAAAAATGAAGGGAAACCATACTTGTACCACTGATTCACTGATCTATTGAGAAGAACTTGTTTTTTCTAAACCTTAAAATGCCCAAGAAACATGAATTATTATTAATTGTTGATGCTGTTATGAGAGTGCATGGACAAAATCTTGTTCCTCCTCCATCCACTGGGTAAAAGGGCAGTAACCCTTCCTCTTCCCCACCAACTAATTCACAAACATTTTCCAGGAAAGACAACTGCACAAAAGCTTTCTCCCCTGACCCATTCCAGAGTCTTATTCTCAAGACTAGAAGATTTAACCTGATTCTGTCTTCATGAAATATAAATTTACACTTCCTTCTGGTCTGACTTTAGCAGAGAGGGAAAACAGCAGGCGGGTCACTATCTTCAGTACCTCATTTCTTGGCAGAATGATTGAGTAGAAAGTGCTTTGGGGATGGGAAAGTCAAGAGAGACACAGGTGCTAGTTCTGAATGTGCCACAAATTTACCCTAAGGACCTCGGACCTCTTAACTTCAGATTCTGCCAATGCTAATTTTTTTTTGAGGCAACAGCATTAAGGGAGTTGTCCAGAGTCACACAGGTAATAAGTGTTAAGTGTCTGAGGGCAGATTTGAACTCAGGGCCCATGCTCCATCCACTATGCCATTTAGCAGCCCCTGTGTTTTATAACATTACGAAGAATGTTAGAATAGATGATATCTTAGAGCAATTTCTCCTCCAACATTCTGTTTTTTAAACTCCCTTTTGGGTCCATTCTATGGTACTTTAGGAACCCTAATAAGAAATGCTTCCTTTTTGTCCACTAACAACAACAAAGGCCATCATTTTTATAAATTGTATATTTTATCTCAAGACACAACAATCCCATGAAGTGGGTGCTTCATTTTGTGAGTGGGGAAACTGAAACCTGGATAGCAAATGACTTGGTAAAAGCCATATAAATGGTATACATGATTAATGTGGTATTTGAATCCAGTCAGCTATTAATACCCTATCTGCCATGCTGCATCCTTCGAAGATCCCAAGCCAATCCTTTTACTGGTTTCTTCTTAGTGAATCAGATGAACCAGCTCTGGAGAAAGGGATGTGTTTGGAAATGAGCTGAGTTAGGTTTGGGAAAAGGTGTACTCCTAGGGTTGAGCCAGTTCAAAGAAATCTCATTCTTCCTTTCCTCTTCCCCCACCTCCTCCCCAGCATCCTACCCTCTCACTGAGAAGCCCCAGCTCAATGACAGAGAGCAGGGCAATGTGCCCTTGTCCTTTTCTCCTGGGTTATTTTTAACTCCAAGGACATGAATCAAATATGAAGGGAGAGACTGTAGCAGGGATAGTATCTTTGGAAGAAAGGGAAGGGGAAAACAATCAATCTTGAGAAACACGATGAAGCTAAAACTAACTAGTTTTCTTCCTCAGTCTCCTCTTCTCATTTTGCCCCCAGGATTTGTTCACAACCCCTTTCAAACTTGGAATGGACATTTGTTCCTCTATCTCCATCTGTTGAAGTGTCTCCCTTCCTTCAAGGGATAATTCCAGAGCTATATCCTCCATAAAGGCTTTCCAGATGCCGTCCTAATGTTCTAGGTAAAAAGAATCTCTCATAAATCTAGACCTCTTCCCTCTGCCTTGTATCTCGCTTCATTGTATGCTTGTTCTTCTCCACATTGGATTGTAACTTCCAGGAAAAGAGAAGTTGGGTTTTTTTCTTTGTATACCAAGTGCAAAGAATAGAGCTTTGCACATCATTGGTGTTTAAGAAATATTTGATGACAGAATCAATGAAGAGACCAAGCTACCAAGGAACCAGGAGGAAGAGAATTTACCCAATTTTAGGAACTGGTATGAAATTAATTCAAGAGAGGACTTATTTGGAGTCTGAGGTTTTCTCCAGGGTCATCCTACCCTAAAAGGTAATGGGATATTTACTCAAAGCCATTTGGGATAGCCTGCACTTGTTATACTGTTACTGAGTATGGAAGAGGAATGCAAGGACATCGGAAGTGACTTTGGGGTGAGGGAATCTGGTATGGTTCTAATGGAGACACAGAAGACTGGAGGGGAAGCTGGGAATGAAAATAGTTGTCCTTCCTGAGATCCAAATTCAGAGGTAAAAGCCAAGGATGTCTTTAGGCAAAGTTATATGACAAAGGATCCCTGAAGCTCACTTGTCTCCTCCAAGGATCCTGGAAGGGAATGTCAAGTAGCACCTCTCCCTTTCCCATCAATCACATTCCAGCATTTCCCAAACCTTGTTTTCAAGGTTTATTTTATCTCACCTCAGTCTGTCCTAGGTATAGTTAGTGTGGGAAGGGGAAGATTAATATGGGAGGAGGCTAGTTCAAGAAGGATCATTGTTTGAAGGAGGCCTTAAAGATTATGTGGTTTGGTGGGAAAAAGCACTTTAGGCATTACCCCTTCTCTGGGCATAAATTTCCTCTCATAAAATGAGAGGATTGGATTTGATGATCTTCATGATTTTAGGTAGTTACAAGTTTGTTTCCCTAATCAATCCCAAATCTCCCTTTGTAAAATCACCAAATCACCCAAACACTGCATCATATTAGTGAGGTTGTGTCCTCATCCTTTCATTCCCTTCCTCCCTTCTTCATAGCCTACCCAGGGAATTGCTTTTATGCTGCTGTTCTGAGCCTTTAATTCTTTTTTACCCGTGGTACTCCAGGTAAAGTTGAATTCACCTTTCTAATCTGACCACACCAAGCAGTACAGTTGGGGTGATCTGGATCACACCTCTGGCTCTTATTAGCTGTCTAATAGTGAGAAACTCACTGACTTCTCCAGACCTCAGTTTCCTCCACTATAAAATAATGGGATGGCTTTGGTTGGAGGAGTGTCCTAATATTGACACCACTCACTAAACATACTCTCTCTACAGAAGATTAAAATGTATATGTAAAGCAAAAAAAGATTTTTGCTTCTCCTCCCGGTCTGAATCTCTAATTTGTTATGTTAGCTCTTTCTTACATTGGTACCATTTATTAGGTTTAAAAAATTAATTTCTTCCAATTAATAAGCATTTTTTTTCTTCTTCCCATCTCTTACCCCACAACTGCTCACTGAAAACAATATCCTTGCAACAAATAAACATAACTAAGCAAAATAAATTTCCACATAGGTAATATATAAAAATGTGTCTCACTCTAACGGTACCACTTAGAAAAAAGTCTGATGCTATTGTGTAATCTAATCAACCTACTATTTTCCATGCCTCAAAGAAGGGGCACCTTGATCTGTTCATAATCCATATTATTTCTCCCCTCAAACTCTCCCAACAAGGATTAAAATGGGAAGAAGAAGAAGGAAGCTGGAGAAGGACAAATTGGACATGTAGGGGGTGAGGCTGGAGATGGGGATAAATAGACTTCAGACCATGGAGATGGTAATGACCTACTCTATAGTTTTTTTTCTGTTACTTTTCTCCTTAATTACCTAAACAAAAATATTCTTTGATTCAATTCCCTTCCAAACAAAATAAAATAAAAAGTTTGAACTAAATAATCTTGAAAATCTAAAAAATTCTATGGCCCTGCTTAGTAACACCCACCCTAAGATCTATCCAAGAGGAATGATTCAGTATCCCTGAAGGAATCTTAAACGAGGAAAATGCACTGATTCATCTCCAAGGTCTCTTTCAGTTCTAAATCCAATGGATCCCTCATTCTCTTTTTGCACTTGTGTTTCTGACATCCCCTGTGACTGGAATACCTTCCCATCCATCCCAATCATCTGAGACCTATCTCACATGCCACTTCCTCCAAGAATCCTTCTCTTGACTCTACCAGTCACTGATACCATAAAAAGAGAACTGTTTCCAGAATCAGTGCACCTGTATTCAAATCTTAACTCAGACATTTGTTACTTGTGTGATCTTGGGCAAGTAATTTCACTTCCATATGCCTTAGTTATCCATAAAATGAAGGAGTTGGACTACATGGCTTCTGAGATTCCTTCCAACTCAAAATCTGTGACTCTATGATTCTTCATTTGACTTCATATAACACTTAGTTTGTATTTCTCTTCAATTTAATATTATTGGGACTGATTATGTACCATATAGTCCTATTAGACTATTAGCTCCTTGAGGGCAGGAATCCTATCTTAGTTTCTTTTTCCAGTGCCCTGCACAAAGGATCATAAAATTTAGAGCTAAAAGAAATCTTATATGTCATTCAGCTCAATACTCATTTTGTAATTGGGCTAACACTGCTCAGAAAAGGATAAGTATAAGATTCTAAATATGAATCAAAATTCGAATCCGGGTTTTCTGACTCCGAATTCCTAGATGGGTTATGCTTAGAAAGTGTTTACTGAATTGAAGGACATGTAGATTTGGGGAATGAAGATGAGAAAGAGGGGACTGAGAGTATGATTTGCTCCATCCCTTCCCCACCTCATCCCTAAAGCTCTTTGTGTAGTCCCCAAGTCCTGAGGACCTTGGATGTTATTCTTTAAGTATTTGAATGTAAATCTCTATTAAATAACTTCTACATACAAGACCCTGACCCGGATGATGATGGCTTCAGAAATAAAGACCTACTTTCTGTTCTCAGAGAGGTGAGCACAGAGGAAATTATACCAATCTTCTCCATGGACTCCAGAGGTGTTTGCAGAGTCCTATAATTTCATTTACTCCCTCTCTCACACTTCATTCATTCTTTCAATCAGTCTGTCTGTATTGAGATGTGCCCAGTCCTGTTAATAGGGCTTGGGAGATGACTGTTCCTCTTAGTATAGTCGGGGAGACATGATGAATTTCATTTGAAGGTCACATACCTCCACCAAGCAGCTTATTACATTCAGTGTCCTATGATTGGTGCAAGCAGGCTGT
The DNA here is from genome assembly GCA_023553655.1 of Myrmecobius fasciatus. Lineage (NCBI taxonomy): Eukaryota > Metazoa > Chordata > Mammalia > Dasyuromorphia > Myrmecobiidae > Myrmecobius > Myrmecobius fasciatus. The sequence goes on from JAJPUD010000961.1 coordinate 378,609, forward strand.
AGGAGCTCAGGCAAGTGGGGGTTGGAGGATGGATCTCTCTGGGTTGGGGTGGTTAAGGAAGGCTTCCCAGAGAAGGAAGGACTTAGGCTGTGCCTTTAAGGTTGGGGAGGGTTTAGTTTCACAGAAAAGAAGGCATCAGATGCAGGGATTAATCCAGGTCACCAGGTTGGGAAGAGAGACAACTTGCAAATTCACACTGATGCTGCCTTAGAAGCTGCTTGGGATATAAATAGTTCCCATAGACACCCTTCTTGTGATGGGAGGCCTTCTGCTTCTCGTATTTAAATTAAGGGCCAGGCTGGGAATGAATCCTGGGGAGCTTTGAATCTTTGAAGGCTGTGGCTAGCAGGAAAAAACGTGAATTGCACTCTAATAGTGCTAATTCTCCTGGTGTCAGGTTGCTGGGCAAACTTGCAATAAGATAATGGTCTCTGGATTTACACCTGCATCCAGCCAAGCCATTTGAGGCTGAGAGGACCTACAAGGAAAAAGAACCCTGGATTTGGACTGGGTTGCAAATCCAGACTTTTGGTGATTGCTAGCTGGTTAGTCATTGCCTCCCCTCTCTATACCATGATCTCCTCCTCTGGAAGGTCCGAGGACTGACCTCATCTCAAAGGTCCCTTCCATTCAAAATCACATGAGATAATGGGAGATCCCAGTTTAGGACCTGGGGCCACAAATTCTTTATGGGATTATCTTGAGGTTCAGGACACAGTAGGGACAAAAGAGAGATCCTTGCAGATTCCTTGGGGTGGTTCAAAAGCAAGCATTAACCCCTTGGGAGGTAGATTACCCCATTGGGAACCCGAATTGGTAGAGTAGGGGAAGGATCTGGAAGCACATCTGTACCAAGAGCCAGGTTCTAGTCCTAACTGCTACAAATCATGAGTGAGGCAAGATTATCCTATCTATGTGACTCAGTTTTCTCTTCTCTAAAATGACAATAGTTATAGGCATCTTTTCAAGACTTACTAAATAGATATGTGTGGAAGAATGTATCAACTTATTATCACCATCACCATCCTCTTAGTATCCACATAATCTTTGCATTCTCCTAATGTTATCTCATTCAGAGCCTGCAGGGAACTGAATTTCTCTTCATATCAATTCCCCTTCCTGAAACTCAGTTTTCTCATCTGTAAAATAGGAGTAACATTTGCTCTACCTTCCTCACAGGATTGTTATGAGGATTAAATGAGATAATGGTGTGAAAGCATTTTACAAATACTAAATGTTTGTAGCACCTACAAAAATATGAGTAGTCATTATTGTTATTAGTATTATTACCATCATCCTTATCATCATTATGCACCTAAAGAAAAATATAACAATTTATGAATATACACCCCACCCAAATAGACAGAGGCTAACTTGAATAGCTTTCAATTAAGCCTGAAGCCTTCTTTCTGGGGTAACCAGAAGCTAGTTGTTCTGAGACCAAGGCACATGTCCATTTACAAATTGCTGAAAGTTAGATGGCTTATGGCTCACTGTCATAGAGAAGAGGACATCAACCTTTTTTCTTCCCCAACAGATCCCGGATTTGGGGTTTTTTGTTTCTGTGGAAACTTACAGGGACATCCTCCTATTCCTCAGCTCTCCTTTAGAGTCTGCTCTAGTATTAGGGAAGGAATAGAACATCTCAATTTCAGCTGTGGCTGTACCCTTTCAAAGTCAACTTTAGCCCAAGAAAGGTTTCTCTTTTTTATTTTATTTTTAAAAGAGAGATTTAGAAATTCACCTCTAGAGAGAAATTAAGGGTTTCAAGAGACCTTGACAAAGAGCTTCATTCCGTAAATGTAAAGCTCCCATTTTAAATTTGCTTCTTATTCAGTGCTGGAAAGCATTAGAATGAAGATTACAAATTTAATAATGTAACACAGCTGGAATTGGCCCAGCTCTGACTCTAGGAGAGTAATTTGTTTCTGCCTCCAAACCAGTTTTCTCCAGTCCCGTAGCTACTGGTCAATTCTAGTGACAAATTCTCTGCTTTCTCTGACTGCAGCAGCTCAGACCCACACATACATTCTTGGTGCTGAAATGGATTCATATCCTACTCTGGGAAGTAAAACTGGACCTCAATGGAAACACTCAGGACAAAGTGATAGTGGGGCATGTTCCCTGCAGAATGTATTGGAAGAAAGCCCTTAATAGGTGCTTTATTCATTTACCCATTCATTTATTCAAATGCACCAGTCTAGGAATCAGGATCATAGGTTCTAGTAACTGATTTATCAATCACTGCAGCATTATAGGGAAATTACCTGAGACTCAGATTCCTTCTTTTTAAAATAAGGGGATGGGACCAGATAATTTTAAAGTGCTTTTCTCCTCAGACCTTTTAAGGTCTGTGCTCTAAAATTCCTTCCACCTCTGATAGTCACTGTTCAAAACCTTTTCAGTTTTCCCAGTCTCTGTTCTAAAGACCTTCTATGTTCTAGTTCCTCAAGTCATTTTTTATTCTAATAGCAAGGAAAGTCTAGAACAAGAATTCTTCACCTTTTCTGTAACATAAATTGTTGACAATCTAGTAAGACCTGTGGATCCCCCTCCTTAAAGATTTCTTTAATGTATAAAGTAAAATACAGAAGGGTTTTTTTTAAATGTATAAAATAAAATGCACAAGGTAACAAAAAATGATATTCCAAGTTCACAGATTCCCCTAAAATTTATCCATAAACCCCGTGGGGGTCCACATACTCTTTGTTTAGGGCTCTCTTGAACTAAAGGACTAGGCAAAAGGAAAGAGTTCAGTGCTAATGAGAAAGATGTTTTGCTCCTGGAATGGGGAAAGTGTCCTTCATAATGAGGGGAAAGGATATAATATTTGACCTGTCAACTAATATTGTTGCATGTCTAATCCCTTCCTTTCTTGACACTAACCCCTCAATACCACCTCCAGTCACAGCCAACTAGACCATAGCCTATTTTGTCCCCTAGATATGAATTAAACTGCTTTTGCCCATGAGTCTGCCCCTTACACCCTCACCAGATAAGTCTCCCCTTTCTTAGGTACATTAGGACATTTCCTTACCTCCTCTGACCCTTTGCTCATGCTTTTCCAGTTTCCTATTATGGGTTCCATAAACCTTACATTTATGCCTCTTTTGACCTCACACCAATTCGGTGCAATCTCTAGAATATAGTATACCCATTTTGCAAAAGAAGCCACTAAGACTCTATAAAATCATAGTTAGGGATCTTAGAGATCATCTAGATATAGAATTTGTGCTAGCAGGTTCTCTAGAGGTCATCTAGTTCAACCCCTTCTTTTTATAGGTGAGGAGAAAAGCCTGCTGGGATTAAATGTCTTGTCCAAAGTAATATAGATAAATTAAAGAGGCTGAATTTGAACTCAGGACTTGTGATTCAAAATTCAGGGTCCTTTCAGCTGCATGATACTGCCTCTGAACCCTTTATCTGATGTAGGAGGAAACTGAGGTTCAAAGAATTGTAATTACCCCCCACCCCCATCACTCAGACAGAAAATAGCAGAGCTGAGAATGGAACCCATGTCCTCTGATTCCAAATCCATTGCCTTTTCAATTAGCCATTAACCTATGATCAAAGGATTATAAGATCCTTTGATTTCTAAGATCCCTTTCATCTTTAAGACAAGTTCAATCTATCATCAGAGATAAACAACTTAGCAAGCAATCAGACACATGAATCATTGTCACCGCTTTGGAGAACAGACAGCAAGTGGTTAAAATGATGGGCCACAGGACAGGTGACTTCAGGGAGAGGACAGAAGATAAAAGGTTTTGGGGAGGGGGCTTCTATAAGAACCTGAACATTCAGGAGCTCTATTAAAATTTGGGGTATCTGGAACTAGTAGTAGTAGGCTCATGAGCCTACCACTATCAGTCTGAGGTACCCAGCAAAAGAAGAAGAGGGGTTTGAAATCTTGTTGATTCCCACCCACCTACCCACACCCCCACACACACATTCAACTGCTCTTGCCTTCTCTCCTAAACTACCTGATACTAACTAGAAGATCTGAGTTCAAATTTGATCTCAGACACTTACTGGTTATTGGTCCCTGGGCAAACCTATTTGCCTCAGTTTCCTCATCTGTAAAATGAGCTGGATAAAGAAATGGATAAAGAAAAGACCACACCAGTATCTCTGCCAAGAAAATCCCAAATGGGGTTATGAAGAGTTGGTCATGAAGAGTCAGGACGTGACTGATAATGATGGAGAAACACTAGAGTTATATTTATTCACTTTACGTTAATGCTGTATTTCTGGAAGATACTTGTCTCCTTCATTAGTACATATGTTTCCTGAGGGGAAAGATTATTTCATTCTTGCATTTCCCCCCCCCCCCCCACCTAGTGCTTAGCACATAGCAGGTAGTTGATAGATGTTTGCTGATTGATAATTTTTTTTTTTTTTTTGCCAAGCCTTGGGTCATTTCATTCCAAGGACTTTGAACAGCTTAGAGAATATTTTCTGTTTTTAGACATTCCTAGCAATTGATCAATTAGTTCATCACTCAACTGCTCATCTCATAAGCATTTATTAAGTGTCTACTGTATGCAAATCACTATATTAGGCACTGGGGAATTAAAAAGTTTAGCTAAGATAGGATCTTTACCCTCATCAAGTAGGAGGAGGCCAAAACACAGACGCAGAAAACTATACAGGTACTTCAGAACAGTGGAGGAGAGTTGCATTGGCATGGTACAAAACAATGTACTATATAAGTATTCCTCAAGAACAGATTACTACCATTTAGGGCAAGGAAATGGAATCAGGGCATTAGGGAAGGCTTCTCAAAGGAGGTGGCATTGGATTAGCAGAAATTCAACAGGTCAAGAGGGGGAAAACCACAAGTTCCCACAATTTCTAATCCTACACACACACACACACACACACACACACACACACACACACACACACAC
>JAJPUD010000961.1:383528-394072 GCA_023553655.1 Myrmecobius fasciatus
CACACACACACACACACACACACACACACACACACACACACACACACCTTGAAGTTCTAAACTTTCAAGAGCCTTCTGACTTTTTCTAGGGACTGTCTAGGGGGGCCCTTGCCCCAAATACTGACTCCCCTTTCTAGGACCAGATGGTTTGGGGGAGGGTGAACTGGGAGGCAACCAGCCCAAGCTGTGCTTTAAACTTCATCAGAGACATTTGCTTTTCGAACTAATTAATTTCCCATTACGGGCCCCAATTAGTGACACATCCTCCCACATGCTCCCAGGGTAATGCCAGGCGGAAACTAGCAATCTCTGGGAGACACCATAGAAAGCAAGAGCTCCAGGGGTGGAGGTGGAAGATAATGTTCAAAGATTCAGCTGAGGACAGGGTCTTGTATTTGTTTTTTGTTTCTCGTGGGGCTGAGGTACACAGTAGGTATTCCCTAAATGATTAGTAATTGGTTGGGATCTCTGATAGTATGGGCCTCAGTTTCCCCATGTGTAAAATGAAGGAGTAGATGATTTTTAAGGATTTAGATTTTCTGCTAATTATGACATTGTTCTCAGGGTGCTTTCAGCTCTGCCATTTTTGTATATCTCTCTAAATGTTTATGCTATCTCCCTTGATAAAACACAAGCTCCTTGAAGGCAGGATCTTTTCATTTTTTGTCTCTGTATCCCCGTGCTTGGCACAGATTAAGTGCTTAATAAATGTTTGTTGATTGATTCTGTGTGCTAAAGTCCCACCCAGTACTGTCATTCTGTTTTCTATGGGCTCTCTCAGTTCTGACAACTTAAATGTCCTTTAGCAAGTTTTGTCTAAACATCTCACTTCTATTATGGATAGCATCCTTTCCCTAAAAATTTTATTCACTAAGCCTCTTTTCTTCCCCTCTAGTCACAGAGGATATATGAGGATTACATTCTTGCTGGATGGACTAAATTGAGGGGAGAAGAGATGCAGTGATGTCCTATAATTCCATAAGACATCAGCTCCAAACCAAACTCTTTAATTGCTAATAAGTGGGGAAGGGAAAAAGTAGAAATGGAATCTCCTCATAATACTCTATAGACATAATGGAGAAAGGAGGGCTCCAAAATGTGCTTCTAAGGTAGAAGACACTAGAATATATGTGAGAAAGTGGTTATGACCCCAGAAAGCTAAAATGGGAAGGGACCTCTATAATTGTACATCGTCTTGGTGCTTCATTTATTGAGGCAATGTAGCCCAGTGCAAAGAGCATTGTACTTGGTGTAAAAAACAAAACAACATGGGTTCAAGTGTCTCTTTTATAGATAATTTCTGTTTTCCCAACTACAAAATGGGGACAATAATATTGACACTGATGGAGTTGTTGTGAGGAATAGATGAGATAATAGTTATAAAAAATGTTGTTTTCCCTCAGAGTCCTATATAAATGGGAGCCATCTTTGTTACCTTTAAAGCACTTTATTGGGGATCTATCATGGAGTTGGCTCATGCAATTCTGTAGGTTTTGGATTTCTCTCAGAGAAATCTCAAAGTATGGTCTCTATGGGGATAGTTACAAGCAATCATGTTTGAGGGCAGGTCTCAAATGATAAGCAAAGAATTGTTTATGCCAAGGTGTGAAATGCTAGGATGTGAATCATGGATTCCTCGGTTGTTAAGAGTAGGAAGAGACCTTTGAAACCATGTTGTCAAATCTTCTCATGTTATAGATGATAACACTGAGGCACCAAGAGAAAAAGGGACAATTTGAAAGTTGTATAAGGAGTTTATAGCAAAACTGGGACTAGAATCTTGGTCTTCAGATTATTAATTTAAGGTTCTTTCCACACTGAGGGATTTTATTGAGTTCTTTTCCCTAGAGAGAACTCTGGAATAGAAAGATTCAGTTTCTTTCTTTCTTTCTTTTTGAAAGATTCAGTTTCAGCTCTTCATTAACTATAAAGACATCACACAAGTTCCTTTCCTATTTTGGATCTCAGTTCTCTAATCTGTATTGCAAGAACATTTGATTAGATATTCTCTAAATATTCTACTTCAAAGTTCAGTGAGAAGAACCATGAACCTGGATTCAAATCTCACCTTTGATGCTTACTGCCTATATGACCCTGGACATGAGCTTCAGGGTTCTTGTGCACAAAATGATGGGGTTAGATTATATGGCCTCTGAAGTCTTTTTCAGCTCGGGTAGGTGATTCTGTCATTTGATTAGACTAAGAGTGGGAGTCCAAGAACCAGATTTGACACTTGTTAGCAGTGTGACTACAGACATCACTGCACCTCAATTTCTTCGGCTGTAAAGTAAGGTAATAATTGCATTACTCACTTTTCTGGATTGTGGACCAAAAAAAGCACTCATTTAAAAGTGCTACAGAAATGGAAAACATGATTATTTCTAAAAAAGTGGTAATGATTGTTATTATTTAGAGATTCCAAGATCATTTAGGCAAGGCTCAATGACTTTCCACACTCAGGATGGTTTTCAGAATAGATCTTAACTAATGCTTCAGACACAAAAATCTCTTCATCCAAAAGAGTCCCTTCCATGAAGGCATCTAGGGCCATAGTAAGAAGACTGGACCAGGATTTAAGGATCTAGGTTCTAACCCTGCCACTAATCAATGTTTGACTTTGGACACGTCCATCTTTTAGTTTGTTTCCTTATCTGTAAAACAAGAGATTTAGACCTGTCCTTACCCTACCCCCTCCATCCCTTCACCTCTTTCCTTCCCTATGAGGAACCCAGCACAAGGACTCTTTAGGGACATCTCACTCCTGTGCTGTTTCCAAAACTGTTAATGAAGTGCGCTGCTAAATGCAGTTACAATCCTGGGGGCTAAGAATATAGCTGACATCAGCCTTGTCAGTTTCCGAATGAATCAGAGCCCAGCTTGGGGGGAAGAGGGAAGTGGTAGGCAGGGGGACTGGAGAAAGAATGTTCCCTAGCTGTCAAATCAAAAGCAAAGCCTTAAATATAATCCAAACCTGATTTCCAGGCATCCAGGGAGGTAGATAGATAGAAGTAGGTGCCCTGGAGAGCCAAAAGAGAGGAAACTAGAGAGGGGACAGTCAGTGACTAGATGGGACTGCAGCCATTTAAGACATTAAATGAAAGGAATGGAGGAAGAAAGTTGCCCAGACAGATATCCAGTGGAGTGTAAGAGTGAAGTCAAATATGATCACATGTTAGAAAAGCCATGGAGTCTTAAAAAGAGCTCTGGACTGGGAATTAGGAAGCCAAAGTTTCAAGCGTTGGCTCTGCCACCAATTTAATGTATGACTTTAGGTAATTCATCTCCCTTCTCTTGGCCTCAATAAAATGAGACAAGTTAGACTAGATGGTCTCTAAGACTCCTTCCAGATTTTATTACAAGGTTCTAGCTGTACAGGAGCCCTAATTAAAAAAAAATACCCTTCTCTGGTGCCTTTTCTGTCTTAGACAAGGACTTGAACTCCCCCACCCAAAAAAATTACCCCTATACATTCTATTCAAGCACATTTATCCTACTAACAAACATTTATTAAATACCGGGTATTCACAGAGCCTCATGCTAGCCATTGGAAGTGTGGGTCCTGCCCTTAGGACTTTATAATTTGTAGGGCACAACTCTACCTGCCTCTAAGTCCAGGATGAGGAGCAGGGATGTTAATAATTGCTACCAAAGAGACCAGAGATCAAGGCAATGCCAGAGATCTCAGATCAAAAAGTTGAAAAAGAAGTAACACTCAAGTGAGTCTTTTCAGCATCAAGGTAGCTGAGCTAGATAATATTTCTGGATTTTTTTTTGATTGAGGTGGAAAGAGATGGAGGACAGGCACTTTAGTCTATATTATCCCAGTAACATAATCAGACTTGGAATTCCTTCAGGATAACTTTAGTGAAGCATTTTTATTCTTTATTGAATTAACTGGGTAATTGGTCCAATTCCTTGGTTCACTTTGGTTGTAGAAGTCCCAAAGGGGTTCTCAGTTTTTTCCTAGGCAATAGCCAAAGGGGAAGGGGGGGGGGTTATACTGTAGAATCCTTCAGTAATACTTCATAAATTTCCTTTATACTAGCCCTGTGAAGTATTCTAAATAGTATTAATGTGACTTACCCCATTTTACAGATAAGGAAAGAAAAGCCTAAACAAATTGTGACTTTCTCAGGCTTAGTAAGTAGAAAAGCAAAAAAATGGAAGCCAAATCTTCTGATTCAAGATCCTTTTCCCATTTCACCATTGTTATCCCCATTTTACAGATGAGGAAATTAGGACACAAAGGAAAAGTGTCACTTGGGGTCACACCATTAATAAATGGAAATTCAATCCAGGATTGGTAAACAGATTTCCTAAGACTAAATCCAATGCCCTTCTCAACATATTATACTATCATGAAGACAGAGCTTTAGTAGAGTCAAGAGTGGCTCCATCAACCTTAGGGTGAGAACAAAATGAGAGAAATCCCCTCCTCCAAATTAACAGGGATCAGGACCAATCATACACTTAGACCATTGTTTTTGAAAAGACAGGGAATGCACCTCTAGGGAGACTGTAGATAGTTTGTTTCCCATCAAAAGTTTCAGGTCATATTTCAAGGACAGAAGGGAACATTAGTCCTGGGAAAGAAACTCTGCCAAGGCAGGAAGAAAAAGGTCAAAGAAAAAGAGACAAGGGTGGGGAACAGAAATATACAGAAGGCATTCCCAGGGGCTTCTGAAACCATGGCAGTGAAAAAGAAGAGGATTCAGAGTGTGAATTTCTGACTCTGATCCCTACCCTTATTCCCAATGGAGCTTCTGAGGATCCATAGGGAATGTGGTGGAAAGACCACTGGATGAGGAGGTAGAAGATCTGGATTTGAATCTCTTCTCTGTTACTTCTCAGCTATATGACCTCATGCAAATGACAATTTCTCTGGTTTTTGGATCTCTTTTTTGTAAAATAGAGAAAATTCCTGCTTAGTTCTCCTCAGATGTTGTAAGGATCCAAGGAGACAATACATCTAAAATACTTTTAAAAATATAAATGTGATTATTAGTAATAACTAGGTTTCTCTTCATCGCACACAAACCTGCACACAAAATAGCATAACAGAACTGCAACATTAGCCTTCTATTCAGAAGATCTGCAATGGATCCTTGACTATGACACCCGCTCAGTGAGATATCAGGAAAAAGATATCTTTCTGAGGCAGTGTTCTAGCCTCTGTAAGAATAGGGATAAATAATTCCTGTACTATATCACTTCAGGACTGAAGTTTTTAAAAGAGACTGAATCTATGATGTCAGTACAAAGGTGCTTCTTTGGCATTTAGGAAATTTATCATAGTAGATCAACACCTTTTCTGCAATTTATAATCTTAGAGAGTTGTCTCTAAGACCCTGAGAAGTGAAATGGCTGGCCTCGAGTCAGATAATTAATAAGTATCAGACCTATATTTGAACCTGGGTTTTTCTGGCTCAGAAGTCATGCAGTTTATTTGGTCACTGTCTTTGTCTCTATCTCTCTTTGTCTCTCTCTCTCTGTCTTTGTTTCTATCTCTTTTCTCCCCATATATGTTTTTAGCATAAGAATTATATATACAACGCTGTGAGAAAAATAGTACAAGGATACATAGATACAGATGGAAGAGGAACTAGAGCACCATGTACATTTTACACATACTGCAAATTGTATGTGGCCTTGAAGTGTTACAGAAATGTGAAGTATTGCGATAAGAATAAACCTGCCCACAGGTTTTTGAAAAGTTAATTTCCCAAGTCTGTGAAAATTCCTGACCTGGGTAGTGTCTTTCTAGGCTCTGGGACCCTGGTGAGACTTGAGGAAAGCGACTCAGGTGTTTAACAGAAACTATAACCTAAGTCATGGATCCAGAGCAAAGGAGCATTCTTCAGCCTGAAGGAAAGGGGAGGGGTGGGAAGGAGGAGCAGGGAGCTGGTCTGGTCTGTGGGCGCCTGAGGAAACTTCTATCCCGAAGACACTGCCCGGGCTCCGCCGGGAGAGGACCGCTGCTGACGGGCTGTTGCCATGGAAACCTCTTCCCTTCCCTCTCTGCGTTCACAGCATCCTGGCGCGGCTCCTGCAGCTGCGGGGGCCAGAGCCGAATCGAGAGAGACTGTGATTAGGCTAGGCTCTATTTCCCCGCTACTTCCTCAGTCACCGCCTAGGGTAAAGCTGTAGCCTCTAGAGAACTAAGTTGAAAAATTACCTGCTGAAAGCTACGAAAGGTCCGGTTTAGGAAGGAGGGGGAGGTGTCGCTCCTCGCGCCCCCCCCCCATCCTTCTCTTCCGCCAATCTTATTCCAGAATTCCTATGGGTGCCAATCTGCTACCCAAGCTTTAAAAAAAATCTGGGTTCCTAGATCCACCTCCCTAAATGTGCCGAAAACTGAGGAGAGGGTTTAAGCTGGGACAATCACCATGAGGACATTCCAGCCTTGCCCCCGCCCCCAGGATCCACTGCTCCTCTGGAAGCAGCAGGGATTCCCTGGGCTGCAGAGATGGAACCCTTGCAAACGATCAGATTAACAGATGAAAGAGACCTCAGAAGAAATCTAGATCCCCCTCCTCATTTTATGGATGAAGGGAATGAGGCCCCCCCAAAGTGAAGCCATTTGTCCAAGGGACACAAAAAAGTTGTAATGATCAGAAGTAGGATTTGGATCTCTACGCTACAATCTTCCGATATGGAGAATGAATAAACTAAGTGAAATAAGCCTGAATATCTGAATTCAAAACAGGAAGCAGCCTACAGCTTTTAACAGAGGGAAAGTAGTGGTTCAAGGTTAGGTCTAGTGCTATCCCTCAGTCCAGATTATAAACTGTTAACATGAGTCTGAGCACAATAGAAAAGTCATGGAATTGAGAGTGGGGGACTGAGTTCAAGTTCGGGCTGTAATTTGTGATTTTGGCCAAGTCATTTAATCTATTTGGGTCTTCTTTCTTCTAGACCCCACTTTGGTAGATTCTAGCTGTGTGACTGTGGACAAATCACTTCCCCATTCCGGGATGACATGAGTTCTTGGATCATTCCTAGATGTAAAGCTATATTCTTCCTTCTGAGGAATGGCAGTGGAAGTGTAGGTAGTTATCAGATTTTTTTTTTAAAACATTAATGCATTTTTTATACCATGTTTCAATAACCTCTCCAGTACCCACCTTCTAACAAAAATATATTCAACTTACAGTTCAGGAAGTTTTTAAAACAAGACAAAACCAATAATACTATAATTTCATCAATGTTGAGCCTTGGATATCTGAAATGTCTCCTGGGAAACATTTTCATTAGAATGGACTGTCAGTATTTTCCACGGGATGCTAGCTTCTTAAGAAGGAGACTGCTGTCCTTAAGCAAAGTTACCTAAGAGCTTTTAAAAGACCTCCATTAATGACCAAAATGGGAAGCCAGGCTGAAGAGAAATTGGGGCAAGATCTAGAATTCAATGGCACTTCCGAGTTCCCTTCACCTCTTTAGGGTTCTAGTAGGTGAAGCTTTCACTCAGCCATATGCCAGTAATAATAAAGTACTCCAAGCAATTATTGTAACTAAAGCTACTAGCTATTGAAAGAGATCCATTGCACAGCCATGGCCACAGATATAGCTGCATATGCATTTTGTTCGAGCGCCCGCGCGATCGACCACACACACACACAGAGACACAGACACAGACACAGTCACAGACACAGAGAGAGAGCTGGGCCCGGCTCTCTGCCCAATCCCGCCAGGCTGAAAGGAAGCTTTTTTTCACCCTGGAGACGACTTGCAGTTTGATCCATTTCGTGGAGGCGCTTCTTGCGCCATGACTCAGAAGCAGCGCTCATAGGACAGAGGAGGGGGCTCGTCTCACCGGAAGCGCGGTCAGGGACACAATCTTTTTTTCTCTGGAAAGGGGAACGCAGTGGGGGAAGGAAGGAGATGTAGCAGATTTCGCTGGGGAGGAGGGAGTGGCGATGTAAGCCATTTCTGAAAGCTTTCGAAGCAGCGTGAGAAAGAGAGCCAGGAGCTTGAGCTTAACCCCGGCTTCGCCATTCACTGTGGCCATCCTTTCTCTGGGCCTCAGTTTGCTAGAATTGAATGGGAATAATCACTCCTGCTTTGCTTCAGCCACTAGTGAGAATGTGAGGTAAAGAGATTAAAAACAAGGACTATTCATGGGTGAGGTCTTAAACTGAAAACACAGATGGACGCCCTGGGTGTTACATTTGCACCCTGGAAACATTTAAAAGGACGAGAGAAAGGCTTCCAGCTTACTGATCTTATGGACAAGTGGTAGGAAGACATGAACGAGAATGACAAGATAAGAAGGCATAAGTAGTTGGAGAAGGGCTGTGATCTGCAGAGTGCAGGGGTCAAAGACTCAGAAGACCATGGATCCAATAGTATATTCTGAGAGTAGAATCTTGCCCTTATCCCAAGATAAAACAGTTTCTTTTAGAAACTAGCATAGCAAAGAGCAACTGGTCATATTGTTGGCAGGGAAATCGTTGAGAGGGAAAAGTAAAAATATGGCTTTAAAAAAATTTCCCCCAGAGTGGAAATGAATTATACAGAAAGCATTCTGTTTCTGATTTTCTGGTGTGCTAGGCACTAAGCAGGAAGGCCCTAAGCAAAGGCTTTTGTAAACTGCTACTTCAATCTCAAACTTTTCTAGACTCCAGGTCATTTTTCAACAATCAGATTTTTTGCTGTCATATTCCTGACCTGAAAAGGAACAAGTTAGAGAAACATGTGGTTGCTCCTGCCGCCACCTGATGATACCAAATTATAGGGTTTCCTATTCTTACTCGGAGAAAAGGCACAAAGTCCTTTTCCTAGACTGTCTGGTATTGTCCTCTAAGGGTTGACCTCTTTGTTGAAGAAGATGAATGCTGAGGCAAATCTATAGATTGAGAAAGGATTGGAGTGGGTGTAGAGAGTGGAGAGAAAAAGGGGATTTGCTTCTTCTTTCTGGTCCTCAACAGTCAGTCCCTAGGGTGAAGCCCAATTCTGTCACTCAGTTATTTTTCTTCTTAAATCAATGGATGTAAATGTTTCCTTCTAGTCCTGAACTTCTGTTATATCTTCTTAAGAGGTTTTCTTTCCTTCTTCCCTGCTTGGTGTGTGAGAGATGGGAGGAGGAAGGGAAAGACATCATTCAAAATGGCAATGGTTGGCATCTGAGCAGGCAACTACATGGGGAAGTGTGAGAAAGAACGGGGGTGACTTTGTCCCTCAGCCTGGCATCAGGGAACTGTTCTCCGTTCCCCCTTCTCCAATGCCTCAAAATCAGCTTTTCCTCTCAGTGAGGCTGGGCAGTCTAGTTCCACATAGAATCTTTGAAATTCTTTCAGACTTAAATAGGATCATAGATTGGGAGCAGGAAGGGATTTCAAAAGTCCAACTCCCTCATTTCACAGATAAAGAAACTGAAAGACCCAGGAAAGATAGATGGTTTATCCAACATCACAAAGATAGTATGTAGCACACTTTAGTTTAAATTAAAGATTTAAATTTAATTTAAAGATTAAAATCCAGTTGCTTTGACTCTACTGCTCTGACTACTCCCTGGTTATTGTCAGGACAGGAAAACAGACAAAATAAACCCTTCCCTGTTCCAAAGCATAAAGGGATCAAATTATTTCATTATCCTCCCCACAAGCACTTACTGATTACCAGGTTTTGGTCTTAGCACAAATGGCTAAGTGGTTCTAATCTCCCATCCTACACTTGAGAGGCAGTAGCACAATGAGAATTGGATTTGTCCAGTCACAGACACTAGCTGTGTGACTCTGAGTGAGTTACTTAACCTCTCTGTGCTTCAGGTTCCTCATCTGAAAATGGAAGAGGGGGAAGAGAACTCAGTGGTGTTTAAGTTCCTTCCAGCTCCAAATCTATGATCCTTCAATCCTTGCATTTGGTCCTCTTTCTGACTCAGTCAGCAGCTACACTTGCAATGGAGCCAAAGCCATATTTCTAGATAGTTTCCATACACATACAGACACATACACACACACCACCCAATCCAGGATAGTTCCCTAGAAGCCATCTTTTACTCAAGCAAAACAAAGTACCAAAAGAAAGTCCCTTTCTCACACAACCCCATCAGAATTGTCTGTTTTGTTTGGTCCCAAACTAGAAGCCTCAGAGTTTCTTTTTCCTTAATATCCCAAAGACCCTTTGCTCTCCATTCTCACTCTTTCTCTGAGTAAGAGTTAACAAATATGTGACTCCACACCCCCTGTCCTTTTGGTCTGCTAGATGATGCCAAGTCCAACCCATTCCCCAAGCAGCCTTAAAGAGGATTGTCTCTAGGGACACTCCCCCAGGGAAAACTACTCTTAATCAAAAACCCAAAGTCAGGATTCTTAAGTCACACATCTTCCTCAGGTGAAACGGATAAAGAGATGGAAGGAAGGAGGTTATCTACCTTCCCTTTCCCATTCTGCTCAAGTGGGCCAGAGGTTTGATGAGGAATCCGGGCTGGGGGCTGGGGGTGGCCGTGGGGCCTTGAGCAAGCCCCTTCCCTAAAAATTGTGTGTGTGTGTGTGTGTGTGTGTGTGTGTGTGTGTGTGTGTGTGTGTGTGTGTGTGTGTGTGTGT
>JAJPUD010000961.1:394082-429836 GCA_023553655.1 Myrmecobius fasciatus
TGTGTGTGTGTGTGTGTGTGTGTGTGTGTGTGTGTGTGTGTGTGTGTTGGGGGCGGGGATGGCGCAGGGAGCCGAAGATACGTGTTGAGTACAAGCAGGAGGTCTCAAACCAGTATTCTGCTCCTAGAGCTCCCCAGTCCCCAGAGACTGCCTAAAAAATCAGACTACGCCCCGGGAGCCATCTCGTGGGGAAGGGCATGTTTCCTATCCCAGAGCCCTCAGTCAAGGGCTACTTCGGGTGGCACGACCAGCCTTCTATTACCCCTAATCCCTCCCCAGTCCATATCTTCCCAGACCTCCGAGCCCCAACCCTGGGGGGATCATCCTTTTATCACTTTGAGATCCGCTCACCTCCAACGAAGCCTCTCCAAAATTCCAGCTCTCGTCTCCCCCCGTGCCCACCCGTGCCCACCCCTCCATTTCTGCCTCCTGAGCCCCCCCATCCCTTTTCTGCCAGCCCGCTGGCCTCCCTTCTCCACCATCCCCCTTCCGCTTCCCGGCTCTCACCAGCGTCCTCTTCGTCAAAGGAGTTCATGCAGGGGAAGTAGATGGCGAGCGCCTCGAAGGAGGCGGACAAGCTGAGGCGGCTCTGAGAGCGCTCCATATAGAGCCCAGGAGGACCGGCCCCGGGCGCCTCGGCCGCCGGCGGCTTGGCCAGCTTAGCCGCCCCATTTTTGACCCGAAGCACTGCGCGCGGCGTCTTGGCGGCTAGGCTGGGGCTCCGAAGGAAGAAGAGAGGGAGCCGCTGGGGCTCGGGCTCCGGCTATTATGCTGCGGGGGCTCACACCCAGGGCGCTATGCTGCGCTCTGGGCTTGGGCAGCTGCGCCTGCAGCGCTGGGAGCGGATGAGATAGGATGGGACAGAGTGGGGCAGGGCCGGGCCGAGCCGGGCCGAGCCGGGCCGCGCCAAGGTGAGATTCACAGAACCGAGGGACAGCCTGCTTTCCAGTCTGCAGCGCAGACCTGACTGGCGCTTCATTCCCCCCAGCCCAGGGCGGGCTCTAGAGTGAAGTCATCGGCTCAGCCAATCGGCGTGGCCCGCGGAGGGAGGGGGCTCCCAGGGAGTCGGGGAATTGGGGGGCTAGACGTTAAAGGGGAAGTGGTCTTGAGGCGGGCGGGGCCCAAAACTGGGTGCACCATCCTCCAGGGACGCTGGACAGCGCTCGACCAGCTTCCGAGTCAAACAGAAGCGCAAAGCCAAGGAGCAGGTGTCACTGACAGCGGTGAGAATGGAGAGCGACAAGTGGGGCGGTACCGGTTAGAAAAGCAGAGGTCTTAGAGCTGGAAAGGCCTTCAACATGGTCTAATTATAGGTACAGAATATTTAGAATCAGAGGATCTTGTCATTTAAATTCAACTTTCGCATTTTATTGGGGGAAAAATTGAGGCCCAGGTAGGTATTGGAATTTGCTCAAGGTCATACAGGTAGTTAAACAGCAAAGCTTGGTTTGAGCTCAGATCTTCTGATTCCAAATGCAGCTCTCTTTCTCCCATACACCATGCTTCCCAAAGTTCTATGATATCCCTTTCCTTTCTCCTATTCCCAGTATCTCCCAATGTCCCAGTGTGCCTACCCTTACTCATTCTTGGTTAGGCATATAGGGAAGGGAATCCAAATTGAATCACATGATCCCAACTCTCCTTAATCTTCTCTTTTACATTTGCACCCCACTTTTAAAATGTTATCCCTTTTGGTGGAGGAGTGTCCTGGATAGATTTCACCTTCTTCCTACAAGAGGAATTTTAAGCAGAAGGAGAATCAGGGAGTGTGAATGAAAGGGAAGGTCACTCTGGCTCCCTTGGAGGGGAGATGGAGAAGGCTAGATTCAGACTCAGATAATTGGGAGTCTAGTTCCCTGTGTATGAAGTTTTACACAATCATCTTCTTACAACATTCCAAGGAAATAAATGAGGTTTGCCTGTGGTCAGAGCAGGTAGGTTGGAGATTGCCAAAGAGCATCACAAAAGCATGACTTCCCTAGGAAGAATTAGGTTGATTAGTGTTTGGTCTGGAAGAATCAATCAGGATGCCTGGGTTACAGTTCTACACAGCCTCTAATTCTCTGTGTGACCTCATTCAAGATTTAAAGTGGTGCAATGGTTAAAATGCTGGGCTTGGAATCAACACCTGGGATCCAAATCTTGCCTCTTACTAATCATGTGATTCTAAGCAAATCACTTAAGTCCTCTGAGTCTCAATTTCTGTATCTATAAGATGGGACTAATATATAAATATATATAAAGTTGTTGTGGGACTCAGATGAAGTATCTTTATAAAGCATGTTGCAAACCTTAATGTACTATATAAATGTTTGGTATTATCATTATTACAAGTTATGTCATATATGTATTACATTCTTGATCTCAATTTTTCCCTCTGAAAAATATCTCCAATGTCTCTTCCATAATTGACATTCTAAGTCCTAAGGTTCCTTTCATTTCTATGCTGTGGTATTGAAAACTTGTCTTCCTCCCATGGCTATCATAAAGATAAAATATGTTGGTCAATAGAAAATCCTTTGAAAATTTCTAAGCCTGTAGGAATGGGGGGGGGAGGGAACTATGGATTTGAATATTATGGGCATGGGACCCACCAGTTGGAGTAGGACAGAATTCCATTAGCCAAAATGGGGGTTTGAGAATTGAAGAGATTCATTTCCTAGCCCCTGACTCTCCATGCCCCTGACTTGCCACTCTTAGTGAAGTAAGGGAATTTCTCAAATATGCAAAGATTGGAAGGAATTACCCAAACTATTTAACAGGTTTGCTTAGGATGGAGGTAGCCTTCAAATATTCAATTCTTTCCTAGGGATTTGTGGGGAGGAGTGTCTCAGAGCTGTCCAAGGTATAGAGCATTGAGAAGGCATTCCCTTGGGTGTCTCTGGAATCCACAAGATCAGATCCCTAGGCTGAAACTATTGGTAACATAGAGAAAAGAAGGATTAGAATTGCTTCCCTTACTCCTACAAAACAAAACTAGCAATGGGAGTGATAAGTTTTAGATTGTTATAAAGAAGAAATTATTCATAATCAGAATTGTCCTGATCAAATGGGCTGCCTTGAAAAGTAAATTCTCCATCACTAAAGGTGTTTAAGCAGAAGTGGACTACCACTTATTTGGATGTTGTATAGGAAATTCCTGTTCTAGGTTGAACTAGATCAGTCAATCAAATTGATAAGCAATTATTAAACACTCACTCACTCACTACTACTAAGCACCTATGATATGATTACTAGAGAGTCACACAAAAATTATCTGTAGTGATTTGCCTAAATTCCCAAGAAGGGATTCCATGGACAATGCCATTCTTGAACTCATATGCTAAGTGCTAAGAATGCAAAGATGCAAAACAGTTCTTGTCCCTTGGGTATTTACATTCTACCAGAGAAAATAGTACAAACACATACAAGAATATCTCAGATATTTTGCGTTCAATTTCAGATCACTGCAATTTAGTGAATATGGCAAAAAAGCAAGTCACATGAATTTTTTGGTTTCTCATTATATAGCTATGTATATATATATATATACACACATATATATGTTTACACTACACTGTAGTTTATTAAGTATGCAATAGTAGTATGTTTTAAAATGTACAAAGCTTAATTAAAAAGATTAGTTTGCTAAAATAAATGCTATCATCCAAGCCTTCAGCAAGTCATAATCTTTTTATTGGTAGGTCTTACCTAGATGGTGATGGCTATTGACTGATCAGGATGGTGGTTGTTGTTTTAGGTTGAGGTAGCAATTACAATTTCATAAAATAAGATAACAATGAAGTGTGTCTCATCAATTGACTCTTCTTTTCACATGAACACTTAGAATCCATTATGGAGTTATTAACTGGTCTAATTTTAATGCAGTTGTATCTCAGGGAATAGGGAGGCATCAGTAGAGACAGAGGGGTGGGGGAATAATTAATTGCTGTAGTAGTCAGCACATACAACATTAATCAATTAAATTTGAGGTCTTACCTAGGTGTGATTTGTGGCTCCCAAAACAATTACAACAATAACAAAAAAAGATTATTGATCAGAGATCACCATAAAAAATCTAACAACAGTTTAAAATTTTTAAATATTGTAAGAACACCAAAATGTGACACAGACACTATGTGAGCACAGGTTGTTGAAAAAATGGCATCAATAGATATGTTCAACACAAGGTTGCCACAAACCATTAATTTGTTAAAATAATGCAATATATGTAAAGCACAATAAAGCAAAGTATAAAAATGAGACATACTTGTATAAGCAAATAAAAATATGTAAAGAAACTTTTTAGTCAGGGGCAAGGAAGAGGCAAAAGCAGCTGAAAGTGTCAGGGAAAAAAAAACCTCATGATGGGGATAGTCCTTGAGCAAATACTTTAAGAAATATAGGGGTTTAAAAATGCATAGGTGGGGAGAAGTGCCTTCCAGACATCAGAGCACAGCTCATGTCAAAGCACAGATATGAGGAATGGAATGTTGCATAGAAAGTGCAGCAAATAGCTCAGTTTGGCTGAACTACAGATGCATGGAAGGGACTAATGTATAATGTCTAGAAAGCTGAACTGAAGCCAGATGGTGACTGTCTTCAAATGCCAAATAGGAGTTTGCCTTTTTAACCCAGAGGCAATTGGGAGCCACTGGAACTTCTTGAGCAGGGGAAGGACATAGAACTCTCTTTTTAGAATATCATTTTGGCAACAGTGTGGAGGAAGAATTAGAGATAGGAGAGACTGGGGTCAGGGAGACCATATATGAGGATATTGTAATAATCCAGGTCAAAGACGATGAGTGCCTAAAACAGATGAAAGATGTGTGAGTGAAGATCAGGGCATAGTTGTAAGGGATTCTGGGGAGGGAAAATTAATAAGATTTGGCAATTGATTGTATAAGAATGAGTTGAGAAATTCATTTTGATTTGAGAAAATCACTTCTAAATTTCAACCTGAGTGATTGTAAGAAGAATTGAGGCGCCTTTAATAGAATTAGGAAATACCAGGAGAAGGTAGATCTGATGGAGAAGACAATGAGTTCATTTTGAACTGGGAATATTAGAAGTGGCCAGAAAAGCAAGAGAAGAATCATGATAGCAATGCCAGGAGAAGAGAGATTATCATGGAAGAGATGGTAGTCAATGTAAAATGTAAAATGCTACAGAGAAATCAAGAAAACTGAGAACTAAGAAAGATTATTGAACTTGGCAGTTAAATAACTGGTAACCTTGGTGATAAGCATTTTGGTTGAATAATGATGCTAAAAGACAGATTGCAAAGGACTGAGAAATGAATTTGACAATAGGAAACAATGGTCATGAGTATAGGTAGCTTTTTTCCTAGGAGTTTGCCTGGAAAAGAGTTATATCTTTGTTTTCCAGAGCTAAGGTCTAGCAAGAAAGCTATGCCCTGAGCTTGACATAACAACAGTCCTTTGCACTCACCCTCTAGGATGATCTCTCTAGCCAAATCACATAATTATTGCATTGTTTTGACCAACGTTGGGTATTCTTTGAGCTGGGATAAGGACCAGACAAGCTTGGACAAGTCTTGATCATGAAGCTCTGCTATGTATCAAACTTGTTGCATTGTTTTTGTTACCTCTCATTATAAGGACTACAGCTCATGGTGCAACCACTGGTATATATATTGAGATCTCCTCACACTAACTCACATAGACACCAGGCATATGTCTCTAATATGCTTCCCTGCTTGTAAGCCATTTCCCTCATTCTGGAATTAAACTTCTGTTTGATTCCTGACTCTTCTGTCTCTAACCTGCTCTGTTCAGCTCCAGCTTTCCACATATTAGGTTCAGTCCAGATGATAGCTTGAAAGAATGGAAAAGTCAAGTAAGGATTTTTAAGGATGATAGTGACTTGGGCACAATTCCAAGTTTTCCGATTCTGAAATTCTATGACTAAAATAGAGTCCACGGGCAGGTTTTTGCAGCCAGAATCATGCAACCTATTTTGGAACAGTAGTTTTACTATTTACTTCCTTAAGCAAATCACTAAAATTTTTGGACCTTGTTTTCCTCACCCTAAAAATAAGGACACAGGACTAAAGATCTCTAAGGTCCCTTCCAGTTTTCAATCCTATGATCCCTCAGAATCATGTTGGAAGAGAGAACTATTACAAAACCACATTTTAAAAAGTCTGGGGAAGTAGCATATGTTAAACATGAGTTTATAGTATGTATAAGATCCTCAGTTATTTGTTCATGATGTCATAGATGTATAGGTGGACAGATTTTAGAGATCAGCTAGTCCAATCCTCTCATTTTACAGATGAGGAAATGACTCATATAAGTAAAATGATTTGTCAGGTTCATGAAATGTTTATGTGGCAGATGGGGGATTTGAACTCAGTTCTTCTCATTGAAAACCAGTATTCTTTCCTCTCACTCTCTGTTAATAGTAGTTGTCAGAGCTTGAGTAACTAAGAGGAAAAGGGAGAAGGGAAAAGGGAAAGGAAACAATTATTTATTAAAAATCTGTCAGGAACTGTGATAAACGATTTACAAATATTCTCATTTGATCTGAGGACATAGTTTGCTTACTCTGTGAACTCCAAGTTGGTGCGTGGGAATTTCATGTAAATGGAATAGAACATTACCGTTGGAGAAGGTTGAGTTGGTATAGTGGCCCCTAGAAGGAAGGGGACCTAATTATTCTAGCATCCAGCTATCTCAGACATGACTGATTTTTTTTTCCTTGCCTGACTTTGATAGGGCACTGGACTTAGTTGAGAAAAACTGGGTTCAAATCCTGCCATAAACATTAGCTATACAACTCTAGGGAAGTCACTTAAACTCTTTAAAAATTTTTATTTGGTTTTCATTCAGGTTTTCTCTCTCTCTCCCTCTCTGTCTCTCTCTCTTTTTTCATTCAGACTTTCTCTTTCTCTCACTCTCTGGTTATACATGAACATTTTTTGCATATTTCTTTATGAATTATGTTGGAAAAGAAAAATCAGAACAAAATGGAAAAATCAAAGAGAAAAAGAAAAAAAAAGTAAGCATAGCATGTGTTGGTTTACAATTAGTTTCCATAGTTCTCTCTCTGGATGTGGAGTCACTTAAAACTCTTAGCCTCAGTTTCCTCATATTTAAACTCAACAGATTAGACAAGATGGCTTTTAAGGTCCCTTAGAGTTCCAAATATAAGATCCTATGGTGCTAGGACTTTGATTCTAGGACTAAGTTACTAAGACTGGAAATTTTCCTGCTAGAAGAATCCATGTTCTATGGTATGTCCCTAGTGTCTCCTTGCCTATGATATCAGAGGGGATAAACCAAGTGAGATATTTTCCCCAGTGAAAGCCTGAGCTGCTCTGATACACTAAGAGACAATGAGCTTAGGGTAATGATAGGCTAAATCCTGGAGGCAGCCTCTCAAACCATCTTCATGGGCTTCCTCCTCTTGCCAAGGCTAGAAGACCACCATATCTGAAACTCTGGCAACATACACAGTTGTTTCTCCAATTCCACCCTTCCCACATCCATTGTAAAGGTATTATCTTCTGTTGCTCCACTGGGAGGGAGGGAGGGAGAGAGGAAGAATGGGATGAGCTACCTTAGTATCATTCTGTCCTTGCCTTTCCAAGCTCTTCTTGTTTTTTAGTCCTTTTGAGTTGTGTCCAACTCTATTCCATTTGGAGTTTTCTTGGCAGAATGACTAGAGTGATTTGCTATTTCCTTCTTCAGTTCATTTCACAGATTAGGCAACTGAGGCAAATAGAGTTATTCAGGGTCACATAACTAGTAAGTGTCTGAAGTCAGATCTGAACTCAGGTTTCCCTGATTCCTGTCAAAGATAGTTCTATCCTAGAGACCACCAGCCTTCCCTTAAACACACCAACTATGAACTTGTTGCTTTAAGCAGATATATTTCTTCATAAAATCCTCCTTGAGTCTCAGAACTACTGCAATTTACTGATACATTAGCCAAGGAGGCAGCTGGGTAGTGGAGTATTCTGGAAAAATAGATAGAAAGAAGTCCATGTGCTCTTCCATGTGTGGCCCAAAAGGGGACTCAAAGAATAATGTCATTTCTGATTTCCTATCCTTGCTGAGAAGAGGAGAATTTCTTAGGCAGTACCATCACAGAATATCGCCTTCTAGCTAGACACAGGGGATTTCTGAGTAGCACCAAACTTGACTATAGTACCACAAATTCAAGAGTTCAGAGATATGGCTTTCTAGAGAGAGAAAGCCTTAAGTATTGCGCCTCACAACAAC
Source organism: Myrmecobius fasciatus (assembly GCA_023553655.1). Classification (NCBI taxonomy): domain Eukaryota; kingdom Metazoa; phylum Chordata; class Mammalia; order Dasyuromorphia; family Myrmecobiidae; genus Myrmecobius; species Myrmecobius fasciatus. The sequence continues at coordinate 402,311 of JAJPUD010000961.1, forward strand.
CTGAGAGGTAGGTGCCATTATTATCCCCAATTTACTACTGAGGAAACTGATGCAATCAAAGATTAAATGACTTGCCTAGGGTCACACAGCTAGTGTCTGAGTCTAAATTTGAACTCACATCTTCCTTATTCCAAACTCAGAGCTTTCTACCCATCTAAAGACTATAAGAGACTAAGCTACAGAAGCAGAAGATTTGTACTTTGCTAAGCTCATTTCCATGAGTTATTCACATAATTAAGGTTTGATAGGAAGGTAGTTGCCTGTTGAGTGGATGTCACTGAGTATGTTTCCCTTTCAGGGTGAATTCTTTTGGGGTGGAGATGAGGTTTACTTTTCCTGTGAGGAAAAAGGGATTCACAAGAATGTTGGATATTTCCCCTACTGAAAATCTAAAGGTCATTTCCCTTTCAAGAGGAATCTAACACACTGTTTCGCATAGAGTCGAAAGACTTTGGGATCATGATTGGGAAACAAGAATCACAGAAAAGGGAAGAGAAATATGTTGATTGTTTGCAAGATATTATGTATCCCTTTTGTGTTTTTTGTATTTGTTTATGAGCTCCTGTGATTCCTTTGAGTTTCATACATTCTCTGTCTGGTGAAATAAAGGCTATTCTGTATACATTACTATTGCTATCTTAAATTCCTATACAGGGACAGATACAGATATTGCATGTTTATGCTCTCCTAGAATCTGTCTCATGGCCTGTTCTTAGGGGCATCTTAGAGGGCTTAGGGATGGTGTCGGGTTTATATTTTTCCAGAATAAGGTCAGATCCTCAGATGAGACTGTTGAAGGATAACAACACTAAAAAAGGGGAGGTAATCCAAGGTTCTCCTCCATTTGTATAGGCTAAGCATTGCCTTATATAAATACTTTCATTTACATAAAGCAATCATTACAGACATAAGCACTTATAATTCCAAAGAATATGTAACATATTAGCATATACCAGCAATTCCATTTGCATAGTAGACATCTCCTTATATACAAACATTTCTGTTTATCTAGAATACAAATTATTTTAAACATTTTTATTTTCATAGGAAATATATGAACAAGAATGTCATTTACACAGAAAAATTCATACAACTATCTGATACAGGTATGCACAATGCATATTGGCACAGTATCACCACTATAACATGGAACACAGTAATGCAGTTATTGTCACATGAAACATTTAGGCATGTGCTAGCACTGACATTTGAGAACCCAGTATAGCCAGTTACAGTTACATGAAAAATACATACAATCACTACTATTCACTAAGAGCACAAGAAATTCCTCCCATTTACATGAAATATATCAGTTACATAAGCATTGTCATTTACATGGAGCCTATCAGAGCATTTAGTCACTTACTTTAACACAGAATATATTAGCAGAATAAATTAGCATCTATGATCCTTGCTCTTTATTTAGAATATATAAGCATATACAACCATTGGCACTTATGTAGAATTCATAGGTATCACTATCTGGGCCATAACAAATAGCCATTTTAGAAGTCCACCACAAACTATAAGGCATTTTTCTCCCTTCCTACAGTCCAAGGGAGTCTATTCCATTGAGGCTGGGGGAGAAGAAAAGAATGCTCAAAGGTAGAGGGATAAAGAATAAAAGGAGTCAACAGTAGTTGATAACAGTTAGCTCATAGATTTGAAAGGCAGGAAGGATAAGATTGGCCCACAGATACCTGTGTGGAAGATAGAAAGGATGATGGCTATATCAAAGAGGTACAAAGCACTTTTCAGAAGCAAGAAAGAGCACTTCTGGCTAGGGAAATGAGCAAAGACTTTATGGAAAAGGTGAGTTTTGAGCTAAATCTTGAGATGTTAGGGAGGGAATAGAAAGAGCAAAGTTTTATAAAGCAGTCAAGCAGAAGGATATGGCTTCCAAGTATTTTATTTTTTTTCTCAGTATTATTTTATCTTCCCAAATACATGTGAAGATAATTTTCAACATTCATTTTTATAAGATTTCTCCCTCCCTTATCTTGCCTCTCCCCAAGACAGAAGGCAATCTGATATAGGTTATACATGTACAATATACTTTGAAACACATTTCCATCTTTGTCATGGTATACAAGAAAAATCAGACCAAAGGGGACAACCCATGAGAAAGAAAAATCAAAATTCCCTCAAAAGGTTAAAATACTATCCTTCAATCCATATGCAGTCTCCATAGTTCTCTCTCTGAATGTGGATAATTTTTTCCATCCCAGGTCTATTGGAATTGCTGAGAAGAGGTAAGTGTATCATAGTTGATCATCATATAATCTTGCTGTCACTGAGTACAATATTCTCCTGGTTCTACTCCCTTCACTCAATATCAGTTCATGAAGTCTTTCCAGACTTTTCTGAAATGTGAAATCTGCTTATCATTTCCTATAGAACAACAATATTCCATTACATTTATATGCCACAACTTATTCAGTTGTGGCTATTCCCCAGTTGATGGGCATCCATTCATTTTCCAATTCCTTACCACTACAAAAAGAACTGCTACATCCTCAAGCCAGTATTTTGGTTGGGATAGTGGATAGAGTACCAGGTGTAGAGTCAAGAAGACATCTTCCTGAGTTCAAATCCAGGGGACAAGACTTTTGCATCAGTTTACTCATCTATAAAATGGACTGGAGAAGAAAATGGCAAGCTACTTCAGTATCTTTGCCAAGAAAACCCCCAAAAAGGATTATGAAAAATTGTACACAACTGAAATTAATGTAAAACAATTTTAGTTTTGCTGCACTATTAAATATACATCAAAGAACCAAGGGAAATCAGGTAAATTGGAATTAGATGTACATATCAAGCTAGAGAATTTATAGGAAATAACAAGGTAGTAGGAATAATGGTCTGGACACAGAACCCAAGAATTCAGTTTGAGACTCTGCTTACCATTAATTAACCACTTATCCTTTATTTGCCTCAGTTTCTCCAACTGTAAAATGGGTGGAATAATAGCACATACCTGCCAGGATTGTTGTGAAGGTCAAATGTGATAATGATTGTAAAGTGTCAGATAAACTTTAAAGTACTTTCTAAATGCTATCCTTTTTAAAAAAAAAATTTACATGGGGTACTCAAACTATTTTTCTTAGCTGCCTGACTAGGTATGTTGGTTCACAGTTGTGATATTTATATTCTTAGAGAATTCAGCCTGCCCTTATAATGGAAAGGATTTCTGGTTTCTACAGTTTAGTATATGAAAACAGATTGTTAGTAGATGATACTTAAGAGATGAAACCCAATACATGAGTGGTTTAGGGATGTCCAGTGGCTATACATGCTCTAAGATGTTAATGCCCATCAAGGAACAAAATAATGACCACATAAGGGGACATTAACACTCCTGCTGCATTACACATGAGTATTACTCTAATCCCTTGGTTACACATGTCTCCAATTTACATGCTCTTCTAACCAATAATCCATTTCTTGTCACAAAGAAATAAGAAAAGAAAAAGAAAGAGGTGGGGAAATAAGTTCAGTTACATCAATCAATACATCACAGCCATATGGGTCTGATAGTTTACAATATTTCACACTTGTAGATCATTCCATTTCTTCAAAAAAGAGAGAGCAAGGTACATTTCCCTGACTTTTCTCCAGGACCAAATTTGGTGACTATGACTACTCAGGATTTCATCTCTTTTGTTGTTTTCTTTTTATACTGTTTCAGTCATGATGAATACTGTTTTTCCTGGTTCTGCTTAATTTACTCTGTATCAGCTCATACAAATCTTCTCATGCTGTTGGCTCTTGAATTGATTCTGGGAGTTTGGCTGGTGTTGACAAAGTAAGAGTTGATGATCAGCTAAGAGCCTGAGAAGACAGTTAAGCAGTGAAGAATAATGTAATGGAGAGGTGTGCAGCACATTTCTATACTTTAAAACCCAGAACAATGACATTTTCCTGTTTGAGGTATCATTCTTCCTCTCCCTTTTCTTAGCCCCACCTCTCCACTAACCAGCCTGGAAGAGATCAGAGTGATTTGAATCCCACCGAGTGAACAATGCTGCTTTGGGAGTTTCAGTAGAAACTTCTGCTGCAAACTACAGACCAGAGAATACAGAGGCTAGTTTCCTTTTCTCTTCCTCTAGATTTTTCTGTGAAGCAAGTTTTGAAATGAATCAATATGGTGTCCCTAGAGTCAAAGGTCTTAGATTCAAATCCTGACTTAGTTTCTTAATAACTGGATTACTTTGACTAAGTAAGCTTTATTTCTTTCTTGGCAAGTCAGTCAATGAGTATTTATCATTCACCTACTATGTGCTAAGTACTGGAAATATAAGGAAAGGTAAAAGATAGTCCCTGTTTTCTAGCTCTATGGGGGAGACAACAAGCAAGATATATACAGGATAAATTGGAGGTAATGTCCAATGGAAGCTGGAAAAGGTTTCCTGCAGCAGGTGGAATTTTAACTGGGACCTGAAGGAAGCCAAGGGAAGACAGAAAGCTGAGATGTGGGAGGGGGAGAGGAGCAGCTTGGGGAAATGCTGTGTCAGAGATGGATTGTCTTGTTCCAGGAAACTTGGAAGTTAGGAGTGGGTTAGGAATGCCAGAGGATTTCATATTTGATCCTGAAGGTGATAGTCACTGGAGTTTTATTAAATAGGTGAGATGATGTGGTCAAATCTATACTTTAGAAAAATTAATTTAGCAGCTGAGTGGAGGATGGACTGAAGGATGGACTGGAGTGGGGAGAAACTCGAAGTAGGAAGACTACCCAGAAGACTATTACAATATTGTAGGCATGAGGTCATGAGAGTTTGCTGTAGTGTTAAAGAAGAAAAGAAGGTCATATACAAGAGAGCCTGAGAATGTAAAATCAACAGTAATTAGCAACGAATTGGATATAAGGGGTAAGAGATTGTGAGAATTTGAGAATGAGGTCTAGGTTTCAAGATAAAAATAGATGGTCTTTCAACCTCAAAGGTCTAGAAAAACCACTTCAGTGATACTATTAATAGATTTCTACAGTAATTTATGGCTTAGGAATCACTTTTCTTGAAATTACTCTGAAATAAGTAAAGGAATAATAGCTAAGACCTAGCATTTATATAACACTTTAAGGTTCTCAAGGCACTGTACATGTTATCTCAGTTGATTCTCACGATAACCTGAAGGGTAGTGGCTATTTTTAATCTCCATTTTATAGATGTGGAAACTAAGGTTTAGAGAGGTTAAATGGCTTGTCCAGTAAGTGTCTGAGGTAGAATTTGAACTCAGTTCTTTATGGCTTGAAGTTATCATTTTTACACATTTTTTCCCAGAGGAAACTGAAATTAAGAAGAAATAATTTGCTCAGGGTCAGAGTCTTAAAATCTCAAAGGCCATCTGGTTCGATGTGTACCTGAACAAAAACTTTTTTCTGTCACATTCTTGTGGCAGGCAGTCATAGCTCCTTTCACTTAGGTTGATTCTATAAATACATCTCCACCTCTAATGTCAATGCAACCCTTCTAGTCCAAACTGTTGTCATCTTTAACTTGGACTTTTTGCAATAAGCTCCTTTTAATATGTATATTTACTTAAATATGTTATATATAATTACAAATATATTATAAATATATACCTATATATGTGATGCTTATATATACACATTTCATTAATTACTTCCCAATTACACGTAATTTTTTTTGTTTTTTTAAGTTTATTTTTAATAATAGCTTTAATTTTCAAAATACATTCAAAGATAATTTTCAACATTCACCTTTGCAAAACCCTGTGTTACAAGTTTTTCTCCCTCCCTTCCCCCCATGCCACTCCTCTAGACAGCAAGCAATCCAATATCACATAAAAACATTTTTAACAATCATTTTCCTCTTTTCTATCCTTCTTCCCTTTTTGAGAAGGAGAGGAAATTGATGTTAATAATACATGTGAATAGAAACAAAACACACAAAAAAACAAGAAAAAAAGTTTAAAAAGTATGCTTCAGCTGCCCACTGTCACAATTATTATTTAATATTGCCTTAGAAATGTTAGCTTTGGAGTAAGAGAAGAAAAGAGATTAAAGGAATTGGAATAGGTAATGAGGAAACCAAATTATCACTCTTTGCAGATGACATGATGGTATACTTAGAGAACCCCAGAAACTCAACTAAAAAATTACTAGAAACAATTCACAACTTTAGCAAAGTTTCAGGATACAAAATAAATCCACATAAATCATCAGCATTTTTATACATTACCAATAAAGTTCAGCAGCAAGAAATACAAAAAGAAATTCCATTCAAAATAACTGTTGATAGTATAAAATATTTGGGAATCTATCTGCCAAGGGAAAGTCAGGAACTATATGAACTAAACTACAAAACACTTTCCACACAAATAAAATCAGACCTAGTCAATTGGAAAAACATAAAATGCTCATGGGTAGGCCGAGCGAATATAATAAAAATGACGATACTACCCAAACTAATTTACTTACTTAGTGCCATACCAATCAAATTCCCAAAAAATTATCTTACAGATCTAGAAAAAATAGTAGCAAAATTCATTTGGAAGAACAAAAGGTCAAGAGTTTCAAGAGAATTAATGAAAAAAGAGGCTGATGATGGTGGACTTGCTGTACCAGATCTAAAACTATATTATAAAGCAGCAGTCATCAAAACTGTTTGGTTGGTACTGGCTAAGAAATAGAGTAGTTGATCAGTGGCATAGGATAGGATATTAGGCCAATCTAGGCAATAACTTTAACAATTTACTGTTTGATAAACCCAAAGACCCCAGCTTTTGGGATAAGTACTCACTATTTGACAAAAACTGCTGGGAAAATTGGAAACTGGTGTGAAAGAAATTAGGGCTTGACCCACATCTAACACCACATACCAAGATAAGATCTAAATGGGTTCATGATCTGGATATAAAGAGTGACATTATAAGCAAATTAGAGGAACGTAATATAGTTTACCTCTCAGACCTATGGAGATGGAATAAATTTATGTCCAAAGAAGAACTGGAACTCTTAATTGAAAACCAGATAGATAACTTTGACTATATTAAGTTAAAAAGTTTTTGTACAAACAAAACCAATGCAGTCAAGATTAGGAGGGAAGCAATAAATTGGGAAAGCATCTTTAAATTTAAGGGTTTTGATAAAGTCCTCATTTCTAAAATATATAGAGAATTGTCTCATATTTATAAGAATTAAAACCATTCTCCAATCGATAAATGGTCAAAGGATATGAACAGACAATTTTCAGAGGATGAAATTAAAACTATTTGTAGTCATATGAAAAGGTGCTCGAAATCACTATTGATCAGAGAAATGCAAATTAAGACAACCCTGAGGTACCACTACACACCTGTCAGATTGTCTAAAATGACAGGAAAAGATAACAATGAATGTTGGAGGGGATGTGGAAGGGCTGGGACACTGATGCATTGTTGGTGGAACTGTGAACGGATCCAACCATTCTGGAGAGCAATTTGGAACTATGCTCAAAAAGTGATCAAACTGTGCATACCCTTTGACCCAGCAGCATTTCTATTGGGCTTATATCGAAAAGAAATCATAAAGGAAGGAAAGGGCCCCACATGTGCAAGAATGTTTGTGGCAGCCCTTTTTGTAGTGGCTAGAAACTGGAAACTGAATGGATGCCCATCAATTGGAGAATGGCTGAATAAATTATGGTATATGAATGTTATGGAATATTATTGTTCTGTAAGAAATGACCAGCAAGACGATTTCAGAGAGGCTTGGAGAGACTTGCATGAACTGATGCTAAGTGAAATGAGCAGAACCAGGGATCATTATACACAGCAACAACAAGACTATATGATGATCAATTCTGATGGACATGGCTCTCTTCAACAATGAAATGTTTCAAACCACTTCCAATTGTTCACTGAAGAAAGCCATATACACCCAGAGAGAGGGATGTGAAATGTGGACCACAACAAAACATTTTCATGCTCTCGATTGATGTTTGCTTGCATTGTGTTTCCTTTATCTGATTTTTCTTTCTTGTAGATATGATTTTTCTTGCACAACAATGATAAGGGTGGAAATATGTATACATGTATTCGATTTGTCAAGCATTTTAACATAATTAACATTTAGTGGATATCCTGCCATCTAGGGGAGGGATAGGGAGTGGGGAGGGAATTTGTAACAGAAAGCTTTGTAAGAGTTAATGTTGAAGAATTACCCATACATATGTTTTGCAAATAAAAAAATAAATAAAAATTTAAAAAAAAAACACTTAAAAAAGTATGCTTCAATCTGCATTCAGAATTCTCTCTGGAGATGGATAGCATTTTTCATCATGGATCCTTTGGAATTGTGGATCATTGTCCTTCACAATTGATTATCCTTCTGTGTGCAGTGTTCTCCAGGTTCTGCTTACTTCATTTTGTATAAATTCATATAGGCCTTTCTGCTTGTGATTTCTTATGGCACAATAGCTTTCCATCACAATCATATACTACAATTTGTTTAGCCATTTCCCAATTGATGGGCATCCCTTTGAATCCTGTGACATCACAAAAAGAGCTGCTAAAATATTTTTGTACATATGGTCCTTTTCACTTTTCTTTGATTTCTTTAAAATATAAACATTGTGGTGGTCTTTCTGGGCCAAAGAGGTTGTATAGTTTTATGGCTCTATAGATGTAGTTAAAAATTGTTCTCTGGAATCTTTGGAGTAGTTTACAAGTCCCCCAAGAGTGCATTAGTGCCCAATTCTTCCACATCCCCTCCAACATATGTCGTTTTCTTTTTCTGTCATGTTAGCCAAACTAGTGAATGTGAGATTGTATCACAGAATTATTTTAATTTGCATTTCTCTAATCAGTAGCTATTTAGAGAATTTTTTATGTGACTATAGATAGCTTTGAGGTTTTTTATTCTAAAAACTGCCTATTCACATTTTCTGATCATTTACCAACTGGGAAATGATCTTATATTTATAAATTTTGTTCAGTTCCCTATATATTTGAGAAATGAGGCTTTTATCAGTGAAATTTGCTGTAAATTCGCCTCCACCCAAGTATGCTTCTAATTTTAACTGTATTAGTTTTGTTTGTACAAATGTCTTTTAATTTTATGTAATCAAAATTCCCTATTTTACTTTTGATTGTCTTTTTCTTGTTTGGTCATAAACTCTTACCTTATTTATAGATCTGACAGGTCCATTTTTTCCATGCATCTAATTTAATTATAACTTCACCCTTTATGTCTAAATCACATATCTCCTTTTACCTTGTCTTGCTTTATAGTGTGAAATGTTGGTTTGTGTCTACTTTTTGCCAAACTGCTTTCTAGTTTCCCCAACAATTTTTGTGAAATGATGAGTTCTTTCTTTAAAATCTTGGATCTTTGGGTTTATCAAACAGTATATTACTATGATCATTTTCTATTGTATGTTGTGTACCTAATCTATTCCACTGATCTATCCCTTATTTGTTGTTGTTGTTGTTGAGTTATTTCAGTGATTTATTATACAACTATTATGTGTAAACTGCACATGTATCAGGCAAGGTGCTAAGAACTTTACAAATATTATTTCATTTAATATTCACAACAACCCTAGAAGATAGATTCTATTATAATCCTTATTTTACACTTGAAGAAACTGAGGTTAAGTGGATTGCCTAAGGTCAATGTCTGAAGCCAAATAAGCTTTACTAACTCTAATCCAGACCCTTATCCACAGCACCATCTAGCTGTCTCTGAATCAGGAAGACTTGTATTTAAATCCCACTTGGGATATATATTGGCTATGTGAGATGGACAAGTTAGTCAATGTTTTGGTCCCCTAGTCAACACTCTAAGAACCTGCTGACCTTCATAAGTAAAAGGCTTGTTGATCCCCTTGTTAAATTTTATATTATTTATTTCAGCCCACTATTCTGGCCCGTGAAGATTTTTTTGGATCTCAGAATCTGCCATCCAAACTAATGGTTAAGGAAGCAGAGCAAAATATGTAGAATAAGGGACCAAGAGCAAGAATGATCTGTGTTCAAATATTTCCTCAGAAACTTTCCAACTGGGCAGCTCATTTAACCTATCAGCCACAGAGTTCTCATTTGTAAAAAGGTGATAGCACCTACTTAATAGAAGTTTTTTTTTTTTATCAAATTAGATAAAATAAGTATAGTGCTATATAAATGATAGTTACTCAATACTCCTACTAGGATTGTACACCCCAAGAAGATCCAAGAAAAAAAGGAAAAGGATCCATATATACAAAAAATTTATTATATATTATTTTTTGTGGCGGCAGAGAATTGAAATGAGGGGATGCTCTTCAACTGGGGAATGACTGAACAAGTTGTGGTTTATGATTACAATGGAATACTATTGTTCCATTAGAAATGAAGGGGACAGTTTCAGAAAAATCTAGGAAGATTTATATGAACTGCTACATAAGTGAAGTGTACAAAACTAGGAGAACAAGCTACACACTAACAGAAATTTTGTTAATGATAATCAATTGTAAACTACTAATAACTCTGCTCAGTACAATGATCCACTGTAACTCCAAAGGACTCATTATGTAAAATGTTATCTGCCTCCAGAGAGGAGCAGTTAAGTGGCACAATAGATAAGGACTGAGCTTAGAATCAAGAAAACTTAAGTTTCAATTTATCCTCAGACACTTAATGATTGTGTGACTTTGGACAAGTCACTTAATCCTGTTGCTTCAGTTTCCTCATCTGTAAAATGTACTGGAGAAGGAAATAGAAAACAATTCCAGAATCCCTGCCAAGAAATCCCCAAATAGGATAAGTAGGAAGTAAAAGAGTAGGACTGAAATGACTGAACAACAAACAACATTTCCAGAAAGGGAACTCATGGACTCAGTGAAGGTTAAAGTATATTTTTTCCTTTCTTTATCTCTCTTGATTTTTTAAAACATGGCTAATGTTGTATGACTTTATATGTATAATGTATATTCTCAGTGTGGGAGCAGGGAATAGCTGGAGAGAAGGAGAGAATTTGAAATTGAAAATAAAAAGGAGTTTGAAAAAGTTAACTTATTATTAGCTATTCCTTCCTTATTTGTACCCCCTGTAAATTTGTTAAGCATCCCATCTATATACTTTTATCCAAATCATTGATAGAAAGTTAAATAGTATAAGGCAGAACACAAATCCTTGGGGTCCTTCACTAGAGACATTTTTTTCAAAATGATATCAAACTCTTTTTCAGTCTAGACATTGAATTTTGAATTCAGTAACTGTACTTATACATGGCTAACATATCTCCCTGTTTTCTAAAGAATATTTCTCAAATAGTTTTCTAGTAACCCTATCCATAAAAATGTTAACCTGGCATAGATGCTCTGTTTGAAGTCATGCTGCTTCTTTGTGACCATTGCTTTCTTTCTGACATATTCACTAACCATATATTGACCAAACATTCTGGAATTTTTCAAGGAATCAAAGGTGAATTCACTGGGCTTTAATTTGCAGGCCCTGTTTTCTTCCTTCCCCTATTTTTCTGAGGTATCCTATAGTTCATTAGTGTCACAGCTGAAAATCCAACCTATTTCTTCTAAATCCAGCACTGACAGGAAATGACTTGCCCATAATAATACAGATAGCAAGTTGGATTTAAACTCAAGCCTTCTGAAGATGAGGATAGATAGTATTTATGTGACTCCTGTGTGCAAAGCACTTCATAAATATTATCTCATTTGATCTTTACAACAACCCAAGGGGGGATAGGTGCTATTATTGTCCCTATTTTACAGACCGGGAAATAGTGGCAAACAGAGGTTGACTTACCAAACATCACACAACTAATAAGTATCTGTGGTCATATTTTAAACTCAGATTTTCTTGACTCCAAATCCAATACTCTGTGCACCATGACAACACCTAGCTGCCACCAGTACTTTTTACCCACTATATTACACTCTCAAAGAGATGTCATCCAAGACATCCACCCATCAGATGGGGTCCCACTCTGGGTGGGACTTTTTATGCCCTTGAATGACCAGGAAGCAGTCAAAAGAAGCAGAAGCCAATAAAATAGGAGGGGATAGCTTTGTCCCCTTTTAGGGAAAGCTAATTCTTATTGGGGGAGAGATGGGGAAGAAGAACTGGGTAGATATTGATTCTATCACAGATGTTGATTTGGAGCCAGGAAACAGGTTCAAATCTCAGCTTGGCCATTTATTGCTACTGATTATGTTTGGTTTTGTTCAGACCTGAGATTTTATTGATATAAAGAACTCTTCATTTTGTAGTGTCTAGGAACTAGAAATTGAGTGGATGCCCATCTGTTGGGGAATGGCTGAATAAGTTATGGTCTATGTGATGGAATATTATTGTTCTATAAGAAATGATCAGCAAGATGATTTCCAAAAGCTTGGAAAGATCTACATGAACTAATGCTGAGTGAAATGAACAGAACCAGGACAACATTATACACAATAACAGCATAATAATCAATTATGACAGATTTACCTCTTCTCAGAAATGAAGTGAATCAAGACAATTCCAATAGACTTATAATAGAAAGTGCCATCCACATCCAGAGAGAGAACTATGGAGACTGATTGTGGATCAAAGCATAGTATTTTTTATCTTTTTGTTGTTGTTGTTGTTGTTTGTTTGCTTGGTTTTTTTTTTCCTTTCTTGGATTTTTTCCCATTTTGATTTGATCTGATTTTTTTTTTGCATAGCATGATGAATATGGAAATATATTAGAAAATTGCACATGTTCCGCTTGTATTGCTTCTGTCTTGGGGAGGGGGAAAGAGGGAGAAAAATTTGGAACACAAGGTTTTGCAAAGGAGAATATTGAAACCTATCTTTGCATGTATTTGGAAAAATAAAAAAAAATTAAAAAGAATTCTTCAGTGAGAAAACCCTATTATCAAGGAAATCAATAGCTTCACTGCAATTAGATAATCTTAGATTAATTTAGATAATCTCTGTGCTGAGGCACTGAGAAATCAAGTGACTTATCCAATGTCTAGTGCAGCAGAATGGATTTGGACCCAGGTCTTCTGGCTCCAAGCCTAGTTCTCTATAATGTTGCTGTTGTTCAGTTGTTTCAGTTGTGTCCAACTCTTTGTGACTCCTTTTGGGGTTTTCTTGGCAAAAATACTGAGGTGGCTTGCCATTTCCTTCTCCACAACCTTTTATAATTGAAGAAACTGAGGCAAACATGGTTAAGTGACTGCTCCAGGATCACACAGCTAATAAGTGCCTAAGGCCAGATTGGAACTGAGGAAGATGAATCTTCCTGACTCCAGGCCCAGCACTCTGTGCAATATGGTCCCAACTAACTGCCTAGTCTCTGTGATAATAATGATATTTATAACAGCTCTCATTTCCATTAGGTTTAGCATTGAAGAAATCACAACAATCTGCCTGTCATTTGACCAAGAGAAAAAAAATGGACAGTTGACAATAAAGGAGGTAACTACCTCCTTCAATATAATGGAATAACTTTGGTTTTTCAACATTGTGTGAAATCTGGGTTCAAATTTTAGCCTTTTCACTTACTAGATATAGACTGAGCCTTTACATCTCATAGAGTCATTAGCTTCCATTTGCCCTGTTCTAGTTTTTAGTATATGATTTTCTTCATTTAGCTTTTGCATCTCTTTTTCTATTTCATTAAATCTACTTTTGAAGGTGGTATTTTCTTCAGTGGATTTTTTTTTGCATTTGGTCAATTATATTTTTAAGGAATTACCTTCATTTTCCAAGATATTGACTGTCTTGGCTTTAAGCACAGGGGCCCCTTGTGTTTGTAGGAGGTAGCTTTACCTGCTCTTTCCAGGAAATAGCCTGGTTTCATAGTGTTCACCTTCTGAGTTGAGCTGGAAGCTGCCCCACTGGTCTGCTTCTCTGCTGATCCAGGTCTGAGAATCTTAGCTGCTGATTTGCTGTGACTAAGACCCTCTCACTGGCTTTCCCAGAGTCTGTCTGATTTGAGCTGAACACCCTTTTCACCTCAGTGAGACTGACTTTCTTGAAGTTTTTCCAGTCTGTCTTGAGCTGGAGAGTGAGTGGTGTCTTTCCATCAGATTCTGTTCAGAGTCTTGGTTTCTTGGGGTTTTTGAGGGAAACTGGGAGAGCTCAAGCAGCTTCCTGGCTTCTCTCTGCCATCTTGGCCCCATCCCCAGAACTTCCTCAAATGCCTGAGCTTTACTTTTTTTTCCCTACAAAATGGGAATCATGATTTTTGCACTAAGGAATTATGAAATGGAATGTATATGTGGATGAATTTTGGATCATGTATTTTGAACTGGCAGGAAGCTGTCTGGTCCCAATCTCCTCATTCTCTAGAGGAAGAAACTGAGACCCAGAAAAAGAAAGTTGCTTGCTCAAGATTACCTGGGTAATTAACAGCAGAGTAAGAATTCCAACTTAGGTCCTCTGCTTACCAGCCCAATAAAGAATTCTGTGACTCTAGAAGTGCTCTGGAAATGGAGGCACCTTTCATTCTTATTGTAACCTATGACTCCCTGGCTTTTTGTGGGCATCAAAATTTGGCTGGCATCTTGGCCTTTACCAAAAAGGCAAAAGACTTTCACCTATCAGACAAGCATTCAAGTTAGGAAATGTTTTAAAAACAGGCTTGACCTTGACCAAAAAAAGCAAAGGACTCAAATCCATAAGGAATCAGCATAACTTTCCTTCCCTCTCCAATGGACCTTCCCCTCCCCCATATAGTATTAATATGAAAGTGAGGGTCCTCCATAAGGGAATAAAGTTATTAGGTAGTCAAGCAATTCTTTCCCCTCTACCCCAACATCGCACTTGCCCATGAGTCTTTTCCTCTTCCTGCCATCTATAGCAAATATCTCTGGATTCTGCCTAAGAAATGGAAGTATCCATATTTATAAGAATTCAAGCCATTCTCCAATTGATAAATGGTCAAAGGATATGAACAGACAATTTTCAGATGAGGAAATTAAAACTATTTATAATCATATGAAAAGGTGCTCCAAATCACTATTGATCAGAGAAATGCAAATTAAGACAACTCTGAGGTACCACCACACACCTGTCAGATTGGCTAAAATGACAGGAAAAGATAACAATGAATGTTGGAGGGGATGTGGGAAAACTGGGACACTGATGCATTGTTGGTGGAGCTGTGAACAGATCCAGCCTTTCTGGAGAACAATTTGGAACTATGCTCAAAAAGTTATCAAACTGTTCATACCCTTTGACCCAGCAGTGTTTCTATTATATCCCAAAGAAATCATAAAGGAAGGAAAGGGCCCCACATGTGCAAGAATGTTTGTGGCAGCCCTTTTTGTAGTGGCTGGAAACTGGAAGCTGAATGGATTTGGAGAGTGGCTGAATAAATTATGGTATATGAATGTTATGGAATATTATTGTTCTGTAAGAAACGACCAGCAGGACGATTTCAGAGAGGCCTGGAGAGACTTGCATGAACTGATGCTGAGTGAAATGAGCAGAACCAGGAGATCATTATATACGGCAATAACAGTACTATATGAGGATCAGTTCTAATGGATATCACTCTCTTCAACAATGAAATGCTTCAAACCAGTTTCAATTGTTCGGTGAAGAGAGCCATATATACCCAGAGATAGGGATGTGAAATGTGGACCACAACATAACATTTTCATGTTCTCTATTGAGGTTTGCTTGCATTGTATTTCCTTTATCAGATTATTCTTTCTTGTAGATATGATTTCTCCTGCACAAAAAATGATGCAATAACTATACATATATTCGATTTCTTAAGTATTTTAACATAATTAACATGTAGTGGATATCCTACCATCTAGGGGAGAGGTGGGGAGTAGGGGGGAAAAATTTGTAACAGAAAGCTTTGTAAGGGTTAATGTTTAGGAATTACCCATACATATGTTTTGCAAATAAAAAGTATTAATAAAAAAAAGAAATAGAAGTATCCCTGAGAGATTTCCCAGATCAGGAATCAAAGACTTGGGTTTTCTTGCTCTGACTTCATCTAAACTTAGGGGTGAATTGGGAGACCAGGGTGGGAGCTGGAGCCTGCCCAAGGCCACAGTGTTATCATATATCATAGCATTAGTGATGGAAGGAACCTCAGAGATCATCTAGTATCCAGCTTCTTAAAGTGTGGTTTACAACCCCATATAGGACCTTATAACTAAATGTGGGGAGTTGTGAAATTATGATTTATTATCAGTAAATATTTGATTTGTATGTCTATTTCATATGCCTATATGCCTAGGGACATGCAAAATTTTCTTAGGTGAATGGGGGCCAGAAGTGGAAAAAGTTTAAGAAGCCTTGATCTAATATAATCACCCTCTTCCTTTATAGATGAGAATAATAAGGTCCAGAGGGGTTCAGTCAATTAGCCAGTAAGTCATTCAAAAAGCAGTTGGTTTTTTACTATATAATAACTTAAGGGGGGCAGCTAGGTGGTACAGTGGATAGAGAACCAGCCCTGAAGTCAGGAGGACCTGAGTTCAAATCTGATCTCAGACACTTAACATTCCCTAGTTGTGTGATCCTGGGCAAGTCACTTAACCTCAATTGCCTCAGCAAAAAAAAAAAAAAAAAGAAAGAAAGAAAAGAAAGAAAGAAAGAAAAAAAGAGTAACTTAAGGAATCATGCTAGGTGCTGGGTTTGCAAACACAAAAAGGAAAATAATCCCTCTTCCCAAGGAGCTTACATTCCACTGGAACAAGACAGCATATACATATATAAGTATATACAGAACGAATACCAGGCTGTTGGGTAGGGAAGCACTAGCACTTGGTGGAGGAGGAGGACCAGGAAAGGCTTTTTTGCAGAAGGTGGTACCTGAGCTGCCAACTAATGAATCAGAAGCCCCCAGGCCTGTGCAGACTCTGCCCCAACTGTCTACAGCCAAAGAAGGATTCACTTCAGTCTTTTTCCTCCATCTCGGCCTCTGTCATTTTGTTTCTGTCGGTCTCATCCAATCTCACTATATCAATGTCTTTTGTCTGCCTCTCTACCCCTTTGGCCATGGTTTCTGGCTGAGAGGCCTTATCATCTCCCCAAAGAGTGATTCCTCCCTGTTCTGGGTCAGGATGACTCTGTTCTTCCCCCCACAGGGGCTGCTTTCTCTCCTCCCTTACCTGTCAGGCTCTTCTTTTTGTCTTTAAAGTAATAGAATCATACTTTTTAGAACTGAGAGGAATCTTAGCTATCATTTAGCCTAATTCTCACTTGACAGAAAAGGAAACTGAGAGGAGAAGAAGCAATAAGCATTTATTAAGTGACTGCTATATGCTGACACTGTGCTAAACACTCTACAGATATTATCTTTCTACCTCATAACAACCTTCTGGGGCAGGTATTATTATTATTATCTCAGTTTTTTTTCCAGTTGAGAAAACTAAGGGCAGATAAGATTAGGTGGATTACTAGAGTTACACAGCTAGTAAGTGACTGTGTGCTCTATCCCTGAGCTATGTATCTGTTTCTGAGGACAGGGGATGTGGCTTGCCCCTAGTGCCACAGGGAATACCGAGCTGATATTCTTGGAGACAACCCTTTATAGGTTCTCTTTCTTTTCTTTTTAAAAAGGGCCCTTCTTTCCCTCTATAAGGCCAGCTTCCCCATTCAGAAGCAAGTATGGGACCTTAGCTAGCCTACTGAAACATTATTTTTTTTCCCAAGGACGGATAAACCAGGGATTTGTCCCTCCAGATCCTGTCCCACATATGAATAAAATACCATATTTATGCCAAAAAATCACCCATAGTGCTTAGGAAATTGAAAATGTCACTGTGGTCTCAAGTATAGGAGAGGCCTTGAGTAAATTAAGCACTAAAATGAGGAGATCCTGGTCATAGAGAAGGTAGGGCAGGTGGAAAAGGAGGTTAGGGGGCCAGAGAAATAAGGCCAGAGAGGCAGGGGAAGCCTCTAGAGTTAGGGAGACTAAAAGAGGAAAGAACAGAATTGTCTCAGGAAGTGAGCTAATTCTAAAGGCTTCAGCCTGAAACTCCTTGGGAGCAGGAAGGGAATGGAGTGGGATTCCCACGCAGCATCTTGGGAGGTGGGACAGATCCCCTGGGCCCACCCAGTCTGGGATTCCCTGAGAGGCAGCTTCCCTGACTGCTACAAATCCTACCTTCATTAACTTCATCCAGGTCAGGAGAGTAGCTGCCCTTTGAGGCCAGTGTAACATGACTGATTCCCCTACTTCTAAGCCATTAGGAAAAGGAGCTACAGAGCTAGGTATTCCTTTACTTCTCTTTCCAAATACTCTAAGGCAGATGCAAGAAGTCTACGTGTCCCTGAAGACAGATGTGAAATTTCTAAGCTCTGTCGATCTCTCAACCCCCACCTGTTTTTTTATTCTTTTCAAAATGTCCCCATACCCACCTATTGCCCCCAAAGTAGTCTCTGCCTTTGACCTCCTTTTACCTCTGGCAAAAATCTCTGTCCACATCCTCAACTTGGTTAACCCTTTCACAGGGTCTCTGCCCTAAACAAAGCCAAGAACTCTTGGACCCTTTCAAGGATACTGTCCCATGGGCGGACATCCTCCCTTCAGTTAATTATAAAGTATCAAGGAAGGCAATAGAATGGAATGGAAAGAATATTGAATTTTGAGTCACATGACCTTGATTTGAATCCTGCTTCTTGCTTCCAGGGCCCCAGCCTTCTCAGTTATAAAATGAGGAAGTAAGACTAAAGGATTTCAAAAGTCTTTTCCAGCTCAAAATCCTGTGAAACACGAAACATAAAGCAACTGTTTAAAGATTAGTGTCCAATGTTTTTGAAGCAGTGCTACCCTCTGACTCCCGCCCTGGACCTTTTCTTGTATTAAATCACTTGACACATATTTGTCCCTTCTCACTGGCTAGATATGGTGTCATTTGATTAAACTCTTATTGCTGATTGACAGTGATATCATCCAATAACATTGGCAATAAGACAGTGGGGTGGGGAGAGTGTCTTTCTCTACAATTTTGCATTGTAATGAGGCTACTGGTGCAATCTCCTATGTTGAAGAGACTGAAGAGTCTGTTTTCATTAAAGCATGATAGTGTTTAATGGAAGTACATTAGGGAGATTTGGAGCATGTGCAGAGATTCTGTAATTTGTTCTGGTTAACTTACCATGTGGTAAAAGAGAAGTCTTTTTGATTGACTATGGAGCTAGAACTAGGGCACATTCAAAAGATGTCAATCAGTTAGGGCCAGTCCATTCCCCAGATCAGTCTTTTCCCTGAGGGGCTACTTTCAGATAGGATCATGGTGGACAAGGAACAAAGCACAAGAAGGTCTGGGAGTGAATTTTTCAGTCAACCAGTCGGGAATCAAAGTCTTGAGGAACTACCTTCAGAACACAACCCAGATCTCTAATTGAGATGAGGACCCATGGCTATCATATTTGAGTATCAACTTGGTAAAATCAAGGCTACATAGAAAATATTAAATGTAGTTAGTTAATTTTCCCCAAGGACTAAGGTGATATAGGGGAAAGTGTTTCCCCAAATAGGTGAGGAAAAATACTTGTCCTTCTTGAAGTAAAAAAATTTCTTGGTAAAAGCTAAGTGATATTAATTACATGGAATTGGAGAAGTGCTAATAATTGGAGATTAAAGGTGTGTAGGACACACTGGAATGAGAACTTGAACCAATGGAATTAGAGAGTTTCCTGATCCCTCATTGGATGTCTGAAAAGGAGATGTAGCCAGCTTCACTATGGAAGAGTTAGTTCAGATCATGGTCCATAGCTTTTTCTGGAGTGTACTGGTCTAAAGTCCCTCAAGAAACACCATTTAAAAAACTAATTAAATGCTTCTTACAGAAATGTTGATAGAGTGCAGCATCTTTTCAGTTGATACATAATTGTTAAGATTCTTGGACTCATGACATCCTCTCTTCGTTTCCTAATCCATTATGTTAAACATGAGGAATTGAGTCATTATGGGATGAAAGGGTGGGTGTGTGTGTGTGTGTGTGTGTGTGTGTGTGTGTGAGTTTTGTGGTTTTTATCTGGCTTTGCTTTCTTAGATTAAACTGACTCCAGTTAAATTGGGACTAACCCTAGATTCTTGGAGAGCAGAGTTCTCTTTCTCTGCCTTTAGGACTGGGTGTGAAGTAGAGGTGCTTATGATTCCCCAATGAGCAGGATAGAGAAGAAGTGGCTTCCCACTTCTTCCCACCTTGTTCAAAATGTTCATTTCTCTTCATTCTCTAATCGAATTGTCAGGGAGAGTCACACACTATAGATGTTTAGTAAAAGTGCATTGAATAAATCAGTGAATGAATGGGATGTTAGGATAAGCCAGTCACTGAGCTCTGAATGCCCCCATCCAGAGCTGAGACTTTATCATCTTTATAACGGTGCTCTTAGAGTTTAGACACATATTAAGATATCAAGATCATTCATTGTATCCTGGGTGATCTTGACTTTTGCTTTGCTGCTGGATTTCAATGACTGGAAAAGAAAGTGAGTCTGACAACTTTGTGCAACTCTGCCTCACTTAAATCCAATACATGTGCAAGTCAAGATATCACTCCATGATATCATCGATCCTCTTTAAAAAAAAAAAAAAAAGAACCAACTATAACAACACAACAACAATTCACTCAGTACTCTCCTAACCCAGCTAACCCTATCTTCCTTATCTTTTATGATGACAGAATTATAGAATTTAGAACTGAAAGATACCATCTGACCTAACCCACTAGTTTAAAAAATGAGGAAATTGAGGTGCCAGGAAAGAAAACAGGATTTAGATTCCAGTACCTGAACACAAATCATGACCAAATCAATTAGTATCACCTTAGTCAAGTCAATCAACTCCTTTAGGCATATTTTTTTCATCTGTGTGACTCTGGACAAGTAAAATAGAGAGATAATCATAGCACCTATTCAATGGAGTTGTGTGAAAATCAAATTAGATTTTATATATATATATATATATATATGTAATTATATATATAATATATGTGATATATATGTTGTACTCTATATTATATATAGTATATACTATAATATATATATATATAATATATATATAAGTGCTTTATATAAGCATTTTGCAAACCTTAAAGCATTAAATGTAGCCTGAACCTTAAAGTCCATGTGTATGGGACTCTCCTTATTAATTGGCAGAGACTGGTGACTCAGTGCTCCACATCTGAGTGAGGGACAGTTAGGGAGAGCTAGAGAGAAGAGTGATCCTGTCTTTGAGCTTCCAACAGAAGGCTCTAGAATCTAGATCTCCTGATTCTGAGACAGTGCTTTCTGCTTTCTACTGTATATATCACAAGATTTACAATAGAGCCACAGAACTTTGCAATTAGCAAGGAGGGGATTAAACATCAGGGAAGGAAATGAATTTGTGAAAGGTTATATGGCCAAGTAAGTCTCTGAGCTGAGAACCCACAAACACTCAAGCTGGAAAATCAGAGAGAAGAGCAACTGACAGAGAAAGAGTCAACTTTCTGTAGGACAATTAAGCTCCTGATTGTATGGTATGACTTCTGAGGCCCCAGGAAGGCTTTTATTCTTTTTCTCCAACCTCTTTCCCTCTCTATCTGCTGGCTACAATCTAAAATTGTATTATAGCTTACTTGTTCTTTTTAGTTCAAAGTTTTGACCCTTGTTTTAACATAAAACCCCATGAAAATTTAAGGTGGTTCTTAACTACTGGCTCCTAAGTTTGAATGAAAGACAGAAAAATTCAATTCAATATTCAATTAAAAAATACTTATTAAATACCTATTATGTGCCAAGCACTTTGCTAAGCACTGGGGATACAAATAGAGGCCAAAAAAAAAAAAAAACTACCTTCAAGGAGCTTACAATCTAATAGGGGAGATAACATGAAAACAAATATATATAAAGCAAGCTAAAAATAGGATAAATAGAAAGTAATTAACAAACGAAAAAAATTGGAATTCAAACGTTGGGGAAGAATTCCTGCAGGAAGTAGAATCTTAGTTAATAGTTAAAGGAAGCCAGGGAGGTCATTCATCAGATAGGAAAAGGGAAAAGCTTTCTAGGGATGGAAAAAAAATGCTCCCAGCCAAGAGTTGGAATGTCTTGCAAACCTATTTGACTGGGAACTTGGAGGCAAGGCAAGGAAAACATCAGGACACAAAGACCCAGAGAAAGAAAGAGGAAAAGGAAAGACAAAGTTGGACCTCCTTACAGTTTTTCTAGTTTTAGCCCTGTAAGGAGTAAGTACCTTGACTGAATACCAGTAAAGTGGGTAGTATATTACTTAGCTGTGCTGGTGGGCCGAATGACTGGTCTCCTTCTTCCTCTAACTTGTCTCCAATTTTGTGTAGACAAAAGCTATACCTCCTTAAGGATGATCTTTCTAGCCAATTCCTCAGGTTCTCCCCTATTTGGAAGAGAGGTTTTCCTCCAGAACTAAGAGAGAAGGAAAAGGGAAAGGAACATGGTAAAAACTTCCCTTCGATACCAGTCTAGTTTTAATTAAGGCACTATTTTTCACTCATCAGCTAAAAGAATCTTGTATCAGTTTTCTTTTTTTGCACTGGGAAGTCATAAAAATAAATCAATATTTCCATTTTCCAAGGCCCCAACCATGAGTCATCAGTCTAAAAAGAGCTACAACAACAATAGAATTCTAAATCGCTTTCTTTCCTCCCAAGTTTTTCCCAGTTGCCCCTCTCTCCTACATAGGTGCAGGGACCAAATTTGTCTTTCTTTGTTTCAAAGGGATTGGCATAGTACCTAACAAATAGTGCATGCTTCATAAATGATTGTTAACTGACTTGACCAATCACATAAATTAATCCAGAAATGGTTGACCTCCTTTATTAAAATTGTTAGTTTGAGATAAAGGTTAAAAAAAAAAAAGCTTTTAAGTATAATGTAGGCTTTCAGCCTGGTACATTTGCACAAGACTCCTCATTACCTAGGAGTGTAATGACTGGATGCTCTGTGCTTGAATGAATGAGGGGCAGAGTAATTCTTTGTCTTTTAGTTACAATTTCAAGAAAAAAAGCCATGGGTTTCAGCAAGGCAGAATCAGCCCAGACATGACATAGGTGACCTCATCCCAGAAGCATCTCTTTGATTTCTATATCAATTGCTTTGTGTGACTTCCTTCTGATAGCTCCATGGATTTTCTTTTTTCCCCACTTTCACAACTTCTTCCTACTCCTCCCCAAAATGTTCTTTCTCAGTGTTAATGTCTTCCCTTGCCCCAAATTCCTTGTCAGTCAGTCCCACTACATCAGTTAATATCAGGGACAGGACAAAATTCCAGGGAGATACAGAAGGGGAAGTGCAAATTTCTGCTTGGAATCAACAGGAATCCATCTCCAGGATCCTGATCTCCTTGGAAACACTATTTAGGATTAGAATCAGAAGAAATTTATGAATTCGTGTCACTTATGAGCTATATGACCGTGGCCTATTGAATTTTGCCTCTGACCTTTAATCTCCTCCCTTGTAAGGAAAGGACAATAACACCTGTTTATTTTGTCTTGAAGGAGATCAACTACCAAAAATCAAATGAGAAAATTGATAGAAAGTACCCTATAATTGTAAAACACTGTTAAAAACATTAGCTATCATCATTAGATACAATTCGTAATGAAGAATTTGCAGAAGATTCTTAAGAAGAGGAACAGTATGATAAAATTGAAACGAGAAAAATCTGGACAGTATACACTGGATGGGCTAGAAAAGACTGGGCACTGGATAGATGATGGATTGAACTAAGTGAGAATCATGGGATGTTTAATCTTTGGAAATGATTAAATTCAAGGGAAGGAAAACAAAAAAAAATAGTTGTAGGGAAGGTAAGAAAGAGTGATGTGAGAAATATTTATCTGATGGCAAGATTTGGTGTAGTGGGAAGAAGAAAGAAAATGAACATCTATTAGGCACCAATTATGTGCCAGACAATGTGTTAAGCATTTTTAAAAAGTATTATCTCATTTCATCCTCACCACAACCCTGCAAGGTAGGTGCTATTATTAACTCCATTTTACAGATGAGGCAAACAGAAGTTAAGTGGTTTGCCCAGGATCACATAGTTAATAAATGCCTGAAGATGGCTTTGAACTCAGGTCTTCCTGGTCAGGCCCAGCATTCAATCCATTACACCACAAGTTCCCAAACACATTTGACTGAGAGCCACAAAACTCAGGTTATAAATTTTAGTTCTGTTACTAAATGGTTGTGTGATCTTGGAAAAAACATATCCCTTCTGGGTCTCAATTTCTGAATCTGTAAAAATAAGGAAATTAGACTGTTCTCTAAGATCTCTTGCACTTCTGGCATTCTGGGAAGAGAATCTGTCCTAACTCTATTCTTTCGGTTCTGCTCATTTTGCTCTTTTTTATTTTGTGCAAGTCTTTCCATGTTTTTTAAAGATCATCAAGCTCATTATTTCTTATAGCACAGAAGTATTCTATTACAAGCATATACCACAATTTGTTTAGCCATTCTCCAATTGACAAGCATCTCCACAACTTCTAGATCTTTGTTAACACAAAGGAAGCTGCTATAAACATTTTAGAACATATAGATTCTTTCATTTTTTTCCCTAATAATCTTTGGTAATAGAGCAAGTGGTGGTATTTCTAAATCAAAGAGTACAGGCAGTTTAATAACTCTTTGGGCATAATTCCAGATTGCTTTCCAAAATGGTTGGATCAGTTCATAATTCTACCAACAAAAGTGTCCCAATTTTTCCACATTCCCTCTGACATTCATTGTTTTTTCTTTCAATCATTTTAGTCAATCTGATAGGTGTAAAATGATGTCTCATGAGTGTTTTATTTTACATTTTCCTAAGCAATAATGACTTAGAACATTTTTATATGACTACAAATTGTTTTCATCACATTTCATCATTTAAAAACTGCCTGTTTATAACCTTAAAAATTAAACAAATAAAAATAAAAATGAGTAATCTGTCCCAACTCTATAATTCCATATTCTCTACTCTAAAGCAGAAGTTCCTAATATTTTTGGTACTCATATCTAGGAAAGCTTTTCCACACCTCCCCTTCAAAATGAAAAAAGTAGATTTTATAATTTTACTTAATAAGTAAAGTAAATTAGTTTTTCATAAAGAAAATCTTCTTATATTTTGTTATCATAGTTACTTAATATTTGTCAATTTATCCAATCTTCATTTTTTCCCACTAATATTACTAGGAATTGGAGTATTCCAAAGAGACATCATTATTATGTGCTCAATATTCCCTATGCCTTCTCTTACTCACTGGGGTATAAATATCCCAGATTAGGAGATCTTATTTTAAGATCTCTTTTCCCTGAACTATTCTATGTTCTTTGTTCAAAAGTTCCCTTTAACTCTAACATTCTATGAATCTGTTAATTGATTACATCAAAGAGAGAACTGAATCAGAACTATTTGATGGTTTTATGATTGTGGGTCTCTTCCCATCTCATCCCTCATAGTTGTGGGGCACATACAAATTTAAGTGAGGTCTCCAAATGGTCCAATGTTCTCAAATGACATTTTTATTTTTACCCTTGGAGGAGTCAAAAATAAAAAAAAATGTTTCAAGGATCAAATTCAACCAACTAATATGTCTTAAGCCCTTATTACATGCAAGAAATCCCTGTGCTACTAACTCTCTAGCAAAGCCTCAGCATTAGAGAGTGAGACATCCAAGGGTGATGCTAATGTTTGACAGTATCTGTGTGTAAAGGCTGATGAAATGGAACAAAACCAGAAAAAGGCAGCTGTCAACACAGAGGCTCCTCCCATATGGGAAGATGAAACTAGGCTGCAAAATAGCTGCTAAACAATATTGACAATCCCTGGTTTGCTATTCTGGTGTGTGTGGGGGGAGGGGAAGAGAGACAGAGAGACACAGAGAGAGAGACAGAGAAAGAGAGAGAGACAGAGACTGAGACAGAGAGACAGAGACAGACAGAGACAGAGAGACAGAGAGGGAAATAGAGGGAGACAGAGAGATAGAGAGGCAGACAGAGACAGAGAGATAGCCAGACAGAGACAGAGACAGACAGACAGAGACAGAGACAGACAGGCAGAGACAGAGACAGACAGACAGACAGAGACAGAAGGAGAAACAGAGACAGAGTGAGAGAAATACAGAGAAATAAAAATAAAGAGACAGAGACATAGAGATACACAGAGAGGCACATATAGAAACAGAGAAACAGACATAGGGAAAGAGAGAGAGAAGAGAGAGAGAGAGAATGAGAAATTGGGAAAGAGAAAGAGTGAAGGGAGAGGAGGAGGAAGAAGAAAAAGAAAGAAGGAAGAAAAAGAAAGAAGAAGAAGAGGAAGAAGGAGGAGAAGAAGGAAAAGGAAAAGGAAGAGGAGGAAGAGAAGAGGAGGAGGAGAAGGAGGAAAAAGAAGAAGAGGAGAAAGAGGAGGAAGAGGAAGAGGAGGAGAAAGAAGAGGAGGAGACTATGATGACTTATACTGTTGTCTCCTCAGTCTCCCAGTTCTGTTCATTCAAGCAAGGTTTTATTATGTCAGCACTGGAGGATTTCTTAGAATATAGAATTTTAGGACAGGCAAAGGTCTCAACAATGATCCCATAGTGCAGAGTGGAAACAGCCTAGAGAGGCTTGCCAGGGCTCTGGTTATTGTAGAACTGGGAGCAGAACTCAGCTTGCGTGAATCCTAGCCCACTGCTTACTCCACTACCACAGACTGCCTCCCTTTCCTTCTTTGTGCAGCATTTGTCAGTGAATGGGCGCTCTGTGAATAGGCCTGGAAATTACATAATGTTAGAATTGCCTTATTCCCCTGGCTCCAAGAATAGCTGCTCTTGTTTGTAAATAAGAATTGTGAGGGGGAGGGGGGATGGATTCCTATTGACTTGTTTGTTTTGTTCTGTCCTGTCCTCCCACTGTTTCCCTAAAAGACAGAGTGGGGAGAAGGCCGGGGAAAAGGGGAGAAACAAAAAGAAAGAGGAAATGGTAGGTGGAGACCAAGAACAATGGGAAGCAGAGAGGGAGAGAAGAGCAAGTTAGATGGAAAAGGAGGGAGGCCCAAAGAGAAGGAAATGTCAGAGAAAAAGAGAGAAGGGAAGGGAAAGAGACTGAGAAAAGAGAGGGTGAGAGACAGAGAGAACATTCTCCTTTTGCTGTTATTAGGGATAGAAACTGGAGTAGGAGCTGCTAGACAGCTGATGCCTGTGAAGGAGTACACACACACACATTCACCCTCACACACTCACAAACTCACACTCACACACACATTCACCCTCACACACTCACACACTCACACATACACTCACATTCACACACACACTCACACACACACACACACTCTCACCACTCACCCATTTGTTGCAGAAAGGCCCCTGGCAGTCCAGGTGCATGACTGTCATATTGCAAGAATCTGACTGAGCTTCTTTGTACTCTAGATTCCCATTAAGGCCAGTTGATAAGAGGAAGCAACTGCCTCCTCAGAGGGGAGGGAAAAGTCTGGGAAGGGGCTGTGAATTGTAGGACTGTACACAAATGTCAAGACCTGGATTCTAGTCCTGGACTTTTAGTTTCTAATATGCCCTTAGACAATCCTCTCTCTCTCTCTCTCTCTCTCTCTCTCTCTCTCTCTCTCTCTCTCTCTCTCTCTCTCTCTCTC
>JAJPUD010000961.1:430025-455787 GCA_023553655.1 Myrmecobius fasciatus
TCCTGCCTTCTTTCTTTCTTTCTTTCTTTCTTTCTTTCTTTCTTTCTTTCTTCCTTTCTTTCTCTCTCCAACTCCTTTCTCTTTTTCTGTATCTCTTTCCCTCTCCCTCTCCCTGCCATTTTCACTCTGTTTCAGAGCCCTTTCCTCCCTGCAAAATAGGTATAAAAGCACCTACTTTACCTAGCACACAGAAGGAAAGATGTTGTTATAAGGGTATAATAAGGTGAATGATGTTATCTGGAAGATAATATGAAGACTGAGGTCTGCTAACTAGTTATATGACTGGGCAAGGGAATTGTCCTTTTGAACCTAAGTTTCCTATTCTATAAAATAGGAATAACTTGTGTAGGTATGTAGGGAAGTGTTTCGTAAATTATAAAGCACCAAAGATATGTGATCTTTTATTATTTTTCATAGTACAGTGAGGGGCACAGAGGGCTACTTTGTAAAAACCCCATACTTGCCAGAAAAGTCCAAAGGGGCCTCTGGATCAGGGTTACATTTGATTGCAGGAAGAAACCAAGATATTGGGATGAAGTGGCCAGAACCCACCTGGCAGGGCCCTCCTGGGATCTGGGAAGTAGGCCATGTTACCAAAAATAACCTCCTGCCATCCTTAGAGCTACCACCTGCGTTCCAGAGCCAAGGGAGGTACTGGGGAAAGAGGGGTGGGGTGAGAAGTACAATTCATTGCCCAGGATTCTTAGACCTTTTCCCAGACAGCACCCCATCCCCAGCACCCCTTGCAGCCTCAATCTTTTGAACTAGTAGTGGTCCTGAACAACCCAGACCAAATGATGAATTAAAGGGAAACATTATCGAGAAAGCATAGCATTCAGAAACTGGGACCTGGGTACAAGGTCTGGCTCTGCCACTAACTTGGACTGTGACCTTCATCAAGATCATTTCCCTTCTTTAGGACTCAGTTTTCCTGTCTATGAAATAATAGGATTAAAAACTGGATTTATCTGTGTGACTCTGCAAGTTAATTTCTCTGGGCCATAGGTTTCTAGTCTGTAAGATGAGCAGGTTGAAATACTATATGATGATCAATTCTGATGGACATGGCTCTCTTCAACAATGAAATGTTTCAAACCACTTCCAACTGTTCAGGGAAGAAAGCCATATATATCCAGAGAGAGGGATGTGAAATGTGGACCAAAACATAACATTTCCATGCTCTCTATCGATGTTTGCTTGCATTGGGTTTCCTTTCTCAGATTTTTTTTGTTCATGTAGATACGATTGTTCTTGCACAGCAAGACAAATATGGAAATATGTATACATATATTTGACTTGTCAAATATTTTAATATAATTAACATGTAGTGGACTTCCTGCCATCTTGGGGAGGGGAGGGGACTGGGGGTAAAATTTGTAATGGAAAGCTTTGTAAAGATCAATATTGAGGATACCCATACATATGTTATGCAAATAAAAAGCTTTAATAAAAAAAAAAGATGAGCAAGTTGAACTAGATGAATATGGAGGTCCCTTCTGGTTCTAGATCAACCGTCCCATGCTTCTTTTTTGACATTTTGCACTGCCATCTCCTCCCTTCCCTAGCTCTAACAGTTTCTGTCTTCTGTTCTAAGGTGCCATTCATTCCTAACATTCTATGTTCCAAGGTCCTATCAAGTCTGATATTCTAGGATTTATAATGAAAGGTCTCTCCCAGCTCTGACATTCTAGGTATCAAAGTCCTTGAAAGGGTCTGTCTGTGCATTTAGGGTCCTGGGCATTGGGTGGCTGAGAACAATCACCTCCTCCAACTTTTTTGTCAAGATTTGGCCTGGTATTGGATGCAGCACCATTGTTCAGCCATCAGTCAAACACCAAATTATGCATGAGGTGACATCACATCCAGGATGAAAAACCCTCTTGTCAATCAGAAGCAGTTTCAGGCAGTAGTAAAGGATTCAGTTATCCCTTCCCCCTTGCCATCTTTTCTTTTTAAACTGACAGGTTCTGCTGATTAACTGCTGTTCAGTGGAAGGAAGGAGGCCCAGGGCCAGTGGTTGCAGACACTCTTAGTTTTCCCTTCATGGATCTGAAGGGTCAAAAACCTCTGAGTCAGTGGTGCAAATGAGGTACACAGCAGTATCAGGCTTAAGGACAGCTCCGCGTGGTGGAGAGAGCACTGACTTGGCTGAGCTTTGATTCCCACCGTCCTTCTCGCTCCCTCAAGCCAGTTGCTTCTCTTGTCCTGATTTTAGAATGCTATTTAGTTAAGTGAGAGAATTAGGCTATAACAATTTCTGGAGTCTCTTCTAAAACCCCTTCCAACTCTAACACTAAAGTCCCTCCCTCTTACAACATATCAGTTTTTGCTAATAACTAATGGAATCTTTTAAAGGTTTGTATACATTTGGGGGGGCAGAATGGGGGTACATCTAAAACTATGAGTACACTACATGTAGAAGACAACTTCTAGTGTGGAAATTCCCTCCACTCATGTACATCAGCAAGGCATTTTTGGCTTCCAGTTTTAGAGATGTTCAGAGATCCTGTAACTGAGAGGTTAATGGCTTAGACCAAGATTACATAGCAAGTATTGTAAGAGATGCAGGACTCACATGTAGATTTTCCTGACTACAAGACCAGACCACTACACTGTGATGGCTCTTAGAAACAGACACATGTAATTTCCACCTAAGATAAGGGAAAAGGCATTTTTCTTACCACAGAGTTCTATCCAGGCCTCCTTAGAATACCATTTCTGTTTAGTTCTCAGCATAAATCCTGGGATTTTCAGTGTCAGGACAGATAGCAATAGTTCAGTGAGGGTCAAATACCCCATTTTAATTTGGGCTTCAGTCCTTGACATTCAATGGATTGAAACAGAAAAAGGGGAAATCTGGTTCTGTGGGAAGAGGAGAGGAAGGCAATGGATTTTCAGGAATAAAGTTGGGTTTCCAAGAGCTTAATTTCCCTGATATTCTCTTTTTTTTCCTTTCAAATGAAATTTCAAGAAGGAGCCATATGGATAAGACATTTGGCTTGTGAATCCCATCACTCCTTAGCTAAGCACATCCTAGTTAATAGATTGCTCTGGCTTTGCATCTGAATTCAGGTCTGGCAGAAAGACTGGGCAACCAAGATTCCAATCCCTACCTCTACTCCCTTGCTACTGGCTAGGGACAGAACAGCTTGGCACAGTCCTATTTCTCTTTGATTTTTTTTCTCTTACTTGAGGGACCTTCAGTCACATTCCCCAGAAAGCCACATTTCTTCCTAGTGCAGCTGCAAAACAGTGCAATGGGAAATAGGTAGAACATGTAGAAGTGGCTTAATGCATAGACAAACCAGGACTTAAAGCACTGGGAAGTGTTTTATGTCAGGATCCTTTGGCTTCTGATCCTAGTGGTCCCATAATATCTGAAATAAGAGTAAAGGATGGTACTCAGCAGGCAAAAGGCAAAAGGCAAAGTCAGTAGTGACCCTGGGACACACCATCATCAATGCCCAAACCCTATGGTGTAAAATGTGCCTGAATGAACAAAAACATTTAGTAAGTACTTAGTATGTGCCAAGTATTGTGTTAAGCTTTGGGGATACAAATAGAAAAACAGAGAGTCCCTGCCCTTGAGAAGTTCACATTTTAATTGGATGAGATTACAAATAAAAGAAAATTCAGCTTTAGGGAAGATGGAAAGGCCCTAAAGAAAGTTACAACAGTAGAACAAATGACAATTTCTGGAAGTCCTTAGCTAGGTATGAAGTCAGGTGACAGTGCTGGGGGAGTGAAGGGTACACAGGCAGAGCAAGTGTAAGGTATAGAGGTCCTTAGAGCAATGCAGGGCAAATGGTTAAACCTGGTGGCACTCCATCTTCTTGGAGGAAACAGAGTTGCTGATTCCCATTTCTTCCAAATCCTTTGAATAGTCAAGCTGTCCAGGTAAAGGGGAAAAGGCAAAGAGGGAGCTTGCTCTGGGAGATGGTGAGTCCCACATGGGTACTGGGATGGCCATGGGGAGATGGAGCATTGGAGGGGGAAAAGGAAAAAGAGATAGAGCCTCTAGTAGTTTCCTCCTACATCTTGGAATACATTCCACTGAAGATGCATGTAACACAAGAAAGCACAAACAGGCACACAAGGAAAGCCACCCAAGTTCCCAGATTTCCACACCCAAAGTCTCATCTGACTCTTGTTCTTCCCACTAAAAGCACCAACAACCAGGTCTGCTTTACTAGGACCAGTTTAGAAACACTTGTAGAAACCTGAACTACTTCTGGTGTTACAGGATTTCCAGAGGCAACTTCAAAGGAAAAGAGAGACTGTCCTTTCTTCAGGATAGTTGACAACATTCACTGCCTTCCTTATGTTGCCTTCTTGATTATGGTAACATTTTGTCATCAAAGCATCTTATCCAGGGTCCTATGACTGTGAAATATGACCATGGGTCTTTTGGTTTAACTCTTACCTCACAGGATTCCTTTGAAATGCATATATACTTAAGAGAGACACATTCAAATCCCATGAGGGCAGCACAGATAGTCATATATGAATTTTCCTTATAATTTATCCTGAGGACAAAAGTTGAGAAGAAATAGAAGAGAAAAGGGCTAGGAATAGGAGGAAAGGGAAGATTGAAAACATTGAGATGTGCCAGGTACAAATGGATTCATAGGCTTACAATATGTCAGAGCTGGAAGGACCTCAGAGTTCAACTGGGTTCACCTGACTCTCAGTCCCATCTCAAGAGGGAAGGTTTTCCCAATAACCTTACCAAGGGGACTATCCTTCCTTTGAGATGGCTTGTGGGCAACTCATTCAAGTCCAAGGCACTTATCCCATAAGTGTAGAGCTAATTGAGAAAAACTAGGAAAGCAATGGCACTGCAGCTGCATGGGAGCATGCTTATCTGGATGGGTGTCCTATGTGTGTATGCTTGGGTTCACAAACTCATAGTCACAGGTTTAGGAGGGCATCAGGAGCTGCCTCGTTTAAGCTATACCTGACAATGTCCTCAACAGCATCTCTAACTGATTCTTATCCAGCCTTTGTTTAAAGGATCTTTAGTCTGGAATAGGAAATCTCTGTACAAGGTAGCCAATTTCACTCTGGGTCAGCATTGATTGTTATGGTTTCTCTGCATCAAATCTAAATCTTCATTTCTAGTTACTGCCCTTTGAAGCTTAGTGGAATAAGTTTAATCCTTCTTACAAAGGATAGACCTTCAGAAACTTGAAGCTTTATCTTCTCCCTAAGTCATAAGAGCACAGATTTTAGACTCTAGAGTCAATCTAATATAGCCTCATTTTAAAGATAAGAAAAACAAGGTACAGTGAGATTGACTAACTTGCCCATGATCATACAGGTAATATGAGGCAGCTAGATGGCACAGGGGATAGCATGCAAAACTGGAACTGAAGAAGACCTGAATTCAACTTTAGCCACAGACACTTACTAGCTGTATGACCCTGGGCAAGTCACCTAATTCTGTCTGTCTCATTCTTCATTAGTAAAATGGGAATGATAATAGCGTCTTTCTCCCAGAGTTACCATGAGGATGAAATGAGAAAATAATTGTGTTTAGCACAGTGCCTGGTATGTAGTAAGTGCTATATACATGTTAGCTATTTTATTAGCATTATTTTCTTCTACAGACATTAACAGATTCTTCAAACAATTTTCATGTGGTATAATATCAAGATCCTTCATCATTTTAGTCATCCCCCTCTGGTCACTTATCAATGTCCTTCCTAAAATGTGACAGCCCAAAATGAGTGTAAATCCCTATAGGATCTGGCTAGGAGAGAGGACAGCAGGCTATCACCTCTTAAGCTTTGGACACTATTCCTCCATTAATATAGACTGGGATAGCATTAACTCTTTTGGCTGCCATATTAGATAGGTGACTTAT
Organism: Myrmecobius fasciatus; assembly: GCA_023553655.1. Taxonomy (NCBI): domain Eukaryota; kingdom Metazoa; phylum Chordata; class Mammalia; order Dasyuromorphia; family Myrmecobiidae; genus Myrmecobius; species Myrmecobius fasciatus. The sequence goes on from JAJPUD010000961.1 coordinate 435,892, forward strand.
AATGAACTTGCATTTCACTGAAGCTTACAGAGCTCTTCCAGACAAATTGCAATTAGATCATGCCTCTCTCATCTTAGAAAGCTGATTTTTTTAAACCCAAGTATAAGACTTTACATTTATCTCTATCACATTTAATCTTACTAGTTTGAGAACAATGTTCTCGCCTTTTGAAGTATTTTTGGAATCTGACTCCGTCATTTAATAGATTAACTATTTATTCATCCTGACTTTGTCACCTAAAGATTTGATAATGAATGAGAAAGCATTGATTTAGTACTTGCTATTGAGTTCCAGGTCCTGTTCAGAGTTCTGGCTATTCAATATTTACTCTTGAGGAGCTTACATTCTAATAGGGGAATGGTGGCCAGAGAAAGGTTTTGTTTAGAAGAGAGACAGAGAAAGACAGAGACAGAGAGAGGGAAGAAGAAGAAGAAGGAGAAGGAGAAGGAGAAGAAGAAGAAGAAGAAGAAGAAGAAGAAGAAGAAGAAGAAGAAGAAGAAGAAGAAGAAGAAAAAGAAGAAGGAAGAGGAGGAGAAGAAGAAGAAAGAGGAGGAGGAGGAAGAAGAGAAGGAGAAGAGAAAGAGAGAGAGAGAGAAAGAGAGAGAGAGAGAGGTTTTGGTTTAGAAAGTTACATATTTGATGAATGGAACCACAGAAGAGTAGAATGGCATAATCTTTCCAGAGGCAAAGACAGTATTAATTTTATTATAGTTCTAGAATTGGAAACTGTAGATCAGGGATGGGAAGTACTACTTTTTGAGTCTGTACATTTAATCATTTTTGAATCAATCTATCTCTACTATTTTATATACTGTGCACTAATGGATTGTGCCATCAAAGTTTCTATCTCTACTATTGTTTTCATGTTTTCTACAAAAAAAAGGGTGAAAGCTTTTGTCAAAAGCTTTGCCAAGATCCAGAAAAGCCATCATCTGTAGTATCCTTTATTTTATCCATCTAGTAATCCTATTAACATAGGAAATGACTTATTCTTTTTTTTTTCTGAGGCAATTGGGGTTAAGTGACTTACCCAGGGTCACAGAGCCAGGAAGTGTTAAGTGCCTGAGGCCAGATTTGAACTCAGGTCCTCTCAGAGGTGGCACTGAAATGACTTAGTCTTGCTGGTTCTTTATGATCACTGCGTCCTATCCCAAATATTGCCCACTGAAAACCATCTTTTTAATAATATGCCTTAGAATTTTGTCAGGAATTAAAGTGAAGTTCAGAGGTCTGTAATCTGTGAGCTTCTCTCTCTCTCCCTCCTTCCTTCCCTTTCTCTCTCTCTCTCTCTCTCTCTGTCCCACTCCTCCTCTTCCTCCTCTTTGTCTCCATCTCTGTCTGCCTGTTTCTCTCTTGCATCATGACAATATTTGCTTTTCTGAAGTAATGTTGTACCATTTCCATTCTCCAAGATTTTTCAAAGACTACTGACAACTTTTGCTACTTCTGTGTCTAGTTGTGCCATTCATTTGGGTCTGTTGATTTGAACTTATCTAGCCCAGGAAATTGCTCTCATGATTTTCCCTACTTGTCTTAGGTTTCAACCTTCTTTTTTTTATTTTTATTTTTTTTATTAAAGCTTTTTATTTGTATAACATATGTATGGGTAGTTCCCCAACATTGATCTTTACAAAGCTTTCCATTACAAATTTTACCCCCAGTCCCCTCCCCTCCCCTAGATGGCAGGAAGTCCACTACATGTTAATAATGTTGAAATACTTGACAAGTTATGCAAGAAAAATCCTATCTACAAGAAAAAAAAAGAATCAGAGAAAGGCAACACAATGCAAGCAAATGTCAAGATATTACGTTGTGGTACATATTTCATTTCCCTCTCTCTGGGTGTATATGGTTTTCTTCAGTGAACAATTGGAACTGGTTTGAGACAATTCTTTGTTGCAGAGAGCCATGTCCATCAGAATTGATCATCATGTAATATTGTTGTTGCTGTGTATGATGATCTCCTGGTTCTGCCCGTTTCACTCAGCATCAGTTCATGCAAGTCTCTCCAGGCCTCTCTGAAATCGTCCTGTTGGTCGTTTCTTACAGAGCAATAATATTCCATAACATTTATATACCATAATTTATTCAGCCACTCTCCAATTGATGGGCATCCCTTCAGTTTCCAGTTTCTAGCCACTACAAAAAGGGCTGCCACAAACATTCTTGCACATGTGGGGCCCTTTCCCTCCTCTAACATCTCTTTGGGATATAGGCCCAATAGAAACACTGCTGGGTCAAAGGGTATGCACAGTTTGACAACTTTTTGAACATAGCTCCAAATTGCTCTCCAGAATGGTTGGATCCGTTCACAGTTCCACCAACAATGTATTAGTGTCCCAGTTTTCCCACATCCCCTCCAACATTCATCGTTATCTTTTCCTGTCATTTTAGCCAATCTGACAGGTGTGTAGTGGTACCTCAGAGTTGTCTTAATTTGCATTTCTCTGATCAATAGTGATTTGGAGCAACTTTTCATATGACTAGAGATGGTTTTAATTTCATCATCTGAAAATTGTCTGTTCATATCCCTTGACCACTTATCTATTGAAGAGTGGCTTGAATTCTTATATATATGAGACAATTCTCTATAAATTTTAGAAATGAGGCCTTTATCAGAACCATTAAATGTAAAGATGATTTCCCAATTTGATGCTTCCCTCCTAATCTTGTCTGCATTTGTTTTGTTTGTACAGAAACTTTTTAACTTAAGATAATCAAAATTATCCATCTGGTGTTCAATTAGGAGTTCCAGGTCTTCTTTGGACATAAATTTATTCCATCTCCACAGGTCTGAGAGATAAACTGAGAGATAAATTACGTTCCTCTAACTTGCTTACAAACTCCCTCTTTATATCTAGATCATGAACCCATTTAGATCTTATCTTGGTATGTGGTGTTAGGTATGGGTCAAGCCCTAATTTCTTCCACACTAGTTTCCAATTTTCCCAGCAGTTTTTGCCAAATAGAGAGTATTTATCCCAAAAGCTGGGGTCTTTGGGTTTATTGAATACTAGATTGTTAAGGTTATTGCCTAGATTGTCCTGATAACCTATCCTGTGCCACTGATCGACTGCTCTATTTCTTAGCCAGTACCAAACGGTTTTGATGACCGCTGCTTTATAATATAGTTTTAGATCTGGTATAGCAAGGCCACCTTCATCTGCCTTTTTTTTTCATTAATCCCCTTGAGATCCTTGACCTTTTGTTCTTCCAAATGAACTTTGCTACTATTTTTTCTAGATCTGTAAAATAATTTCTTGGGAGTTTGATTGGTATGGCAGTAAATAAGTAGATTAGTTTGGGTAGTATTGTCATTTTTATTATGGTCGCTCTGCCTACCCATGAGCACTTAATATTTTTCCAATTGATTAGGTCTGATTTTATTTGTGTGGAAAGTGTTTTGTAATTTAGTTCGTATAGTTTTTGACTTTTCCTTGGCAGATAGATTCCCAAATATTTTATCCTATCATCTGCTATTTGGAATGGAATTTCTTTTTGTATCTCTTGCTGCTGAACTTTGTTGGTAATATATAAAAATGCTGATGATTTATGTGGATTAATTTTGAATCCTGCCACTTTGCTAAAGTTGTGAATTGTTTCTAGTAGTTTTTTAGTTGAGTTTCTAGGGTTCTCTAAGTATACCATCATGTCATCTGCAAAGAGTGATAATTTGGTTTCTTCATTACCTACTCTGATTCCTTTTATCTCTTTTTCTTCTCTTATTGCTAAAGCTAACATTTCTAATACAATATTAAATAGTAATGGTGACAGTGGGCAGCCTTGTTTCACTCCTGATCTTATTGGGAATGGTTTTAGTTTGTCTCCATTACATATGATGCTTGCTGATGGTTTTAAATAGATGCTACTGATCATTTAAGGAAAAGCCCATTTATTCCTATACTCTCTAGTGTTTTTAATAGGAAAGGGTGTTGGATTTTATCAAAGGCTTTTTCTGCATCTATTGAGATAATCATATGGTTTTTGTTAGTTTGGTTATTAATATAATTAATTATGCTGATAGTTTTCCTAATATTGAACCAGCCCTGCGTCCCTGGTATAAATCCTACTTGCTCATAGTGTACTATCCTGGGGATGACTTTCTGTAATCTCATTGCTAATATCTTATTTAAAATTTTTGCATCAATATTCATTAAGGAAATTGGTCTATAGTTTTCTTTCTCTGTTTTCACCCTACCTGGTTTAGCTATCAGCACCATATCGGTTTCATAGAAGGATTCTGGCAGTATACCTTCTGTCCCTATGTTCTCAAATAGTTTGTGTAGTATTGGAATTAATTGTTCTTTGAATGTTTGGTAGAATTCACATGTAAATCCATCTGGCCCTGGAGATTTTTTCTTAGGGAGTTGGTTAATAGCTTGTTCTATTTCTTTTTCTGATATGGGGCTATTTAAATAATTTATATCCTCTTCTGTTAACCTGGGCAATCTATATTTTTGTAGATATTCCTCCATTTCATTTAAATTATCAAACTTACTGGCATAAAGTTGGGCAAAGTAACTGCTAATTATTGCTTTAATTTCCTCTTCATTGGAGGAAAGTTCTCCCTTATCATTCTTGAGACTAACAATTTGATTTTCCTCTTTCCTTTTTCTTATCAAATTAACTAAAGGCTTATCTATTTTGTTAGTTTTTTTCATAAAACCAACTCTTAGTTTTATTTATTAATTCAATAGTTTTCTTATTTTCAATTTTATTAATTTCTCCTTTTACTTTTAGAATTTCCAATTTGGTATTTAATTGAGGGTTTTTAATTTGTTCTTTTTCTAGTCTTTTTTTAATAATAAGCCCAATTCGTTGATCTTTTCTTTCTCTATTTTATGCAAGTAAGCATCTAGAGATATAAAATTACCCCTTATAACCGCTTTAGCCGTATCCCACAAATTTTGGTATGTTGTCTCCTTATTGTCATTCTCCTGGATGAAATTATTGATTGTGTCTATGATTTGCTCTTTCACCCATTCATTCTTCAGGATTAGATTATTTAATTTCCAATTAACTTTTGGTTTATTTTCTCCTGGCCTTATATTGCATGTGATTTTTATTGCATCATGATCTGAAAAGGATGCATTTACTATTTCTGCCTTTCTGCATTTGATTTTGAGGTTTTTATGCCCTAACACATGGTCAATTTTTGTATAGGTTCCATGGACTGCTGAGAAAAAAGTAAACTCCCTACTGTCTCCATTCAACTTTCTCCATAGATCTATCATACCTAACTTTTCTAACAATTGGTTTATCTCCCTAGTTTCTTTCTTGTTTATTTTGTGGTTTGATTTATCTAATTCTGAGAGAGCAAGGTTGAGATCCCCCACTAGTATCGTTTGGCTGTCTATTTCTTCTTGCATCTCTCTTAATTTCTCCCCTAGGAATTTGTGTGCTATTGCACTTGGTGTATATATATTTAGTATAGATATTGCTACATTATCTATGGTACCCTTTAATAAAATATAGTTTCCTTCCTTATCTCTTTTGATTAGATCTATCTTGGCTTTTACTTGATCTGAGATAAGGATTGCTACCCCTGCTTTTTTTTGTTCACCTGAAGCATAATATTTTCTGCTCCAGCCTTTTACCTTCATCCTATATGTGTCACTATGTTTTAGATGTGTTTCTTGTAGACAACATATTGTAGGATTCTGGTTTTTAATCCAGTCTGATATCCGCTTCCACTTTATGGGAGAGTTCATCCCATTCACATTCACAGTTAGAATAACTAATTCTTTATTTCCTGCCATCTTATTTACCCACGTTATGTTTTCCCCTTTCCTTTCCCCTTTCTCCCTTCCCCCCTCCTCAGTACTTTGCTTTTGATGACCCCCTCCCCCAAACAATACTCCCCCTTTTAGATCCCCTCCCCCCTGTTTTTACTCCTTTCCCCTGATTCTTCTATTTTCCCTTCTATTAGTTTGTCCCTTACTTTTCCTCCTTTCCCTCCCACTTCCCTCTAGCAACAGACAAGTTTCTATGTGAAATCAAATGTCTGATATACACTTTTAGAGCCCAACCTTATGAGAGTAAGATTTACACAATGCTCATCTCCCTCCCCTCTTTCTCTCAATTATATTAGGTTTTCTTTGCCTCTTCAAGTGATTTTACCTTGTTTTTACCTCCTTTTTTTAGATCTTATTTTACCACTTTTCCCCCTCTTTTCCCCAGTATATCATTTTCCCCTCTAGTTCTCTTTTTCATATTATCAAAGTAAAATCAAATTATACCCCCATTCTTTAAGGATACCCCTAGTAGAGATATAGATCTCAAGAGTTCTTTCCTTTTTACCTTTTTACGCTTCTCTAGAGTTCTGTGTTTGGAGGTCAAATTTTTTGTTCAGATCTGGTCTTTTCATTAGAAATAGGTAAAATTCTCCTGTATCATTAAATAACCATCTTCTTCCCTGGAAGATGATGCTCATTCTAGCTGGATAGCTTATTCTTGGCTGTAATCCAAGTTCTTTTGCCTTTCGGAATATCTGATTTCAGGCCCTTCTATCCTTCAATGTGGAAGCTGACAGATCCTGTGTAATTCTAATGACAGTTCCTCGGTATTTGAACTGTTTCTTTCTAGCAGCTTGTAATATCTTTTCCTTGGTGCAATAGTCCTGAAATTTGGCCACGATATTCCTTGGGGTTTTAATTTTGGGGTCTCTTTCAGGAGGTGATCGGTGGATTTTTTCAATACCAACTTTGCCTTCTGATTCTAAAACATCAGGGCAATTCTCTTTCATGATTTCCTGGAAGATAGCATCGAGGTTCTTTTTTTCATCGTGATTTTCAGGGAGTCCAATAATTCTTATATTGTCTCTCCTGGATCTGTTTTCCAAGTCAGTTGTTTTTCCTAGGAGATATTTCATATTTTCTTCTATTTTTTCATTTTTTTGTTTTTGTTTGACTGATTCTTGAAGTTTTGAGTCATTTACTTCTATTTGTTCAATTTTAATTTTTAAAGTATTATTTCCTTCAGTTATCTTTTTTAGCTCCTTTTGTAGCTGGCCAATTGAGTTTCTTGATTCAATGCATTCTTTTTCCATTTTGCCAATTTTATTTTTCAGTGAATTGTTGTCTTTTTCCAATTCACTAATTTTATTTTTCAGTGAATTTTTATCTTTTTCCAATTCACTATTTTTTTTTCTAGTGAGTTGGTGATTTTTTCCAATTCACCAATTTTGTTTTTCAGTGAATTGTTGTCTTTTACCAATTCACTATTTTTATTTTCCAGTGAGTTGGTGACTTTTTCCAATTCACTAATTTTGTTTTTCAGTGAATTTTTGTCTTTTTCCGATTCACCAGACTTATTTTCCAGTTTTTCACATCTCTGTTGCAGGGCGATGTTTCCTTCTTGCACTGCTCTCAGTTTATTTCCCCAATCTTCTTCTAGCTGTCTTTTGAGATTCTTTATGCAATCTTCCAGGTAAGCCTTCTGAAAGGGAAACCAGCTTAAGTCCACCTTTGTGGCTTTATCTGGGATTGTTTTCAGAATCTCAGGATCTGGGGACTGCTCTAGTTTCTCTCCATAAAAGCTGTCTATGGTGAGAGCTCTCTTCTTCTTGCTCATTATGTTTAGCTGAGGTATCAGTTAACAGCAGGGAATTCTGCAGCCCCAGCAGCAGCAGCAGCAGCAGTAGGCGGGATTTCAATTTGCCCTGGGGCAGTTTGCCGAGTTGACTTCCGGTCTGGGGTTGATCTGGCTAGATCCGCACTAGGACGACGCTTTCAGCTGCTCTCAATCCACCCTTTATCAAAGGTAGACCTGCCAAAGCACCTGCCCGCAAGCAGGGCAAAGTGGCCCAAGGGTCTCCCAGGGACTTCCTGGCAGCCTAAAATCTTCTGGTCCGTCCCAGCCCCGGACTTGCACCCCGGCTGCGCCCTGGCATCTGAGCCCTGGGAGCTGCTCGAACCCCTGCCCGTCTAAAACTGACCTCAGAAGTTCTTTCAAAGTAGATATTTGATAGAAGTGCTTTGTAGTCCAAGTGTTTGGTGAAGCCCTCACTCCAGAACCAGTTCAGAGGCTCAGTTTGTCTGTATTTGAGGGAAAGTCTCAAGAGCTTACAGAGAATGCTGTCTGTAGTTCGCCATCTTGGCTCCGCCCCCAGGTTTCAACCTTCTTAAGCATTTTTCTTTTCTTCTTTCTATCCAATTCTCCTTGGCAGAAAAAAATTGTATCAAAATAAGGCAGCTCAGCATTCTTTCTGTTGTCCATTATCATAGTCCTGTTTACTCCATGCAGTGGTTTAATCTTAACTTTGATCCTCTTTCCCTCCCTCATCCCCAATATAACTAACCCTTTCCCTCTTGCCCCCTCAAAAAAACTTTCTAAAACTTTTGTTTTATCCTTATGTTTTCTCATGAAATGAGCTCATTTCCTCAACTCATTCTGCACTTTGCCATTCACATCACTTCTTTTTTTTTTTTTTTTTTTTTTTTTTTTTTTTTTTTTTTTCATTCACATCACTTCTTACAAGGCTTGTCATACTTTGTATTCTTTGCTTCCATTTTCTCTCTGCCTTTTAAAAATTTAAGTTGATCTAAAAACTCCCTATGCATCAAGACGGGTCTTTTTAGTCAATTGCCACATTTTTTCCTAATCAGAGTTGTTTCTCTTTGTATTTATTCTTGAGAATTTGTCATTTTTCCTGCATTAAATCCTCTTGTAGATTTTAATGCCATAAGACCCTACCTTTCCTCTGAATCATTTGAAATCTACTTTACCAAAATTCAAGCAGTAGTTCAGACAATATCCAGCTTTCTTCTCCTTCTTTATCACAGATTCTAAGATGGTTTAATTTGTCTCTTGGCATTAGGTTTTCTACTTTCATTTTGAATATTGTTTATATTTTGTGGATTGCTATATAAACATTTGAAGCTCTTTTTTAATTTTTGTCTTATATGAACTTCTGGGTACTTCTATTTGAACTCTTTCTAAAACTTGGTTCCTTGAGGCAACTAGGTGGTGCAGTGGATAAAACACCAGCCCTGAAATCAGGAGGACCTGAGTTCAAATGTTACCTCAGACACATAACACTTCCTATCTGTGTGACCCTGGGTAAGTCACTTAACCCCAATTACCTCAACAACAACAAAATTAAATTTAAAAAATAATAAAATGTGGATTCTCTCAACGGTATGTAGCTTGATGGATTCATATAAGCTAAGATCATTAGTTTTACAGCTGGAGAAGCATTAGAGACTAAATAGTTCAACTTTCTCATTTTATAGATGAAGAAACTGAGGCACAAGGAAACTGCAATTTGACCAAATTCCCATGCTAGTAAGTGGCAGAGATGGGATTTGGACTCAGGTCCTATGACTTTGAATATAGCATTTTTTTCTCCTGTACCATGCAGTTTTCTCCCTATATTTTTTCTTTCTTTTTTCCTTTCTCCCTCCCTCCTTCCCTTTCCTTCCTTCCTTCCTTCCTTCCTTCCTTCCTTCCTTCCTTCCTTCCTTCCTTCCTTCCTTTCTCTCTCTCTCTCTCTCTCTCTCTCTCTCTCTCTCTCTCTCTCTTTCTTTCTAGTAAGTATGAGGCTAAATTTAAACTCAGGTTTTCTTGACTCCAGGTCTAATAATCTTATCCACTTATCCACAATAATATCCACTTAGCCACCTAACAGATTTATGACCTTAAATCAAATATAGTTTTACCATGCTTTAGTAGATAGACTATCACTGACAATGAATCCCTTATTCCAATACTTTGAAATATGATTCACAAACCTCATTCCCATTCTCCAGCACCATTTTCTTTATCTTCTGATCTGTATTACATTCAATACTAAGTGGTGGTTGCAGGTGAAGGGGATGTCTTGAGTTGTGCTATAAGTTTTCTCATATTTTGGACAAAGAAGACACCAAAAATTGGTCAGGAATGATTCTATGTAATGAGATGAATGACTAGCACATTTTTTAACCTTTTCCCATTCCCATTCTGTCAGTGAAGACAAGAAAAAGTGTCATAAGAAAGAGACAACTAGATCCATCAGGGTCAAAGGATCTAGCTTCAGATTTTACCTTTGCTAATGGCTCAAGGCAAACAATTTCATAGAGCCATATGATTTAGAGATCACTTTGTCCAATTTCTTTTTTTTAACAAACAAGGAAACTGAAACCCAGAAAGATTATGTGACTTTTCAGGATTACACAGGTAGGTAAGAGAAGATCTGGGATTTGAACTCCAATTCTCTGACTCCAAAGCCAGGGAACTGAACCTATGCTGACTGTCTGACCAAGGTTTCCTCATCTGGAATATTGGGGAGCTGGACCAGAAAATCTCACCTCTAAGATGGTTCCCAGCTCCTAAATACCATGGTTCAATATCCCTCTGATAACATAAGAAGGTTTCTCAGAGAAGTGCGCATCTGATTTAGGTGCTGAAAGTCAGGGAGTATGTTAACAGCCAGGAGCATGTGTGAGGAGACAGAATTCTAGGCATAGAGACTGACATGAACAAAGCCATGGTTAGAGATGAAGAAGCATGAGTACCTGAGAAACTGACTAAGAAAATTCTACTGAACCTAGAAAGCTTGGCAAATAGGTGACTTCTGATCTCCCTTGTGTTTCAGGACGATTGCCCTTCTTTTCAGTACCAGGATCCTAGAAATAGTTTCTACCATTCAGCAATGGGGCTTTGGCTGCAATTGCAGCAGATTCAGCAAAACCTGCCTTCCCCCTTCCCAAGCTCTATTTAAAGCGAGACTCCCAGATAGTGTTGTTACAGCCTCCCGTGCCCTGCACCCGAGGAGAGCAATAATTAGCAGCGCCTTTGTTCAGAGCAAAAATGAAGCATGTGATGGCTCAGCTAATTCTAAATCACAACTGAGTTTCCATCTGGCCCCCAAGTCTATTTATACTTTGGCTGCTTCTAATTAACTTTTAGAAGCCGGGGGCCACAGGTGATGGGGAAACACTCTTCTGGGGAATATGGTTTTAAAAAATACAGTTGAAATCTCTAAAGATCAGGGCCAGATTCCTCTTTGGGATATGAGTGATGGTTCAAGGCTTAGAGGTAGAATATGGAAAAGGGGAAACCTTGTGAAGTCAGAGAGCAGAAAGCAAAGGGATTATTTCAGCCCTTCTGTGAGGTGACAATAAGTTTGGACTAAATATTTATAACAAGGGTTCCAACTATTTCTCTATTCTCATGAAAGAATAAATTATGCAGAAAGTAAAAAAAGCAGTGCTACCTACTACTGCATCTTCAGCTGTGGATCAACGAAAGAATTTTGCATTTAGAACCAAAAGACCTGAGTTCAAGTCTCAGTTCTCCACTAACTCATTTTGTGATCTTGAGAAAGTCACTCTTCTCCAAGCCTTCATTTTCCTCATCTGGAAGATGTAAGGATTATAACTCCTATGATTTCTCAAGCATGGATTTATTATATCAAATGAGGTAAACTGTTTTATAACCTATAAAATGCTACAGAACAACCAGTGATTTTTATCATTCCACCAAAGCTTCCTCTAATGCTTTAGCATGGCCTGGAAGTGACTCTGCTCAAAAGTGATGCCAATTTAAACATAAACTGCCAGGTCTTACCAAGCTGGATAGTCTATGAGTACAAATTTCTGTTATCCAAAGTTAGCTGTCTGGAGCTCATCCTTGAAAGGTTGACTAAGTGATTTTTTTCAGCTTTAGAAAATCAAACATATCACCGACTAAGATATAAAAAGACTTGGATTTGTGTTGGTATTCTCTTCATTTTCCACTAGGCTTCACTCCTCTAGATTTCTCCACCTTGCCCCTGCAACCACTTCATCCTAGAAGATCTCTTCAATATTGGCATTCACACATTGGAAGTAATGTCTGTCCTTGAGCCCTCCTTCTGATTGGTTGACTCCTTCTAGAACCTCCATTGAAGGAGAGCTCCCAGGCCAGCCATCTTTTCATTTCCCATTAGGTTGAACTTTTCATCATGCCTCCTGGGGCAAGGGATCTTTCTTCCCTTTGTCCTTCTCCACCTCCTACTCCTACACCTTGATTTTTAGCTTTCTTCTATGTGCTATCTTCATTCATTAGAATGAAAGCTTCTTTTTGTTTATATTTGTATTCTCAGTAATCAGCATAGTACCTGGAAAAGAATAGGCACTTAATAAATACTTGATAATTGATCCACTGGCAATAGTCCCCAAACTCAGAAAACTCCTGATCTTTGGAAATACTGCAAAAGCATTGTCACTGTTATTGTTATCACCAACCATTCATTAAATATTAATGTCATGTCAAGAAGTATAGAGATAACACTTAGAAAATCTGTGGGCACCAATTGTCAAACTATAGCATAGAACTGGCCAAGGTATGTGAAGATCTGGTGATAGAAACTTTCTATGGATTTGAACCTACTTATATAACAAAATGGGAATGCTCTGAGATGTGACTTCTGAGGACAGTCATCAGATCATAGAGAGAGCTGGAAAAAACCTCTCATAGCATCTAGTTCAATTTCTTTGTTGGATAGATCAGAAAAATGAGTCCCTGGGAAGTATAGTGTATTGTTCAAGGTTACACATCTAGGAAAGAAATAAGCAGTTATTAAGCACATTACTGTGTTCCAGGTACCATGCTAAGCACTTTCCAAATATCTCATTTGATGCTCCAAAAATCCCTGGGAAGTAGATATTATTAATTATTATTATTTTACATTCTATAACATAATATTATGGTCTATTATTACTATTAATAATATACTATTATTATCCTCATTTTATAGATGAGGAAGCTATCATACAGGGTCATATAGTTTGTAAGTATTCGAGATCTGAATCTTCCTGACTTCAGACCCAGCACTCCATTCATTATATTCCCTAGCTACTTCTAGACAGAGCAGAGTTGAAACCCATATCCTCTGACTCCAAATCCAGATAGTTTATATTCTACCAAACTGCCTCACAACAAACAAATACATCACAATAAAGTGGTGTACTAATCTCCATTTTACAGATGGGAAAACTGAGTGCCATAGAAATGATTTATCCAAACAGACAGACCAAGTTTATATCAAACCAGAGATTCATAGCAAAGTTTTCGGATTTCAAGTTCAATGTCCATTCACACTATCTACTCTGTTCAAGATACTGAACTAGGTATAGAAGACATAAAGATAAAATTCCTATAGTCCTTACTTCATGGAGCTTATGTTCAACCTGAGTGGGAGAGGAGGTAGAAGAGGACAGAGATATAGTAAGTACACAAACATAATGAAAGGTAGGACTGATGGATGTAAAAGAGACATCCACCTAAAGTATTCTGGGAAATTTTAGAAGGAGAAGCATTTTCAAGGAAGGCTACCTTGGAAGAGGTAATAGCTAAGCTAAGCCTAGAAGGAAGATAAGAATTCTAAAGAAGGAGATAAGAAACAAATGCATTGAAGACATGAAGGATAGCTTCACTAATGCCAACAAAGCCAGAGATAGCAGCCTGAATTTGGAATACTGTCTATTTAGCAGTCAACTTTGGCCATAATAGAGTACATGAAGGGGAATTAATGTGAATTGAGTCTATAAAAGTACATTGAAGCCAGATTGTGAAAGACTTTAAGTGCTTCATAAAGGAGTTTGTGTTTGATCATAGCAGACAGTAAAGGATTTTATGCAAAGAAGTGACACCTTGGGAAGGTTACCCTGGAAGCTGTGAGGGGCAAGATGGTTAATTGGGAGGCTCTTATTATCTTTCAGGTGAGAGGTCAGTAGATATATGCTAGAGTGGTGGCTGGGTAAGTGGACAGATACAAGCAAAAAGAATCTGCCAGATCTGACAACTAGTTGGGAAAAAAAAAAGAATAAAAGATGACAAAAGCTTTGAACATATGTGAAAGAGGATTAGGGCATTTCCCACAGCAATAGGGAAATGTAGAGGAGAGTTAAGTTTAGGGGGTGAGATGTTGAACTCAGTTGTGAGCATCTTGTTTTGAGATATCAAAATTCACCAAATGAATAGAGTCAGAAAGACCTGAATTCAAATCCAGCCTCACATACTTCTTAATTGTGTTACTCTGAGCAGGTCACTTAAAGTGTTTGCCTTGATTACTTTATCTGTAAAATAGGAATAGTACTTATTTCCCATGATTATTGTGAGGATAAAATAAGATGACATTTGTAAAGTGCTTTGCAAATCTTGAGTAACAACATAAATGTTAACTATTGTACCATTATTATAATCCACATGATGATGTCTAGCAGGTTGTTATAGATTCAGGACATGATTTTAGGAGAAATAGTAGGACTGGATATATAGGTTTGGGAGTTATCTTTGAAGAATTGATCATTGAAATAATGGAAAAGGTTGAGAATGCTAAGGAAGACAATATTTGGAAAAAAGAAAATGGTGTCCAGAGCACTGTCTGGAGGCACACACATTCAGGGGGAAAAGCAGAAGGTTGATGAATCTTAAAGAAACGAGGTTAATGAAACAAGGAGGTTATAGTATAATGAAAGTATCTGTGAAGGAGAAAATATCCAGAAGAAAAGAATAGTCAATTAATTATGTTAAAAGCTGCAAGAAAAAATGTTTGTGGCAACCCTTTTTGTATTGGTAAGAAACTGGAAACTGAATGGATGCCCATCAATTGGAGAATGGCTGAATAAAACATAGTATATTATTGTTATGGGATATTATTGTTCTGTAAGAAACGACTAGCAGGATGATTTCAGAGAGGCCTGGAGAGACCTACATGAACTGATGCTAAGTGAAATGAGCAGAACCAGGAGATTATTGTACATGGCAACAAGACTATACGATGATCAATTCTGATGGACATGGCTCTCTTCAACAATGAGATGATTCAAACTAGTTCTAATTGTTCAGTGGTGAAAAGAGCCATCTACACCCAGAGAGAGGCCTGTGTGATCTGAGTGGACCACAACATAGCATTTTCACTCTTTCTGTTGTTTGCTTGCATTTTGTTCTTTCTCAGTTTTTTTTTCCTTCTTGATCCGATGTTTCTTGTGCAAGATAGCTGTATAAATATGTATACATATGTTGAATTTAACACATATTTTAACATATTTAACATGTATTGGACTACCTGCCATCTAGGGGAGGAGGTGGAGAGGAGGAGGAAATTTGGACCAGAATGTTTTGCAAGGGTCAATGTTGAAAAATTACCCATGCATATGTTTTGTAAATAAAAAGCTTTAATAATTTTTTTTAAAGCTGCAAGAAAAAAGTCAAGGAGGATGAGTATGGGGAAAAGAGTGTTAAATTTAGCAAGGAAAAGATCGGCAGAGAGAAGACTGAGTAGGGGATAGGAAGTCAAATTTCAAAGAACTGATGAGTGAGTGGGTTGTTTAGGAAATGGAAACAGTGAAGCTCAGTCTTTCTAAGAGTTTAGTGATTATAGGGAAGAGAAATATAAGCTGAAAATTTGAAAGGATGGGCATGTAAAGGGAAGATTTTAGAAGGATAAGAGAAAGATCTAAGTATGTAGGTAGACAATGGTGAAGGAATTGAAGGAATTAATTGATAAAGATTGAATATGAAATAATGAAAACTCATTGATGGAATGAGCTTTTGGAGAAGGGAAGCAATGGGATCCAAGGGCATAAATGTAGATGTTGGGCTTGGAAGGAAGGTTCATCTCCTGAGAAAGGATCAAGGAAAGAAAAAATGAAGTAAATCATGGAATAAAGGATACTAGGGAATTCAAAAGGGATGACATAATTTTCTCAGCAAAGTAGGATGTGGGCTTATATGCTAAGAGGAAGTAGGGTAGGGGTGGAGATGGGGGCTCAATAATAAAAGATCAAGGGGAACCAAGACTTGAGTTGAAAAGTTCAGTGTCTTGTCAGGAGAAAGGAAGAAGTCAGGTGAGTTGATGAGGAAATCTCAAGGTTGAAGCTTTTCAAGGAATCAACAATGAAAGGACAAGGGCATAAGGGAATCAATGACAGAATATAATGCTTTGTTTGAGCTGGTCAAGTAGTCCACAAAATTTTGAAGGTAAGAAAATGAAGCCAGAATACTGAGAGATTGGAAGTAATGATGATGGAATAATAGATGTAGAATGAGTAAGGTAATAGGGGAGGTAGAGGAGAAGAATGTGATCAGAGAAAGGAATTTCAGAGGTTGTTATATGGAGGAAGAAGAGTTTGAAGTGATGCTCTAAATACTTGATAGATGTTTGAGATAAAGTGGAGACTAAGTTTATGAGAGCTCAGGAGCCACGTTAAGTCAAATCATTAATTCTTTATTAATTGCTTGCTATGTGCCAGGCATTGTGATAAGGAATGAGGCATTAAAGAAAGAAAAAATAATTCCTGTTTGCAAGAAGCTCAAGTCCACTGGAATTGATGAATTGAGAAGCATGGGTTCTAGGATGACCCAAAAAGTTCATCATTTTGAATTATTGTTGTTGTTTGTTCTTCATTCTTGAAGAAGACTATGACATCAAGGAGATGATGTTATGACATGCAAGTGAATTGGATTTAAGTGAAGGGAGGGATACTGAAGTCTACAAAGATGAAAAAAGGAATTTTTTTTTACAGAATCTTAAAATTAGAAGGATAAGAAGCTATTTAGTCTAATATTTGAATGATGATAATTTGAATAATGAGAAAATTGAAATAAAAACACACAGAAAAAGATGAAATTAGGGACAAAACCAAATAACATATTGTTAACAAAATCAAAAAATTATCATTACTATCCATTGGAATTGATGGCTTTATGTAAGATCTGTATTTTTTAAAAAAACATAATGCTGATTTTGTTGATAGCAGAAAAATTTATCATGAAACAACTTTCAAACAGGAAAAGGAAAAGTAGAAGAGGAATCTATGTAAATGCTGCCCATGGCAAGTTCTAGAGAGTTTATCAGCAAAGTGGAATATCCAGCTGTTCCATTTATGTTTATGGAACATCAGAGAAATATAGAGCATGCAACAATTGAATCAGAACCTTGTTCACCTAGAATCATAGAATCTCATAAATAGAAGAGACCACAGAGATAATAAAGTCCAATCACTCTCTGAGACAAGAACCTCTTTTACAAATTCTTGATAGTTATCCAGTTTCCAGTTACAGATAACTCACTACCATTGAATACAGTCCATTGTGGTGTCAAATAGATCTAACTGGTTAAAATACAACATATCTTTATTCTGAGCAGAAATCTAGTTTCCTGTAATTTCCTTTATTATTTCTAGTTCTTCCTTCTGAGAACAAGTAGAATATACCTAATCCCTTTTCATACCTAATTCGTTGAAGTACTTGGAGAGAACTGTTATGTTGTCTTTAAGTCTCCTTCCAGTATGGTTTGGAATCCCCTCTGTATCCTGGCCTCCTTAGCCTCAGTTGAGTTCCTACAAGGCTCTGAATATTGAGACACAAGCCTGCCCCCCTATTTCCACGCCTAGAGTCAGGATATTGAACAGCTTCTTGATTACAGGAGCATCATCGCTCTCTGGAAGATGACTTGAGTGAGTCTTAAAGACTAAGCTGCCCCTCCCTCGTAGCATTTTATGAGCCTCATTCCTCAAATTCTTTTTGCTCAGGTAAAAAGAAAAAGCTGAGAAACGCAGTGGAAGAGCCAAAGGTTTTCCCAGGAGAGCTACTCTGGATGCTTTGCAGGGCTGGAGCCAGCATCCTGATGAGCACAGCATTTCTTGCCAGGTACCCTGTCTCCCTTCTGATTCCCTCCTGTCTCTTGTCACCAGAATGGAAGACAGCATACAAAAGAAGTCATCAGCCTTTTTCCATCAAGGTTGTGGACAATAGCTAGAAAATGAACCAGAGACACCTAGTGGTGGATTGATGTACAGAAAGTTTGCCTGGAGAAATTAGTCTCTTTATCTTCATTTTCTAGAAGGCAGGAATCCCACGATGCATCTGTAGTGGGTCTGAAACTGGAACTGTTGAAGGCCAATTGCAGGGGGAACCTGCCTTTTCTCAGGCCTTCTCTAGTCTCATGTGCCTGCTTGCTGGTCCTTTGCTAACATCCAGCATTTGATAACAATGCAGGCAGCTGCTGGAGGATCCAGAGTCATTTCAAACCTGGACTAAGCAGCAGCCTGAAGAAATCCTATTGGTTCAGAGACAAAAGTCACAATGAAGCTAGGGAAATTAAAATTCAGTTTTTAGAACTGAAACAGATTTTTAAAAAAACTATCTAACTCTGTGGGCTTGCCACCATGTCCCCTCCCCTTCTCCCTTGGAAATTTCCTCTGCTCCTGTCATCCCCTTTGCCCATTGGTGAGTTTTCTCCAAACTTCTCATTTGAGAAAGGGCCCAGACTGGCCATCTTTCCTTCCTCTTGTTTCTATGTTTCTGACCCTGTGGACTCTGTGATTGTGACTCAGCACAAGGACATTTTTCCCTCCCTCTGTATTGACACTCTCTATGAGGGCAGAGACCATCTTTCTTCTTACTTTTATTTGCATTCTCAATGCTTAGCACAATGCTTAACACATAATAAGCACTTAATAAATGCCTTGGACTTGATGACTTAAACTGACTTACAACTTAATGTGGTGAAATGTCCTTCCTGAATCTGTAGTCAGGAGAGCATTGAGGTCAGAAATGCTTCTGGAAAATGGTGGAATAGTTGGAAGCAGTGTGATGACTTTCTGTCCACAAACTCCTCCAAACAATTCCAGACAGTGCACCACACTGCAAAACCCTATAATCTGTTTTAACCAGAAACACATTTTTTTAAGAAACATACATATACAAAACAAATTTGAGGGAATCTCAATTTTTGAGATAAATATACTCCTTATATCTAAGCCAGGGAAAGAAAAAAAATGCAGAAGTAAAATTGTAGGCCAATATCACTAATTAAGATTAACTGGGGGGGGGGGGAGAGAGACGGAGCCAAGATGGCGAACTGCAGACAGCTTTCTCTGTGAACTCCTTTGGGACCTTCCCTCAAACCCAGACAAAGTGAGCCTTCGAACTGGTTTGTGAGTGAAGGCTCCGCCAAACATTTGGACTACAACGCACTTCTATCAAAAATCTACCTTGAAAGAACTCCGGAGAAGGTTAGCCTCAGGGGAAATCGGCCGTTGGTCGCAATCAGACTCCAGCCGGGACAGAAGTCAGGGCTGCGATAGAGGGCCGGATTTAAGGCACCCAGGAAGCCCCTGGGAGACGCCTGGGCCACTTTGCTCTGCTTGCGGGCAGGTGCTTTGACAGATCTGCCTTTGGTAAAGGGTGGATCGAGAGAAGCTGAAAACGTGGTCCTAGTGCGAATCTAGCCCCACCAGCCTCAGACCGGAAGTCAACTCGGCAAACTGCCCCAGGGCAAATACAAATCGTTGCAGTTTTCTCTGTTTTTGACCAATATCCCAACTTTAAACCATGAGCAAGAAGCAGAAGAGAGCTCTCACCATAGAAAGCTTTTACGGAGAAAAAATAGAACAGTCCCCAGATCCTGACTTTATGAAAACAATCCCAGATGAAGCCACAAAGGCAGACTTAAGTTGGTCTCCCTTTCAGAAGGCTTACCTGGATGATTGCATTAAGAATCTCAAAAGAGAGCTAGAAGAAGAATGGGGAAATAAATTGAGATCAGGGCAACAGAAATATCAAAAACTGGAAAATAGGACTGGTGAATTGGAAAAAGAAAACAGTTCATTGAAAAACAAAATTGGTGAATTGGAAAAAATCACCAACTCACTGGAAAATAAAAATGGTGAACTGAAAAACAAAATTGGTGAATTGGAAAAAGACAACAATTCACTGAAAAACAAAATTGGTGAATTGGAAAAAGACAACAATTCACTGAAAAATAAATCTGGCAAAATGGAAAAAGAATGCATTGAATCAAGAAACTCAATTGGCCAGCTACAAAAGGAGCTAAAAAAGATAACTGAAGGAAATAATACTTTAAAAATTAAAATTGAACAAATAGAAGTAAATGACTCAATAAGACTTCAAGAATCAGTTAAA
>JAJPUD010000961.1:466938-486057 GCA_023553655.1 Myrmecobius fasciatus
GTACATTTCTTTAGTAAACAGTTGCTACTCAGAAAAATCAGAAGGAAGAAATTTCTAATTTGTATTGAAATGGGCTTTGGACTGAGAGTCATGAACTTTGAGTTCCAGACCCAATTTTGACAATAACTTGCTCTGTGACTTTGAGGGAAGTCTTTGTGAGTCCCATTTTCCTAATCTATATGTAACAAGGGTAGAGCTTCCAGCTCACCACGAATTGCTTAACACTGAAATGAGTCGGTGCTTTACAACAAATCTCAGGTGATCCCTTGATCCTCTCCCCTCCCAGTGACAGACAGATGAACCCCCAAGAGTAAAAATTAGCAATGATTCCTTGGCCTCAGGGCATTTACTCACTCCTAAGGGATTCTGCTTAGTACCCAATCATATGGTAGCTAAATTTAATCCTGGAGGAAACCTGCAATCTAAAAAAAGGATAAGACTTTCTGGTATTGTTTCTTTAGTTTGTTCTAATCCAATTCTGGCAGGGGAAGATTATTTGAAGTTTAAGTTTGGCTTGTATCTAGGGTCTCTCCAAAGAAGGTAGTAGAAAAGTACTCAATATACAATACCAATTGGGTGTGGGACAGGTATTTATTTCCTACAAATAAATAAAACATAAAACACTCTCACAAGTATGTTATGCTCTGCCAGGAGTTTGAAATTTTAAAATGAGAAAACAAGCAGTTCGTGAAATAGCATTGCACTGTTCAAACAATTCCCTCTAAGTCCATGATTTCTAGTAAGCCAAACCAGAGGCTGAATTCTTCCTTTTGTTGAAGTTTCTTTTCTGATGCATAAACCAGATAGTAGAAAGCTTCCACCAAGTCCAGGTTTAGCTTATGTAGTTAAGTGCCTGCTTTAGTTGCCACGAAGGAACAATTGCCATGCTGCCAAGGTAGGGAAAAGCATTCCACCTCCTTCCCACCCCTTCATGGGACCCCAAAATTGTCTCTCTTTTTAAACTGATATAGTACTTTGTTGACATGACACTTGAATGGTTCAAGGGGAGACCTAGGATCACCTCAGGTTTGCTGAATCACACCAAAGTACAAAACACTTTCAGCATAGAACCACATATGGCCCTCTGAAAACAGTTGGGGACATCTGTGCAGTCTATATCCCCATTATGTAGAAAATAAGAAGGTTGGACTAGTTGAGCAACATTTTACATTTTAAGATTCATTCTTTCTATCTCTGATATCTTATAAAACATATTTTAAGGTCCCTTCAACTCTGACATTCTATGGTTCCCAGAACCTCCACCCTCCCCCACTAGCATCATATCAAGTTTATCACAAACTGTAAAATGGGCAGAGTGAATTAATTTTCCAAATCCTTATCACCTCTCTTCTTGAATAACTAGATCTATGGTTTTGTATTGTCCTCTTATTGTTGTCTTTCTCCTCTCTCCCCAACTGAATTATAAGACTTTCAGATTCAGGGTCTATGTTTTATGTTACCATAGGTAAGTAACTCATGCCTCACCTTGGACAAGTCACTTCATCCGGATTATTTTATCATCTGTTAAATGAAGATTATTTATAATACCATCTCATAGACCTGACCTAAAAATAAAATGAGATACTGATTACCTTTCTATAGAGACTTTAAAATCTACAAAACACTTTCCATCCATTATGTCACTTCATCCATATAGCACCCCTTTGAGTTAACTATTACAGGTATTATTATCACCATTTTATAAAGGAGAAAACTGAGGCTTTAGTCACACAGCTACTAAGTAGAAAGGATAATTCAAAAGAATCCCATATTTAGAGGTGGAACTTAGATATCATCAAGACTCTCCCTTCCCTTCAATTTATAGATAAGAAAGCTAAGGCCCAAAGAATGAAGTAGAATGCCCAAATGGTAAGAGGCAGAGCTGGTATTTGGACCCCAGATCCAGAGTTCTTTCCGTTGTATCACACTCTTCAAACCCATGTCTCCTGACTCCAGGGCTAGTTTAGCCTGCTGGGGAAGCCTGCCTACTTCGAATCTATTCCCGCTTCAATCCATCTTCCATTCACTAGCTTCCCTGGATTCCTTTAAGTCCCAGTTAACATCTCATTTTCCACTAGAAGCCATTCCCAATTCCTCTTAATTTTAGTACCTTCTCTCCATTAATTATTTCTGATCTTCCTTATTTGTACATAGTCTTTTTGTCATCTCCTTCATTAGCTTCTGAGCTCCTCAAATAAGGGGTTTGCCTCTTTTTGTATCTCCAGTACTTAGCACAGTGCTTGTCACATACTAAGTACTTAATATAAATTTATTGACTGAGACTGGACATTGGACACCATGTATATGCAAAACAGCAAAGTAGGCCAAAATGGTTTCATATAGAGTTCACTGGAGAGTACCTTATAGAAAGAAAGGTAGGAAGAGGCCAGGGCATTAAAAGCTTTAGATGCTAAACAGTTTATATCTAACTTGGAGATAATTGTTGTTCATCCTTCTTTCTCAGAGAGGACCAATGACAGCACCAAGGTTATGTCTTGGCTTGCAAGTGAATTGGATATAAGGGAAGCAAAGCTGTGCAAACTCTTTAGCCTGACTCTTTTCTTCAAGTCACTGAAGTTCAGTGACAACACAAAGATCAAGATGACTGTTGATGGCCCAGCATGGGAATAATAAAGTTCCTGGAGTTGATTGGGTAGGGTGATACAGTCAGACAAATTCAAATTCAATCGAAGAAAAGCATTTATTAAAAGTCTATTATGGGCCAGGCATTATGGTAGATCTTAGATGTACAAAGATAGAAATGAAACAACTTCTGCCCTCAAGGAGCTTCCATTCTATTGGCTGACACAACACATATATATTAGCATATACACACATACACAATTATATAATTTGCATTAACAACAAGAATTTATTAAGTACTTACTACATAAGCACACTATAATAAGCAATTGGAATAGAAAGAAAAACAAAAACAATGTCCTGCCTTCGAGTAGATTCCATTCTAATGGAGATGACATATAAATAACTACATATGTATAAGACATATAGAGGACAAATGGCAGGTAAGTGGAAAGAAGGCATCAGTAATTTCTGGAGGAGATTAGGAACAACTGGGCATGGAAGGCAAGACAGGCTGTCTGTAGGAGGTAGCACTTGAGCTGACCCTTGAAGGAATCCTGTGAAGCTGAAGTGAGGAAGGAGTGCATTTCTGGAATAAGAGACAGCTTGTATAAAAGGCATGGAGATGGGAATTGGCAAGGTGTACAGAGATCGATCAGCAAGCAGGCCAAATGAACGGGAATATAGGATGAGTGAAGGAAGGTCATATGCAATAAGCCTGGAATGTGAATTATTGTGCCCAGCACTTCACATAATGCTCAATGAATTAACTCATAGGTGATCAATTGAACAGACAATTCTGATAAAGATGGAATATAGTGAATTGGAATTTTATATACTAGTGCCATCTTGTGGAAAGAACTACAAACAGCAGACCTACTTCCCTTTCCCTATTTCCTCCCTCTTCTGCAGACTTAGCTTCAGGCCTGATGCTAGACCACTGGGTGGCTTTGGGGAGAAAAGAAACATTTGACATTAGTAATAATGCAGGTAAGTGGTTCAATGGGCTACACTTAAGAATCAGAAAGTCCTGAATTAAAATCCTTTTTCACTCACTCTCTAGCTGTGTGACCCTGCACAAGCCATTTAATTTCTTTATGCCTCAATTTCTTCATCCTTAAAATGAGATAATAACATGTACCTCTAAATTTTGTTGTGAAGATCAAATGAATTAACATGTGTAAAGTGCTTTGCAAATCTTAAAGTGACATATAAATGCTAGATATTGTTATAGCAGATTATTTTTTACATTGCTTTAAGGAAAAGAAGCTAACACAATCTTAGGTGGTATTTTAATAGAGGCATAAAGGCAAGTCCTAAAAGAGATGGTAGTACAAGATGATCTTACTTGTCTCCTGTCTGCAGACCAAGAAGGAAAAGTTAGAACAAAACATAGAGCAACTGACTGGTTTAAGATCAGAAAAGGAGTACAACAAGGCTGTATATTATCACCTTATTTATTTTAACATATGTAAAACACATTATGTGATCTGTTAGGCTGAATAAATCAAAAGCCAAAATTAAGGTTGCTGAGAGAAATCTTGAATATGCAAACATCATTCTGATGGCAGAAAGTAAAGAATAATTAAAAAGAGAAGAAGAGAATGATTTTTTACAATAGCAAGGTATACCTGTGAAAGTTGGATTATAAGAAAAACTGAGTGCCACAGATGATTTAGAATTGTGGTGCTAAAGAAGACTTTTGACAGTCTTGCATAGTAAGGAGATCAAATCAGTCAATACTTAAAGAAATTAATTCAGGCTATTCACTTGAAGGTCAAATACTGCAGATGAAGTTTAAATACTTTAGTTACATAATGAGAAGATGAGACTCTTTTTTTCTTATGTTAGGAAACATTGAAGGCAAAAAGAAAATGGGGCAACAAAGGATGTGATGGATATACAGTATTATGGAAGCAAAGAACCTGAGTTTGGATAGACTTCAAGAGATAGTAGAGGATAGAAGGTCCTGGATTATTATGGTCTATGAGGTCATTAAAAACCAAACACAATTGAATGATTGAACAACATAAGCAACATCTAAAATGTTCTTCTCTGGTCAGAATATGTTTTTAATTTCAAATTCACTTTCAAGTAGGACACTGATAACTTAGAACAAAAAGGAAAAAAACATGAGAAAGTAAAAATAACAAAAAAAGTGAAAATAGTATGCTTCAATCTGCATTCAGACTCCGTAATTCTTTCTCTGGATGTGGACATCACTTTCCATCATAGGTCTTTTGAATTTGTTTTTTATAATTTCATTGCTGAGGAGAGCTAAATCTATCAAAGTTGATCATCACACAAAGTTTCTTTTACTGTGTACAGTATTCTGGTTCTGCTTGCTTCATTTAGCATCAGTTCATGCAAGTCTTTCCAGGGTTTTCTAAAATCTGGATTAGATATTTTTAAGTACTTGTCATATGAAGAGATATTATACTTGTTTTGTTTGGCCCTGGAGGGAAGAATTGGGAACAATGGGAGGTAGATTTTAGTTTGATGCAAGGAACAATTTGTTTTTAAAATATAATATTATCCTGATTACATATTAAAATAATTTTTTACATTTAAAAGTTTTTAGTTCAAAATTCTATTGCTCCCTCTCCTCTCCCCTCTCCCTGAGATGATAAACAATCCATTATAGATTATATATATGTAATCATGTAAAACTACAAGAAGACAAACAAAAAAAAAGAAAAAGGGAGAGAAGAAGGTAGGGAGGAAGGAAAGAAAGAATGAAAGAAAGGAAGGAAAGAAGAAAAGAGGAAAAGAAAGGAAGGAAGGAAGGAAGGAAGAAAGAAAAAGAAAAAAGAAAGGAAGAAAGGAAGGAAGGAACAAAGGAAGGAAGGGAGGAAGGAAGGAAGGAAGGAAGGAAGGAAGGAACAAAGGAAGGAAGAAAAGAAGGAAGGAAGGAAGGAAAGAAGGAAGGAAGGAAGGAAGGAAGGAAGGAAGGAAGGAAGGAAGGAAGGAAGGAAGGAAGGAAGGAAGGAAGGAAGGGAGGAAGGGAGGAAGGAAGGAGAGAGAAATGAGAGAGGAGAGAAAGGAGGGAAGGAGGGAGGGAGGGAAGGAAGGAGAAAGAGAAAGAAAGAGGGAGGGAAGGAGGAAATGAAAAATAGCACGCTTCAGTTCATCTTCAGACAATGTCAATTCTTTCTCTGGAGAAGGAATATGCTTCATCATGAGCCCTTTGGAATTGTTTTGGATCATTATATTGCTGAGTATAGTTATATCATTCACAGTTCTTCATAGAACAATATTGCTGTTACTGTGTATAATATTCTCTTGGTTCTATTCACTTCACTTTTCATTAGTTCATGTAAGTCTTTCCAGGGTTTTGAAGTCATCCTGTTTTTTATTTCTTATAGCACAATAATAGTCCATCACAATCATATACCACAACTTGTTCGGTCATTCACCAATTGATGGACCTCCCCTCAATTTCCAATTATTAACCGCCACAGAGGACCTGTTATTAATATTTTTGTACAAATAGTCATCCCCCTTTTTTAATCTCTTTGGAATACAGATCTAGTATTAGTATTTCTGGATAAAAAGATATGCATGATTTTATAGCCCTTTGGACATAATTCCATATTGCTCTCCAGAATGCAATCCAATATTGCTCTCCAGTTCACAAATCTACCAATAGTATATTAGTGTCCCAGTTTTCCTACATCCCCTCCAACATTTATCATTTTCCTTTTTTGTCATATTAACCAATCTGACAGTATTTATTTATATTTTTCTATATTTAGAGAATTTTTTTTCATGACAATAGATAGCTTTGATTTCTTTGTCTTAAAGCTGCCTTTTGCCCTTTATCAATTGGGGAATGACTTGTATTCTTATAAATTTGACTTAGTTCTCTACATATTTGAGAAATGAGGCCTTTATCAGAGATACTTGTTGCAAAAAAGTTCCTCCTTTTAATTTTGATTGCATTGGTTTTGTTTGTGCAAAACCTTTTAAATTTTATATAATCAGAATTATCTATTATCTATAATCCAAATTATCTACTTTAGATATTATAATATTCTCTATCTCTTTTTTTCCTTCATCCAAATATCTGACAAACAAACTATTCCATACTTTCCTAATTTACTTATGGTATCACACTTTATATGTAAATCATATAACCATTTTGAACTTTTCTTGGTATATAATGTGAGAAGTTGGTCTATACCTAGTTTCTGCTATAGTTTTTTTTTTTTCAGTTTTCTCAGCAGCTTTTGTCAAATAATGAGTTTTTGCTCCAAAAGCTTGGATTTTTGGACTTATCATATATTAGATTACTATAATGTAATTTGTATCTAACCTATTCCATGCCTCCACCAATTCATTTCTTAGCTGGTATCAGATTGTTTTGATAATTATCATTTTATAATATCATTTGAAACCTTCCTTCACATATTTTTCATTGATTTCTTTTTTCAATGATTCCCTTAATATTCATGGCCTTTTTTCTTCTGGATGAATTTTGTTATTATTTTTCCTCTTGCTATAAAATATTTTTGGTAGTTTTATTGGTATACCCCCAAATAAATAGATTAATTTAGGTAAAATTATCATTTTTATTATATTAGCTCAGCCTATCTATAAGTAATTAATATTTTTCCAATTGTTTAGATCTGACTTTGTGTGAAAAGTGTTTTGTAATTGTGTTCATATAGTTTCTGGCTTTGTCTTGACAGGAATATTCCCAAGTATTTTATATTATCTATAACTATTTTAAATGGAATTTCTCTATTTCTTGCTGCTGGAATTTGTTGGTAATATTTAGAAATGCTGATGATTTGTATGGATTTATTTTGTATCCTGCAACTTTGCTAAAGTTGTTGATTGTTCCCACTAGTTTTTTAGTTGATTCTCTATGATTCTCTAAATATAATATCATACCATTTGCAAAGAGTGGTAGTTTTCTCATTGTCTATTCCTTCAATTTCTATTTCTTTTCTTATTGCTATGTTAGAATTTCCATCTATCTAATGCTTACTGATGGTTTTAGATGAATATTATTTATCATTTTAAGGTAAGCTCCATTTATTCTTATACTTTTTAGTGTTTTTAATAAGAATGGGTGTTATATTTTGTAAAAAAAAAAAACAAAAACAAAAACAAAAAAAAACCCCAAACCAAACCAAACAAACCCTGCATCTATTGAGACAATCACATCATTTCTCTTGATTTAGTTATGGATATGGTCAATTATGCTGATAGTTTTCCTAATATGGAATTATCCATGCATTCCTGGGATAATTTCCATCTCATCATAGTATATGATCCTTGTAGTATATTTGTTGCAATCTCCTTGCTAATATTTTTTGCAACAATATTTATTAGGGAAATTGGTCTATAATTTTTTTTATTTTTGTTCTTTATAGATTAGGTATTAATGGTATATTTGTGTCATAAAAGGAATTTATTACATATTTTTTGCTTATTCTTCCAAATAATTTGCATAGTATTAGAATTAGTTAATTTTCAAATGTTTGATACCATTTGCTTGTGAGTCTTTCTGACCCTGGAAGTTTTTTCTCAAGAAGTTCATTGATGCCTTGTTCAGTTGTCTTTCTTAAGATTTAGGAACTCTGATCAATGCAATGCCCAACCACACGTCTCTGTTTCTTCATTTAGGAGAAGAGATGGTTGGACTCAGTAATTTTTAAGATGCCATCTACCTCTAATTCTCTGACTTTACTGCTGAGGTATAAATACTAAAATAGTTTTGTGATCTTATTGATGTGGATACTCCCTTCAGTAGTGTTGATTGTGACCCATCCATGCCTGAGTATTCTCTGTAATTCTTATATATGTCTTCCCAGAAGTTCACCCAAGGAGGACCACCCAATATTTTGGGAGTCTCTACTTTTGTGACATCTTTGCACACCTATATCGCCCATGGATTATCAATAAGATATCCTTGACTCTAGCTACGTGTCCAGTTCATCTTTTTCTCTAAAACATCCCTTTGCTGTCATTAGATCATAGCTCCAAATTTAATTGCATTTTATTCTTATTAATTTCCTTAATAATTAATGCACTATAATAATTAGCAATTAAAATTTTAAAATCATATTAATTATTAATATAACTTATTGAATGGATTCATTTTGTTAATAAAACTATTTATTAATTACATTAATTAACATGACATTAAATATAATTTTATCAATTAATTTATTGTTGATTGGACCCAATTTCATCCCTATTGGTAGTCAACTGAAATCTATTATGTGCTCTACTTCTGAATTTCTTGCTTTTCTGTGAAAGCTCACACCTTTACAAATCCCTTTCTATTCACATTACTGAATGAATCTTAAGGACATCATATAATCAGGTTGACTATGGTTGTTTTGTTTTAGTCACAATCCTCTTTGTGACCACATTTGGAGTTTTCTTGACAAAGATATTGGTATGATTGCCATTTCCTTGTCCAGCTCATCTTACAGATGAAGAACTAAAACAAACAGGGTGCCCCGAGTCACTTCAGATCACTTGCTCAGGGTCAGTTAGAAAATATTTGGGGCTGTATTTGAACACAGGTTTTCCTGACTGAAGACCTAGTTCCCTATCCACTGTGCCATCTAGCTGCTACATCCCCAGAAGCTTTTCCAAAATTTTTCTTTGTTTCTCATGTCTCCCACTCTATTCTCTTCTCCAATCCTTTAATTGAAGACGTCGCTGACTTTACTAAGAAAATTGAAAGTATTTGCCATGAACTCTCTCTTTTCTCCTCCTCTATTTCTCTTTTTTAGGGGAAGGGAGGCATTTTAAAATTTTAAATATTTTGTTTTAAACAGATCCACCTTATCTCTCTGCTTTTCTTCCACCCATCTCCCAACTGAGAATATATATTTAAAAACCCATTACAAATTTATGTAGTCAATAAAAACAAATTTTCACATTGGTCATATACATAACATGTCTCATTCTACATTCTGAGTTCCTCAACTCTCCATCAAGAGATGAGTAGCATGTTTCCTCATTAATCCTTCATAGTCACGATTGTCATTTGCTTATAACAATTTGGCACAATGGTATCCCATTAAATTTATATGTCATAATTTGTTCATCCATACTTGTTCCCTAATTCCCATTCTCTGCCACCTCAAAAAGAACTATGGATATTTTTGTCCATTCTTAGAGTTTGTTTGCTTCAGGTTAATCTCTACTTCAATCTATCTTTCCTATAACTGCCCCTCTCCCTTCTCTTCTTTCCCTCCTATTTCCTGTTTGAGTGAAATGTATTTTGGTATCTAACTCTGCATGCACGCATGTGTGTGTGCATGTGTGCGTGCGCATGCGCGCAGGTGTGCATGTGTGCATTCTTCTTTTGGAAGACCAGTTCAGACAAGAGTGAAATACAAGTGTCAATAAATCTTTTCATCTCCCTTACTTGTAAAGATGTTTTCTTGTGCACCCTAATTATGTGAGATAAATTTCTCTAACCTTACTTTTCTTTCTCCCCCAGTATATTCCTCTTCCCTTTTTTCCCCTTAAGATCAGAAAAGGCATAGTAGAACTCAAGCTTAGTTTAATTGAATTCCCTTTTTGGATCTTTTTGTTGGTAAGATTCAGAAAGGACATATGTATCACCTCCTCAAAATTGAATGTAGGCAGTTTATCTTTGTTTAGTCCTTGGCTAGTGTTTGTTCATATTTAGCTTTTTATGTTGCTCTTCACTTTTGTGTTTGAACTTCAAAGTTTTTCCACAGTTTTGATCTTTTCATCAGAAATGCCTGAAAATCCTCCGTTTCATTGAACATCCATTTTTCCCCTTGTAAAATTATAATCATTTCTTCTGAGTAAGTTATTATTGACTGTAAGCCAATATCTTTTGCCTTCTAGAATATTATATTCTAAGTTCTCCACTCCTTTATAGTTGTAGCTGCTAAATCATATGTGATTTATGGTTCCCCTGTATTTAAAATCTTTCTTTCTGGATGCTTGAAATAATTTTTCTTTGAATCAGGAGCTGTGGGTGTTATTTATGATGTTCCTGTGAATTTTCATTTTGGAGTTTCAGGAGGTAACCAGTGGATTTATTTTTCTGTTTATACTTTGTTCTCTAGTTTCACTTGATCTAGGATTTTATGAGTTCTTGAAAAAGTGTCTTTTTTGGTCATGGCATTCATGTAATCCAATGATTATTAATTTTTTCTCCTCTTTTTTCCAGGTCAGTTGTTTTTTACTATGACATATTTTGTGTTTTCTTCAATTTTTAGTTTTTTTTTTGTTTTGTCTTAATATTTCTTATTGTCTCATGAATTCATTGGCTTTTATTTGGGCCATTCTAATTTTCAGGGAATTGTTGCTTGGGCAAGGTTTTTTATCTCTTGAACCAAGATATTAATTCTATTTCCAATGCTTTCTTCCATAGCTCTCATTTGTTTTCCATTTTTTCCTCAAGTTTTCTTATTCAATCTATAAAAACATTTCTCTATTCTTCCTTATTCTAGTTGAATTTGTGACCAATCTGTGTTTTTCTCTGAAGCATTACCTATAGAGGCTTTAGAGTTATACTCTTCTGCATTTGTCTTGAATGTTCCTGTCACCATAATAGTTTATTAGGACATGATTATTTTTTTCTTTTCTTTCCTTCCTTCTTTCTTTTTTTTTTTGCTTGTCTTCTCTCCAGTATTATTCCTGACTTTGAACTTGATGTCAGATCTACTAGTCCTGTTGCTGCTTTCCTGGGGTATCGAGTGTTATTTTACACCTAGACCTCAGAGACAGGCTGACAATCTATAAGATTCCAGTAGCTCTCAAAGAGGTCTGATCCTGGGAAAGGTCTGATTTCTTCCCCCTTTGTCTGAGTCCTATAAGTGCCTGACCTGAGTTCGGGTCTGTGTAAGAGTAGACTGCTTCTCGATTCCACTCCTATTAGCTACCTAGAAAACTCTGTTAGTTCAGAGTGGCAGAATTGTAGGTTCCCCTTTGGTCTGAGCGTCTTGCCCTGGTTATTGCTCAGTAGGTTCAGCTGAAAGTGAGACACTGCTTTGATCTAGAAGGTCTGAACTGTACTACCATTGCTGTTGACTTCTGAACTTCCTCCTTTCTCAGTCTACCCCATCATCTCCCTACAAGAGAATGCTATTCGGATGTGCAGGTCATTTTTTCACTCCACTATGGATCTATGAGTAGTAGGTGGCAAAGCTGCCTGTCCAAAATTCCTATTATCCCCATATCAACACTCCAGTATGATAGAGCTTTGGTATGGGTCTTGCAGATAGGGATCTGAGACTTCTTTTTTGCTCTGGTGCATAGCTCTCTTCTCAGCACTGGTGTGTTCCATGTATTTCTGGACCAATTCCAGCCAATGTCTATAGATTTCTCTGTCTTCCCATATAAAGGATTCACTATGATCATTTCTCTAGATATTCCCATCAGGATTCAGTCTGGTATATTTTCTAGATGTGTTTAGAGAACTTTGTGGGAGGGACTCCACCACATTGCTTCCTTTTACTCCACCATCTTGGCTTTCTCCCCCTACCTCCATGTCTCAATACCCTAGACATTCTTCACTCTCTCATCCTTTATCCCAGTATCTAATGAAGAGATGACCTGTCTCTGCCAAAGTCAATCCTTCTACATGTACCCTCAGTTCTTCCTGTTTTCTCCAGCAGATTGCCCAATAATCATCTCCTATCTCTTCCTTTCTAGAATTTCTCTTTCCCTGCTCCTTTCAAACATGCTCCACAATTCTGGAAAACAAAAACCAGCCAAACTCCTAGAAAAAGCTGTCTTTATCTACTGTCTCCACTTGCTCTCTTTTCACTCACTTTTCAGCCTTTTTCAATCTAAGTTTCAAACCTTATCATTCAACTAAAACTGTTCTCTCCAAAATTACCAGTAATCTCAATTGCAGTCTTATGTCATCTTCTCAATACTTGTCCTTTCTGACCTCTCTACAGTATTTTACATTGTTGACCAACCTCTCTTTCTGGATATTCTCTCATGATTTTCCCAACATTGTTTTCTGCTCCAACCTGTCTGTCCACTCATTATTTTCATAAGATTCACCTTCTATATCATACTCCTTGATTCATCATTATTATATCACAAAACTGGGCATATCTTCCAAGGAGCTACTCAGGACTCTTTTCCATTCTTCTGTTATATGTTCTCTACTTGGTGACTTCATCAATTTCTATGGATTTAATTCTCTTGCTGCAAATGACTCCTGAATAAACATAAGTCCTACTATGTCTCCTAAGCTCAAATTGTGCGTCTCCAACTGCCTACTGGATATTTAAAACTGTATGTCTAGGAGACATCTCAAACTCAACTTGTTCAAAACTGAAATTCTTATCTTTACACAAAAACTCACCTTTCTTCTGAACTTCATATTTCTGTTCAGAGCATATCTATTCTTCTAACTGCCCAGCTTTTCAAATTTGGTGTCATCACTGTCTCCTCACTTTTTCCCACCTTATATATCTAATCAGCTTCCAATTCTTGTCAATTCTATCTCCATATTTCTTGTGTCTTTTCCCTTCTCTCTGCTCACATAGCCATCATTCCAATCCAGGCCTTCCTCATCTCTCATTTGAGATATTTGCAATAATCTTTCAATTAATCTTTTTGCTCCTCAATACATCCTCCACACAATTGCCAAGATGATGTTTCAAAAGCACATATTTAGGACCATGTCATTTCCTAACTCAATAAATTCCAGTGACTTCCTGTTTACTATAGAATATATAGATTTATACACCCATATTGGGTGTATATATTATTCCCTCTTTGAGCCAATTTTGATGAGAGTAAAGTTCACTCCCTCCCTTTTCCCTTCCCCTTTTCCCCTCCATTGTAAAAACTTTTTCCTGTCACTTTTATGGCACATAATTTACACTATTTCACACTTTAGTTTTGTTTTTTAGATATCCTTTCACATTCAACTCACACCTATGCAATTTGTCTACACCTTCACAAAAATTGACCACGTATAAAAACCATATAGGCATAAAAACCTCAAAATCAAACGCAGAAAGGAAGAAAGAATAAATGAATCCTTTTCAGAGCATGATGCAATAAAAATTACACATAACAAGGGTCAGGAAAAATAGACCAAAAATTAATTGGAAACTAAATAATCTAATACTAAAGACTGACTGAGTGAAATAGCAAACCATAGAAAAAAATCAATAATTTCATCCAAAAGAATGACAATTGTGAGACAATATACCAAAATTTATGAGATGCAGCCAAAGCAATTCTTAGGAAAATTTTATATCTCTAGATGTTTACTTAAAGAAGATCAATGAAATGGGCATGCAACTAAAAAAGCTAGAAAAAGAACAAATTTAGCCCCCCCCATTAAATACCAAATTTGAAATTCTAGAAATAAAAGAAGAGATTAATAAAATTGAAAGTAAGAAAATTATTGAACTAATAAACAAAAGAGTTGGTTTTATTAAAAAAAAAACAACAAAATAAACCTTTAGTTAATTTGATTAGAAAAAGGAAAGAAAATCAAATTACCAGTATCAAAAGTGAAAAGGGCAAACTTACTATCAACGAAGAAGAAATTAAAGCAATAATTAGAAGTTATTTTGCCCAACTGTATGCCAATAAATCGATAATTTAAGTGAAATGGATGAGTACTTACAAAAATATAGATTGTCCAGATTAACAGAGGAGGATTACTTAAATAGTCCCATTTGAGAAAAAGAAATTGAGCAAACTATTAATGAACTCCCTAAGAAAAAATCTCCAGTGCCAGATGGATTTATAAGTGAATTGTATCAAACATTTAAAGAATAATTAATTCTAATATTATACAAACTATTTGAAAAGTAGGAGTCCTACCAAATTCCTTTTGTGGCACAGATGTGGAGTTCATATCTAAACTATGTAGGGTCAAAAAAGAGATAGAAAATTATAGACCAATTTTCCTAATGAATATTGATGCAAAAATCTTAAATAAAATATTAGCTAAAAGATTACATCAACTTGTCACCAGTATAATACACTATGACCAAACAGGAATGCAGGGCTAGTTCAATATTAGGAAAACTATTAGCATAATTGACTACATCCATAACTAAATTAACAGAAATCATATGAGTATTTCAATAGATGCAGAAAAAGCATTTGGCAAAATACAGCAACCATTCCTATTAAAAACACTAGAGAGCATAGGAATAAATTATGTTTTCCTTAAAATGATAAACAGCCTCTATTTAAAACCATCAAATATATCAAATGTATCAAATGTAATGGGGATAAATTAGAAGCATTCATAATAAGATCAGGAATGAAACAAAGTTGCCTACTATCACCATTACTATTCAACATTGTATTAGAAATGTTAGCTTTATGATGCTGAGTGAAATGAGCAGAACTAGGAGATCATTATACACGGCAACAACAATAGTATTTGACAATCAATTCTGATGGACATGGTTCTCTTCAACAATGAAATGTTTCAAACCAGTTCCAATTGTTCAGTAAAGAAAGCCATATACACCCAGAGAGCGGGACATGAGATATAGATCACAACATAACATTTTCATGCTCTCTATTGATGTTTGCTTGCATTGGGTTTTCTTTCTCAGATTTTTTTTTTTCTCATAGATACGATTTTTCTTATGCAGCAAGATAAGTGTGGAAATATGCATACATATATTCAAGTTGTCAAACATTTTAATATAATTAACATGTAGTGGATTTCCTGCCATCTAGGGGAGGGGAGGGGACTAGGGAGGAAAAATTTGTAACGGAAAACTTTGTAAGGGTCAATGCTGAAGAATTACCCATGCATATGTTTTGCAAATAAAAAGCTTTAATAAAAAAAATGTTAACTTTATCAATAAGAAAAGAAAAAGAAGTTGAAAGAATTAGAGTAGGTAATGAGGAAACAAAATTATCACTCTTTGTAGAAGATATAATGGTAGACTTGGAGAATCATAGAGAATCAACTTAAAAACTACTAGAAAAATTCACAACTTTAGCAAAGTTGCAGGATATAAAATAAATCCACATAAATCATCAGCATTTCTATATGCCACCAACAAAGTCCAGCAACAACATATAGAAAAAGAAATTCCATTTAAAACAACTGTAGATAGTATAAAATATTTGGGAGTCTACCTGCCAAGACAAAGACAAGAAGTATATGAAGAACATTACAAAACATTTTTCCCACAAATTAAGTTGGATCTAAACAACTTGAAAAATATCAAGTGCTCATGGATATAGGTCAAGCTAATATAATGAAAATGATACTTCTACCTAAATTAATTTATTTATTCAGTGTCATCTCAATCAAACTACCAAGAAATTACTTTATAGAGCTAGGAAAAATAATAACAAAGTTCATCTGGAAGAACAAAAGATCAAAACTTTCAAGGGAATTAATGAAAAAAAATGCAAGCCAAGGTGGCCTAGCTGTACCAGATCTCAAACTATATTATAAAATGGCAGTCATCAAAACCATTTGGTACTGGCTAAGAAAGAGAGTAGTTGATCAGTGAAATAGGTTCGGTTCACAAGATACAATAGTCAATGACTACAGTAAGCTAGTGTTTGATAAACTCAAAGACTCCAACTTCTAGGATAAAATCTCACTATTTGATAAAAATTGCTGGGAAAACTGAAAAATAGTAGGGTAGAAACTAGGCATTGACCAACATCTAACACCCTATATTAAGGTAAGGTCGAAATAGATTCATGATTTAGACATAAAGGGTAATACTATAAGCAAACTAGTCTACCTCTCAGGGAAAGTCTACCTCTCAGACCTGTGGAAAAGGGAGGAATTTATGGCCATAAAAAAACTAGAGAATATTTTGAAATGCAAAATGGGTAATTGTGATTACATTAAATTTAAAAATTTCACATAGACAAAACCAATGCAGCCAAGGGAAGCAGAAAGCTGGGGGGAAAATGTTTTTTACAGCAAGCATTTATAATAAAAGTCTCATTTCTAAAAATATTGAGAATTGACTCAAATTTATAAGAATACAAGCTATTCCCCAATTGATAAATGGTTGGATGATATGAACAGACAATTTTCAGACAAAAATTAAGACCATTTCTAGTCACATGAAAAATATTTTAAATCACTATTGATTAGAGAAATGAAAATTAAGAGAATTTTGAAGTGCCACTTCACACCTCTTAGATTGACTAAGATGACAGGAAAAGGCAATGCTAAAAGTTGGAGGGGATGTGGGAAAACTGGAATACTAATGCATTGTTGGTGGTAGTGTAAAATGATACACTCTGGACAAAAATTTGGAATTATGCCCAAAGAGCTATCAAACTATGCACATCCTTTCATCCAGCAGTGCCACTACTGAGTCTTTATCCCAAAGCATCATAAAGGAAGGAAAAGGCCACATGTGCAAAAATGTTTGTAACAGCTCTTTTTGTAGTGTCAAGGAATTGGAAATTGAATGGATGCCCATCATTTGGGAATAGCTGAATAAGTTATGGCATATGGACTTCCTGCCATTTAGGGGAGGGTAGGGGACTGGGGGTAAAATTTGTAATGGAAAGCTTTGTAAAGATCAATGCTGGGGAACTACCCATACATATGTTATACAAATAAAAAGCTTTAATAAAAAAATAATAATAAAATAAAAAAATAAAATAAAATAAGTTATGGCATATGACTGGAATGTAATATTATTGGGGTTTTTCTGATGAAGCAATTGGGGTTAAGTGACTTGTCCAGGATCACACAGCTAGGAAATATTAAATATCTGAGGCTGGATTTGAATTCTAGACCTTCTGACTTCAGGGCCTGTGCTCTATTCACTGTGCCTTCTAGCTGCCCCAATAGTACTGTTTTATAAAAAAATGATGAAAGGAGAGATTAATAAAATTAAAAGTAAAAAAACTATTGAATTAATAAATAAAACTAAAAGTTGGTTTTATGAAAAAAAAACAACAAAATAGATAAACTTCTAGTTAATTTGATTAGAAAAAGGAAAGAGGAAAATCAAATTGTTAGTCTCAAAAATGAAAAGGGAGAACTTTCCACCAATGAAGAGGAAATTAGAGCAATAATCAGGAGTTACTTTGCCCAACCTTATGCCAATAAATTTGATAACCTAAGTGAAATGGAGGAATATCTACAAAAATATAGATTGCCCAGATTAACAGAAGAGGAAATAAATTACTTAAATAGTCCCATTTTAGAAAAAGAAATAGGACAAGTCATTAATCAACTCCCTAAGAAAAAATCCCCAGGACCAGATGGATTTACATGTGAATTCTACCAAACATTTAAGGAACAATTAACTCCAATATTATATAAACTACTCGAAAAAATAGGGAATGAAGGACTCCTACCAAACTCCTTTTATGATACAGACATGGTACTGATACCTAAACCAGGTAAAACAAAAACAGAGAAAGAAAATTACAGACCAATCTCCCTAATGAATATTGATGCAAAAATCTTAAATAAAATATTAGCAAAGAGATTACAGAAAATCATTCCCAGAATAATACACCATGACCAAGTAGAATTTATACCAGGAATGCAAGGATGGTTCAATATTAGGAAAACTATTAACATAATTGACTATATTAATAACCAAACTAACAAAAAACATACAATAATCTCAATAGATGCAGAAAAAGCATTTGATAAAATCCAACATACATTCCTATTAAAACCACTAGAGAATATAGGAATTAATGGACTTTTCCTTAAAATATTAGCATCTATTTAAAACCATCAGCTAGCATCTTATGTAATGGTGATAAACTGGAACCATTCCCAATAAGATCAGGGGTGAAACAAGGTTGCCCACTATCACCATTACTATTCAATATTGTATTAGAAATGCTAGCTTTGGCAATAAGACAAGAAAAAGAGATTAAAGGAATTAGAGTAGGTCATGAGGAAACCAAATTATCACTCTTTGCAGATGATATGATGGTCTACTTAGAGAACCCTAGAGAATCAACTAAAAAACTATTAGAATTAATCCACAACTTTAGCAAAGTTGTAGGATACAGAATAAATCCACATAAATCATCAGCATTTTTATACATCACCAACAAAATGCAACAGCAAGAGATACAAAGAGAAATTCCATTTAGAATAACTTTCGATAGTATAAAATATTTGGGAATATATCTGCCAAGGGAAAGTCAGGATCTATACAAGCAAAACTACAAAACACTCTCCACACAAATAAAGTCAGATCTAAACAACTGGAAAAATATAAAGTGCTCTTGGATAGGTCAAGCGAATGTAATAAAGATGGCAATAGTAACTAAAGTAATCTATTTATTTAGTGCTATATCAATCAAACTCCCAAGAAATTATTTAATTGACCTAGAAAAAATAACAACAAAATTCATCTGGAAAAACAAAAGGTCAAGAATTTCAAGGGAATTAATGAAAAAAAAGCAAATAAGGGTGGCCTAGCTGTACCAGATCTAAAACTATATTATAAAGCAATGGTCACCAAAACCATTTGGTACTGGCTAAGAAATAGAGTAGTGGATCAGTGGAATAGGTTAGGTTCACAGGACAAAATACTCAATGACAATAGTAATCTAGTGTTTGAT